>OX336424.1:42412308-42997308 GCA_946903255.1 Schistosoma spindalis
CGTCATAATTCTTCTAAATGAAGACCTTTTAACTCCCAAGGCAGAGTTTAAATGGTTTGAATAAATTTTTCTGGTTAGCGCTTTTTTAGCGAGTCATTTTTCTACAGGATGGTGTCGCTAACTCCATGTCCAACCCTCCTCCTTTATCCGGGCTTGGGAACGACAGGAGTTCCAGGCGGAGTTGATTATGTAATATCTATTCATTATCATGTAAATATTATTTAATGATATCACTCTCTTATTATTATTTCTACTACTATTTATTGTTTTAGTACACTCAACCAATTAGTGAAGATATCAATTCAACTGTTCAATCATTCAATCATAATGATGATTCATCTATAAGTATCAATTCAACATCAGTACAACTTCCAAATGTTTATTTACAATCAACTGATACTACTATTCTAACAATGAAAAAATCTAATTCTTATGAATTCGATGATGAATCTACAACAATGTTATCAAGTAATATGACATCTACTATCCCTACTATTTTAAATGATGATCATGTTGATAAAACGATAAATTCTATTTGTACATCTATTACCTCTTCTACTAATACTGATATTAGTAGTATTCGATCAACAATAAATCTAACAAATACATCCATATCCATGACATCATCAATAACAATGCCCATGACTAATCTTTCCTCTTCTATACATAATCATTCTCTTACTTGTAGTCAACATAATTTTCATAATACAACAACAACAACAACAACAACAACTACTACTACTACTATTCATACTAATACTTCAACTACAACATGTACAGTTAAATCAATAAATCATCAACAAATCTCATCAAATACTATGATTACTAACCCTATTGTCAATAATAATCATAATAACCATCATCATCATCATTATCATCATAGTAACAATGATAATAATCATACAACTGGTACATTAGAACGTAATAATTTAAATAAAAAGTGTAAATCTAAAATGACTGATGAAATGATACAAGAAAAACTTCGAATGATTGTTAGTATTGGTGATCCAAATAGGAAATATCAAAGATTAGAAAAAATTGGTCAAGGGTAAGTTAATAGTTTCTTACAATATGATATAATAGGGTATATATGTATATGTCTGATCTGTATTTATGCATTCTATTGTCGATGATAATCAGATTATTATTATTATTATTATTATTATACATCTTAATTATATGTATGTATAATTGATCAATAGTGGTAGTCTTGTTTCAAATGTAAGTGATGCAAATGTGTTGGACAATACATTTTTCACCCCGGAAACTCTATTCACATCACCCCCCCCAAAAAAAAACTAGTTTTAGTAGTCATCATTTTGAATTTTTAAACAACATATTTACCGTTAAATCGCTCTCGATAAATCTATGTTATGGAATGAGATATATACGATGATAACATCAGCAACAGCTGCAATACTGTATACATCAATCTGACTCTCTTTTAACTCCTCCTAACTATTCAATAAAGCTAATCTTGTTAAGAGGAAGGCATATTGAAAGAAACCGAAGAAGATTAATATGTTTATTTAAATTAATTCAATGATTAAATTCATTTCGTATCATTTACTTGGATCTTCCCATTGATGTTTAGGACTGCAATTGTTCAGTCTCTTATTGCCATATATACACAATGTGCGTATTACCTCGATGTTGCCTTTATTCATAAGCATTATAAGCAAAGATAAATATTGGCTAGTTGTGGAATCCAGGACAAAGCGCGTTTTGTCTTATTTAGGACTCTTCAGCTGAATGTATCTGCGTCTCAGAGTTGATGTTCAATCTGGAACTTGAACCCAGTACCGTTCGCTTCAAATGCCATTGCGTTATCCACTTAGATACTGAGTCATGATAACCAATTAATAGGACGAGACACGCGTCCTGGATTCCACTAGTAGCCATTATCCATCTTTGGTTATAATTCAATGGTCATTAATTGCAGAGTTTCAACAACCGATTAACCATCACCAAGCATAAAACCAATACAAAGAAGAAAAAAATTGAGAATTAGATAACCGTTCACAACTGAAATACTCTGAAAGTTATTGAATAGAATTCTTAAAAGATATCTTAAAGTTAGCTGAAACAGAATCACTCAATATTTTCCTCCTCTTGTTGAATTCTTTAATATTCTCAATAGTTGAAACCTAGTTCACTTATTTCATCTTAGCGAAATCAATCAAATTTCCTCTAGATAATACAGTCATTATTTCGGTCGTGTTACTTTGTTTTCAAAGGTTAAAATTCACTCATTACTTACACCTGTGACCCTCAATGGATCATAGGTCGCCAACCAGCATCGTCAAACCCACTCTCTCCTGGGCTTTTCTTTCTAGCTCTATTCAATTTTTGTTCATTCTTTTCATATCTTTCTCCATTTCTCGGTGTAATGTGTTCTTTGGTCTTCCTCTTTTCCTTTGGCGTTGAGGATTCCAAGTGAAGGCTTGTCTTTAGACGCAGTTGAGTGCTTCCCTCAATGTGTGTCCTATCCACTTCCATCACTTCTTGATTTTTTCCTCCACTGGAATCTGGTTTGTTATCTCCCGCAGTAGGTTGTTACTGATAATGTCTGCCCAACGGATTCGAAGTATTTTGCGTAGATAACTGTTAATAAACACCTGTATCTTCTGAATGCTGGCTTTCGTAGTTGTCCAAGTTTCCACCCCATACAGTAGAACTGTTTTGACATTTGTATTGAGAATTCTGACTCCGCTTAGAGCCCCTCTGTGACTACTGCCGGTCCCAAGCCCGGATAAAGGAGGAGGGTCGGGCATGGGGTTAGCGACCCTTCCTCGTCGAAAACCAACTCGCTAACAAAACACTAACCAGAAAAAATTATTCAAACCGTTTAAACTCTGCTCTGGGAGTTAGAAGTTCCTCATGAAAGCCGAGTTCCTTCGGAAGTCACGAGTTAGATGCTCCTTCTAATAACCAGAGCAACCATTAATTTAGGTTCAATTAAAATTCATTGTGTAGTACAATTATCAGTTAAGCTTTTTTTGATGAATTATTATTTTTACCATAGTTTAAGCCCATTATCTATCAAGATCATTGAAACTTACTTGTTTAGATCATTAACTAAATTTTCATCTTCCGATTCCTTTATAGTCAACTTTGCATTATACCATGTTATCATTAATTATTAAACACATGACCAAACCATCCAGTTCAGAGAACAAAACTCCACCAAAATCATCCATCTGAGCTACAAATCTTCACTATAATTTTGAAAGCTCAGTTAATGTACTATTGTGACCTCACCTTTAAACTTTAACTAATAGTCAAATACATCATTACCTATTATTTCATCAGTAACCATGTATATTCAATGTTAAGAAGTTTACACCTTCAATCAAGAGGTTCATTATTATAATCAAATTAAATAATTCAGTTATTTTAATTATCTTCATTGAATGATTTAACTACAAGTATAACATATTAATCCTTTGATAGATTTAAATTTAACTTAAATGTATCTACCAATATCATGACATTGATCATTCTACTCAATAATCGATTAGCTGTAAACATCTCAATCCTAAAGAAGATCAGTAAGGATCTCCGATAAGCTAATGGTATTGTTATAAACTTATTAACTTGGATAAGTTGAGCAGTACAATTTTCTTAACGATTACATATATACCATATTGACACAAATGTCAAATAGCATAAAATTTAATTTCATACTGATTGCCTAATATCCTGAAAATCTTGTTAATGCATTATATACTGTTTAACAACGTGTACATAATGTAATATATAAATCTAAAATAGAATAGAACGTGAGAAAAAAAAATGATCTAATTACTTAAAAATGAATCAATAAAAATGAGCAATGACATAATCATAAAATTTACATAATCAAATAATTAAAATTAAAAGTTAATTGTCATTTAAATTTCTAAGCCTAATTTGTTGCTATGTATCTATGTATCTATGTATTGCTTTTTCTAAACATTATAATTCTTTTTTTTTTTTTTTTTGGATTATACATAACACAAGATGATAGTCACGTGTTTAACTTTTACTTAAAGTACACTTTCCCGTGATATCTCTCTTTACCTCTTATATATGCGTTGCTTTATGTACACTCTGTATAATGAATCAAATACCAAGTTTCTATTATAATAATAATAATAATAATAATAATAATATCTTGTATGTGTATATAGTTACATCATCTTTTGTGTGTTTGCATTATGAACCCCTTTCATATTATTAGTAAATCAGTATGATACAGAAAAATGAAAAAGCAACTTGTAATACTATTTTATCGATTTAATTAGTAGTTGTTAGTAGCTGTTATAGTGATTATTATTATTATTATTATTATTATTATTATTATTATTATTATTATTATTATTATTATTATTATTATTATTATTAGTGTGTTGGTGTTAGTGAATTAAGCATTGTGATGGAGTTATCAAATGTTTCATTAATAGTAAGGATTATAGGTATAGATATATCTATCAATAAATCATTTCTGTTCATACACACTTACACATATACAACATAGAGACGCATACATTGAGTAACATGCATGCATTCCTTTTAATACATCATTGTTATTCTCATCATCATCATCATCATGATTTGTATGAATATGTGATAAATATGTTGAAAATTTCATGAAATGTTTAGTTATGATAATAACAATGAGTTAAATTAAATTTTCAATCAGTTATATTTAATCAGTCAGTCAGTGATCTTGTGTGCTGTTAGAGATAGGTGGGCGGTTATCGTTTCCCGGTTGCCCACACAGTAGAAGGATTCTTCTAGAGGTACTTGGTAAGGAAAATTGGTTAGAGTTGATCTTAGTAACCAGAGGGCGTGACTGCAGTGCCCAAGGGACGACCTTTTTATAAGTAGTTAGTCATTCAGCTGTAATGTAGGACCAGGCACATATATGCATCGGTCCAAGTTGCCATACCGCATTAGCACAACAAGATGAACACCGGATTCATAGAAGTAGTTAATTCAGTGGCGGTAATATATAGAAGAAAGATGGTGTATAAGGATATAGTACAGGAAGAAAGAGTTAGTTCCTAGAAAGAAAGATATGAAGCGATTTTATTCTCTTAGTTTAAAGGAAGACAGAGAGTGTATACACCGACTCCATTGTGATCGATTCTGAACCATGTTACCCACAGTCTCCAAGCCTTGTTTACGATAGTCTACATCTAACAATATGGCTCAGACCAGAAGTTAGTGACTACAATGACTGATGCCACGTTTTGATTTGGCCGCCCCCAACTTTTTTTCCAATCATCTCCAACACCAGTCGGCATTGCGCGTCGTGGTAAACAGTGTTCAGGCATACGTGACACGTGGCCCAACCCTCTCAGTGGATGAAGATTTACAACCTCATAAACTAACTTACCATCATTCCCTAATACCCTGCGTCTAACCTCACTATTACTTACCCGATGATCCCAGCAATATTTCTAAGGCATCTGTGGTCAAATGCTTGTAGTTTAAGAGTATATTCTACTCTTAAAGGCCATGTTTCGCAGCCGTATATTAGAACAGAACGATTTGCTTTTTAGTATACTCGTCCCTTAATTGATAGACGTAAGTTGGCAAAGGCCAAACGAGCTTTTCGAATCCGTGCAGAGATTTCGTCAGACACCAACTTATTAGGGCTGATCAGACTTCCAAGATAAATGAAGTTGTCAACACGTTCGACTACTTCACTCCCTATCCGTAAGATAAGGTGAAGTGTGTATTTTTAGGGCCGACCTTGTCTAACCCCACTCTTTCTTATGGGAAGGCAGCGTTGTTTTTATGTTGTTTGTCTGAAGGAAATAGTCAGCAGAACGATTTCGCCCTCAAACCTTGGGTTTGCTACTTTTAATCTTGTCGCTCTTCAATGGACCTGTCTGATGATGACAAACGATTGTTCCAGCTAGTATAGCTGGAATGACTCATCAGGATAGGCAAGCCCGACCACCACGTCAAGATAGCAGCAACTATCTTTTTTTAATAATCGATAGTCTTTCCTTCTTTCAAATGTGTCATCCTTTGTGCACTGATATCCTTTTACTGTGTTTTTTCTTGTTTTTTGTTATACGAATTGAAGCTGTTTCCACCTTTATGTGCGTGTTGTAAAATTAAATACTTTTTTTATTATCTAAATGGTAGAAGATTTTTATTATATAACTTTGTCGTTTGTGTTGGTTATGTATTAACCACCCTGATATCGTTTAGTTAATCGCTTAATTTATGAGGAAATAAGTAAATTTATAGTGTGAAGTTGTTTTGTACATCTTGAACTGACCTTAGTTAGACAGCCATTATAGATCCCCCAAATGCCCTGGTATGGCCGAGAGTGGGAGGAGTCCGCTCCTCCTCTCGAAATGCTCTCACATGGCCACGCGTATACAGCCCCTGCCAGGGAAGTCCTACTCACTGCCTTCTCGTGGCGGGGGTGTTGTTTACGAAAATGAGAGGACGAAAAGCGAATGTCTGGCGCTATAACCGGACCCCAAATCAATGGTGCACATGGGCTCCAGTATCCTGCGGGAACAAATGGCGTATGAACCAATCGTTGGTCACCGGCTACCATAGGACTGCATCTCCTCACGATGCTCCACTGCCTTGTGGATCAGATCTTCAGGTCGAAGGCTCCGGGTGTGGCCCCCTAAGAAAACCACCTGCTTCAGTTTGGGCACCCGGACAGTATCACAGCGCTCACACATATCAAATGAGATTTGTGTGCTGCATATGTATTTGGTGCCTTATTGTACCGATATCTATGTGTTAAAATAAAATAAATAAAAATCCTAGGTTCGATCTATAGATAGAGTTACGGATGATGCACACTACTGATGAGTTCTAGACTAAGGCTAGACAGTTGTATTGTACTTTTTGGTTTTAAATGGGTTTTTTTTTACTGAAGTTAGTGTATGTGATTTAATAATCTCCAGTACTGTCTTACATTAATTGATTCAATGGGTTAATCAGAAACTGTCAAACTGATAAATCCACGTGATTGGACAAGGAGTGAATTTATTATACAAGAGATGAAACCGAAATGTTTAATTTGCTAAAGGACATGAATATATTTTCTTATAAATAAATGAGAGTACAGTGTTTTGTTGATTCTGCTTAACCAAATAAACTTCCTTCCTGACTTTATCTTTTTTTCTCGAATAGCCAGTCGTTTGTGTATACGAAGAGTGCATATCAGTATAGGGTCTTAAACACCTTATATCACAACACTAATTTATAATATGGTTTGTACAACCTTGATCGATCACTGAATTGCGAATTCCAATCCCTGTTCCACTTATTTTGGTTAAGTAACTATATTATAGTCTCACTCTCTCACTGAATTGCTTTGGTTCCAAAGGATCCTCAGCAATTTTAAAATAACTGAAGTAACCCATTGCATCAATAAGCGTAATGATTAACACTCACAGCTTATTTGGTATATGCTTATTAGTAGCATCTATGTTGTATATTTTATTCTATTTGACACTTGTCAGCTTCATGTACCTGGTACGTCACAATGTCAATGTTCCTATTAATAATAATCATCTACCACGATTCCCTAGTTGTGGTCTTATGGATTGTGCTACATAGTAGATTATGAAATTAACAGGTATGGCTCAACATAGAAACCGATGAAACTTCTGCTATAGTTTTCTTTTAAATTGTTTATAAAAACTGAAAGGAACTCCCTAAAGCTAAACAAGTCGTCTGTCTTGGATACATTTTGTTAACTGAAATATCTTTTCTGTTGTAAATTGTTCTCATCTAATTTTTTATTTCTTTACAATGTCATAAACATACCTTTAAATGACACTTTACTTGATCATTCATACAAATTTTCAGTAAGCATGATAAGGAGAACAAAAATAAATAACTATTTCCATAACTCTCTATTTTGACCATCTCTCAACATGACGGATGAAAAAAATCACACTTAACTATATAGTATCATCTTTTAAATTGATGGAAAAATAAGTAGAACAAAATAAAGAATAAATACAATACAAACTTAATGAACATTGAAAACGTTATACAAAATCTGAGCTAACTTTTATATTCAGTTTAACTGTATGCTATACCAGAAGGGGTTTTGTGGAGATTGTAGTAGTTTCAATAATTGAGATCATAAGTCAATTGAAGCTAGACCACCATTAAAAACCTGGAAGCACTAGACGTCCGTTTCGTCCCATTGTGGGACTTCTCAGCATTGCACATCCACGATCCCGCCTCGCGGGATTCGTACCCAGGACCTATCAGTCTCTCATGCTAATGCTTAACTACTAGACCGATGGGGTCGTGGATGCGCACCGTTGAGTCCAACAATAGGACGAAACGGCCGTTCAGTGCTTCCAGGTTTTGGATGGTGGTGTAGCCTCAATCGACTCATGATCTCAACTATTAAAATGTATACTATACATTTTCGGGAATTTGAAAAAAAATGTATGGTTTACAATTAAACTGAATATGAAAGTTGGCTCAGATATTGTATAATGTTATCAATTTTCATTAAGTTTGTGCTGTATACATTTTTTTTGTCCCACTTATTTATTTTATAAAGGACTGACTTGTGTCAACACCTGAACTAAAGATAGCGAGTGAAGTAGTCGAACGCGTCGACAACTTTGCTTATTTTGAAAGTTTGATCAGTCCTAATGGGTTGGTGTCTGACGAAATCTCTGCACGGATTCAGAAGGGTCGATTGGCTTTTGCCAACTTACGTCACCTATGGCGAAGGTGAGATATCTGTCTATCAATTAAGGGACGAGTTACTGAGCAGCAGTTCGTTCCGTTCTACTTTACGGCTACGAAACTGAGATGGTTGGGCCACATGTTAAGTATCCCTGAACACTGATTGCTACGACGCGCAAGTTAGTGGCGGCCATGTTGGTAAATGCAGACTACTTGTTTGGAATCCACATGACTATCGTAACTGATGGTTGTAGACTGTGGGTCACATGACTCAGAATCGATCACAATGGCATAAGTATATGTACTCTTTATCTTCCTTTAAGCTATGAACTCTACGAATTAATTCTTTCTTCCTGTACTAAGTCCTTATACACCATCTTTCTTTTATATATTACACCATTGAAGTAACTGCTCCTATGAATCCGATATTCATCTTTCTGTGCTAATGCGGTATGGCAACTTGGACTGATGCATATATGTGCCTGATCCTACGTTGTGGCTAACTGACTTTGGGTATTTATCTGTCTCACGTTCGTACATATACATACTCTTCTAAAGTACATAATTTCAAATGATTATAATTTGACTGTGTTTAATTCAATCATATATAGTATGAATATCACATATATTACACTTGTACACAATTTGTTTCATGTTCAATTAAATTATAATTAGTTTTTTTTTGTATATAGATTTTATTCTCTGATATTTTTGGCACAGATACAGATCATGTTTATATATTTGTAGATGTCTATTGTATAACATATGTTGTTCTATAAATTATCAATGATACCTGTGTTTTTTTCTAAATTTAATTTCTGTTTAGATTGATATTATGAATGGATCAATGTTAGATTACCATGGAAAAGTTGGAAGCATTGAACGGTTGTTTCATTCATTGGTCTAGTGATTAAGCGTTCATATGCGAGACCGAAAGTTCTTGGTTCGAGTCCCTCGTACGGGATTGTAAATGCGCACTGTTTAGGAGTCTTATATTAGGATCGAACGGCCGTTCAGTGCTTCTAAGTTTTCAATGATGGTCTAACATTGGTCCGTTCATTATATCAATCTAAACTCAATTATCTCCACAATCCTATACTGATTTCTTTTCTTTGTTGAATAGCCTATTATCGAATTTATGAGATAATCTTGTGATTTTAAAGTCACTTTTAAAATGATTAGCAATGTCCTATTAAAACCGGGAGTATTTCATAATCGAAATTATAAAATCGGTTTGAGTTTAGTGATTTTAAGTAGTTTTTTTCTATTGATTTTCTAATACTCAGTTTTTCAACTTTATTTATTTGGACACAAATATTAGTACAAAGGGGCACCGAATACATATGCGCTGCACAAGCCACTTGATTTGTGTGTGGGCTTGAATACTGCTCGGGTACCCAGACCGAAGTAGGTGGTTTTCTTAGGGGGCCACGCCTGGAGCCTTTGACCTAAAGGTCTGATCCATAAGGTAATGGTAACCAGCATTAGATTCATACGCTATATGTTCCTTCAGGATCCTGGATTTCATGTGAACGATTGGTTCGGAATGAAGGTTCTCCAACTCCTCTAGGTGGTCTCTCAGTGCCCACCAACCCGGTTAAAGCGCCAGACATTCGCTTTCTATCCTCTCAATTTCGTAAACAACAGCAATGCCGTGAGAATGTAGTGAGTTGGACTTCCCTGACAGTGGCTGTGTATGCGTGGTCATGAAAGAGCATTTTGAGAGTGAGTGAGCTGATTCTTCCCACCCTCGGTCGTACCACGGCATTTTTTTGTGGGAATGATTCTACCATAAAATCTCATTCATTTGAATACATCATAGGGATTTGTTTGATTTATGTGTTATGAATAGTCGGCATAAAACCAAGTTGAGCATTTACTACTACTGGGTTTAACGCAGTTTTTTACACTTTATCATTACAATAAACAATTTGCCCTAATAATTTTAAACATTCTCCAGATTATACAAATGTGATATATCTACCAAGGTATTTTATTTGATGCAAAATAAAAGACATTCTGTTTTTAATTGGGATCTTGAACCGATTGATGTTAGACCACTATTGAAAACCTGAAAGCACTGCTAAGGAGTCCTACAGTAGAACGAAATGGTCGTTCACTGCTTCCAGTTTCTCAACGATAGTCTAACATCAATCGGTTCATGATCTCAATCAAAAACTTAATTATCCTCACAACCACATACTGAGAACATTCTGTTTTTTTTTTACTTGATAATTTTGTATAAGAAATCGATAGCCTTGTTACTATCGTTCAATAGTTACACTTTTTTTCGTCTGTTATTTATTTATTCTTTTGGAAGTTGCCCTCCAGTAATCCAGTTAGTTAATCAATAAGGGGAAGAGAGCGAGAAAGAGAGAAAGAACGAAAAACAAGACATAAAACACATCAAAATAACTGTAAATAGTTCATCTCTATTTTTAACAAACAACCTAATTGGTTTCTTTTTACCACCATTCACTTCTCTTTAAACTATATTGTCTGACACTATCATTTTCAATGTAATAAAACACAAAACGGTTTAATCTCATTTAATTGAATACAACCTCTATTTAGAATCAATGTGTTGTGTATATTCTGATATAGGAATGCTTCTTCCATCTTCCTTCAATATATATATATATATATATATATATAGAGAGAGAGAGAGAGAGAGAGAGAGGCTTGTGTTTCTTCAAGCCCCCAAATACCTTGGTACTGCTGATAGTGGGGAGAGTCAACTTTCGCGCTCGAAATGCTCTCACATGACGACGTGCATACAACTACTGCCAGGGAAGTCCTACTCATTATCTTCTCGTGGCGGGGTGTTGTTTTCGAAAACCGAATGTCCGATGCTTTAACTAGGTTGATGGGTACGGTGAGTCCACCCAGGGGAGTTGGAAAACCCTGACTCCAAACCAATGGTGCAAAAGGATTCCAGTATCCTGAGGGAACAAATGGCGTATAAACCAATCATTGGTCACCGCCTACTATGTGACTGCATCTCTTGACGTTGCTCCACTGTCTTGTGGATTAGACCTTTAGATCAAAGGCTCGGGGTGTGACTCCCTACGAAAACCACCTGCTTCGTTCAGCCCTCACACAAATCGCATGATTTATATGGAGCATATATGTTTGGTGCCTCTGTGTACCATTGTTTATGTATTTAGATAAATAAGTTCCACTTCATATTATAGTTCATTTTATGATTTCAATATTAACTGAACTATGAATATTGATTGAAAATTAGATTAGATATTATGTATAAAAGATCTTTTCCTGTTCAAAAGTATATTTGAGTTTTGTAGTGGAGATTATTGAGTTTTACATTATGATAAGTCTTACTAAATTGAACTCTATATTCGGTTCCTAAGCTGTTCTTGTCAACTCCAAGCTAGAACAACACAGCGACCTGAACACGAGAGAAAAGGTGCAAAATATGCAAGAAACACTTTACTCCAAAGGTTCATTCTAGTACAGAAAATATAGGGTTTTTATAGTATTTTAGATGTCCTTGGGTTTCGTGAAGATTCTGGAATGCTACTATGCTTAGTAGTGTGGTGTATGCTACTTATGTAGACATAAGTAGTATATTGCATGAGTACTGAACAGAATGTCTGGCAGCAGGGAGACGAGAAGATCGAACAACAAAGAATAAAGAAAGAATGCAATTTGTATGAAAATGCAAGAACAAAGGGATTCTGAGTCATTTGAGACAATTGATGAACAATTTGCAAATTAACGATTTAATATATGGTTCTCAGATTTTATTGAGATACTCTGTAATTTGTTGTCCCTCACTAGTGTTTTGTTCACTACAGTAGCAGTATAGTAATCGACCAAGCAGAAACTCCACATGTGACTATTCACTTTTTTGATGTTTCTGGCGAAACTTCAAGTGAACACTGATTGGATAAAAATGCTTCTTAGTGTTTTCCTGATCATTTTTTGTATTTTGCGAGTTTTCTGGATCACCCCAACACATTACTAACTGATGATAATTAAATAAGCATTTGATAATCAGAAAGTACTAAAAATCTGTTTCATGACAATTCGAATCCACAATCTTACTATAAATTAAACTTGAGATTTACAGATATCCTTTCAACTGCTTAGATTTTAGATCACACAATACTATGAACTAACTAAAGTTTAGAATGTAAATTACTGAATACCAACTCAATGATATGAAGATTAAACAATCTCATTCAAGCATAAGAGTTCTTAGCATCGTTTCTGATGATTCACATCTATAATAGATTAATCACTTACAAAGAATTCAATCATCAAACTGTCTTGTTTTAAATAGATAAATTCATATTATGCAATACATAAGATTTCACCTTGTTATAAATTTGTTAAAGAAATACTTAAATTCACTCGATAATGTCTGTTTCCTATTCTCGATGTAATGTGTTCTTCTGTCTTCTTCACCTTTGACCTTGAGGATTCCAAGTGAGAGCTTGCCTTGTGACTCAGTTGAGGGCTTTCCTCAATGTGTGTCCTATGTCACTTAGAATGCTTCTTTCTGATTTCTTCCCCTGCTGAAATCTGGTTTGTTCTCTCTCACATTAGGTTGTTGCTGATAGTGTAGTGTCTAGCCAACGGATTCAAAGTATTTTGCGTTGACAATTGTTAATAAACACTTGTATCTTCTGAATGTTGGCTTTCGTAGTTGTCCAAGTTTGCACCCCATACAGTAGAACTCTTTTGACATTTGTATTGAAAACTATGACTTTGGTGTTGGTTGATTATTGCTATGAGTTTCAGATGTTCTTCAGTTGTAGAGATATACTGTTCTTACTTAACCGATCCACGCTTTCACAATTAAACCTACAAACATTTATATTCATTGAGTTGTTCTCTGTTGTGTTTTTTTTTCTTGAAATATTTCGATGATATTCCACTTCTATTATTACATAATCAATGTCTAATATACTTTTATATCTTTTTTTTGTTTAGAGCATCTGGTGTTGTTTATAGTGGAATTGAATCAACAACTGGACGTCGTGTTGCAATAAAACAAATGAATTTAAAAAAACAACCTAAAAAAGAATTAATTGTTAATGAAATTTATGTAATGAAAGTCAAAAAGCATCCAAATGTTGTTAATTATTTAGATAGTTATCTTGTTGGTGATGAATTATGGGTTGTAATGGAATATTTAGATGGTGGTTCATTAACAGAAGTTGTTACTGAAACATTAATGGATGAAGGACAAATTGCAGCTGTATGTAGAGAGGTAAGTGTATATATTGTCTTTTTTTTTTCTTTGTTTTACTCAGTCATTCAGTTATAATCAAGTTATCACATCGTATTAGTAAAGCAAAATGAAATATCACTTAAGTAGAAGTAAGTAGTAGTAGTATTAGTAGTATTAGTGGTAGTTAAAACGAAATTACAAATCGAAACTATAATTCAGCAATAGTAAATCTACCGAATTACGAATAAAGCAATAGTGTTAAAAACTGGCTGTAAAAGGTCGGATCTACAACGTGTCGGTCAGAGCAGTTTTACTCCATGCTTGTGAAAACTGGCCTTTCTAAGTTGAATATGTTAAACGACTCTCTGTATTTGATCATCGTTGTCTCTGAAGGATTGCTAACATCCAATGGCAACACCATGTTAGTAAGGCAGAGGTTCAGCATCGTGTGCTTGGGCTCAGAAACGATAATTCAATTGGTGTCACTATCTTGACACATTGACTTCAGTGGTTTGGACATGTTTTACGAATGTCGTCCCAGAGAATTCTTCGTTGTGCATTATTTCCCGACACTGGGACTGGTTGGAAAAAGCGGAAAGGTGGCCAATGCACTTGTTTTGGTTGTGAGATAAATATCTAGCGTATACTATAAGTGATGTAAATTAACAAAATCTAAGTAGGTTATCTGAATTCGTACCGAGATTTCATCCGACACAAACCCACCAGTGTCGATAAGACTCCTAGCTAGTTCATACTCTCTTGGTCAATTTAGTAGACGTGAGAAATAAATCCAAACAATGTTTGCATTGTTACTTAATATGTTCAGGCCACTGCATTATATCATCAGTGTCTTCATCAAATAGAACTACATGATCTAAAAACTTCAATGTCGATTTGTGAGTTTTCAGGAATGGATGTATATATTTTTTTTTTCAAAAAGCTTCAGTATCTTTTTATCTATGATTTTATTTTAAAGTACTCAGGTAAGTAAATTGAGTAAACAAAACACGCTAGATGTTTGTCTCACAACTAAAAGGAATGCATATTTGACAATAATCCTCTCTGGATTATTTTGAAGATGACCAAATGGTCTCTAAAAATAGAAAACATGCGTAGACTTCAGGTTTCTAAGTATCAGTCAGTCAGTCAGTCAGCTACAACGTAGGACCAAACACATATATGCATTGGTCCAAGTTGCCATACCTCATTAGCACAACAAGATGAACACCAGATTCTCTGAGCTGGCTCAGAGAACAAAACATCATTAAAATCATTCACCTAAGCTACAAATCTTCACCATCCCACAGAGATTTTTCTTTATTTTCTCATACTAAATACTTATAAAACTATGGAAAGTTTTTAGGAGATATTTCCCAATTCCTTTTTCATTTATTTGTTTAATTTGTAAACATAGATAAGCAGAGTGACAGTATTTATATATACGGAATATATATCCTGCATTTTAAGATTACGAAATTGAATGTTTCCCTTTAGATTTCGATTTGATCGGTACGTAATCGATTGTAGCTATGAAAATATTGTATCAACTACACACTAATTTCAGTGTATTCATTGTCTTACTAAACAGTGAAATCCTGAACTCATGTTTCCTATTTGAGACTAGTCAGTTGGATGTACTTACGATAACACAGTGTTGATGTTCATAATTAAACTTGAGTACATTAACTATCGCTTCAAACATAAATTTGTTATTCACTAAGTCATATAGTAAATATTGTAAAACTTCAAACCTTATGACTATATCAAGACAATCGTTTCAAGGTGGACGTACACCAGCAGAGACTGGTAAATTACAGTTCTGAATATCAACAACAGGGAATTACTAACTGTTAGCAATAACTAAGTATACTAGTGTTAAATGTCTTCAGTTTACTCTTGTTTTTTTCACAAATCCCTCATACATCTAATGGTCATGTGCTCACTAGTGACTAATTTCTGTAGTTCTAATGGAAAACTATAAGTAGTAGAGTTCGACAATATCAAGTATAAGGCAATCATAGATTATTGACATCGGAAGATTGTTTCAAAGCATCACAAACCAATTGAAGTCTGTAATATCCAACTATCAAGTCCTCAATCGATTGATCGAAAATATTAAGCACTTACCACAAAACCTGAAGCTGTTGTATATGATCCCTGATGATGTAAGTGTGCACTATTGAGAAGTCCCCACATTGAAATAAAACAGCTAACCAATGTTTCCTTGCTTACAAATAGTTAATGATATAGTCCTGTTTAGTGAAAACGTTGATAAAATGCAGAGTGTTTTGGTAGCACTGAGAAACAATGCCAGAATGTTTGGGATGCTCTTCTCTCCCTCTAAATGCAAGTTGTTGCTTCAGGACTGGCCTGCGTCAACACCTGAATTAAGGATAGGGAGTGAAGTAGTCGAACGCGTTCACAACTTCACTTATCTTGCAAGTCTGATCAGATGCCTTAGAAATATTGCTGGTATCTGCTGGGATCACTGAATAAGTAATAGCGACTCTAGACGCAAGGTATTAGCAATGATGGTAAATCAGTTTATGAGGTTGTAAACCTTCATCGACTGAGATGGTTGGGCCACGTGTTACGTATGCATGAATACCGGTTACCACGACGCGCAATACCAACCGGTGTTGGGGATGATTGAAAGAAAGTTAGGGTTGGCCAAACCAAAACATAGCATCAGTCATTGTATTCACTAACTTCTAGTCGGAGCCATGTTGGTAGATGCACACTACTTGATTGATGTTCACGCAACTATCGTAACCAATAGTTGGAGACTCTGGATGACATGGTTTAGAATCGATCATAATGGTGTCGGTGTATACACTCATTGTCTTCCCTTAAACCGTCAGATTGAAATCGCTTTATATCTTTCTACGAACTAACTCTTTCTTCCTGTATTATATCCTTATATGCAATCTTTCTTTTATATATTATCACCATTGGATTAACTACTTCTATGAATTTGGTGTTTATCTTGTTTTTTTGCTAATGAGGTATAGCGATTTAGATCGATGTATATATGTACCTAGTCCTATTTTGTAGCTGACTAACTACAAATAGTTATCTAATTATAGTCAGTCCGTAATGTTTATGTATAAAGAATTTTTGAATGATAAATTTTCTCATTCTATTTATTCTGTATTTCTCTTTTCTTTACATGTTTTTTTCTTCTTCATCATCTTCGAAATATATACACACTTGTGAATATGGTTGAATTCAATGTGGTTGCGATGGTGATGATACATTCATCAAATATATTGTTTATTATATATCTGTGTTACAATACAGTGTTTACAAGCATTGGAATTTCTTCATAAAAATCAAGTGATTCATCGTGATATTAAATCAGATAATATTTTATTAGGATTAGATGGTTCAGTAAAATTAACTGATTTTGGTTTTTGTGCTCAACTTAGTCCAGAACAAACAAAACGTTCTACAATGGTTGGTACACCATATTGGATGGCACCAGAAGTAGTAACAAGAAAACAATATGGACCAAAAGTAGATATATGGTCACTTGGTATTATGGCTATTGAAATGATTGATGGTGAACCACCATATTTAAATGAAAATCCTGTTCGTGTAAGTTTTTCTTTTCTTTTTTTTAAAATATTTTCTTGCCTAGTAATCATAACTTTAATTGATATATATTTATGCGGTTAAAGTTACTCTCGTCTTTGCGACGTTTTCCCACCTGACAAGTCTCAACTAGTTACTACCCATCTTCGCTTAAAAAGTTAGTGACTTAAAGCTATATAGAGGCGATCGTATTGGATGCACATATGCCAACATGAGACTGATTGATTATAAACCTAAATAATAATAGGAAGATACAAATAAAACAGTATCAAGTGAATTTTTACTTTCCGATTACTACTTATACTTTTCCTAACTCTACCACTATGAGATTTGAATCGACAATTATATCTCGGTGCTAATGTTGTGATATGGCAACTTGAATTGATGCTCGTACATACGAAGTTCTACATTGTTGCTAACTGACTGAACATACTAGATCAACAATGCAAATGCATTAAAATTTATGGATTAAAATGAAATATCTAATAAAAATTATACTCCATTATACAATGCCTACACTAATCAAATGAATGGAAAATATACAGAAATCCTTGTTATAAAACACTTATTGAATATTGGAAACGTTGAAGAAATAAAACCCATCAGTCTTGTAAATTGTTCCTTTGTTTTTGATTTTATTATTGATTTATTTGAACATATAAATATTGGTACAAAGGGGGACCGAATACATATGCACCGCACAAGTCATTTGAATTGTGTGTGAACTGTGATACTGTCTGGGTACCCAGACCGAAGCAAGTGATTTTCTCAAGAGGCTACACCTGGAGCCTTCGACCTACAGGTATGTCCCACAAGGTAGTGGAACAACGTACAAAGATGTAGTTTCATGGTAGACGGTGACCAATAATTACTTCATGTGCCTTTTATTTCCTCAGGATCCTGGATTCCATGTGTACCAGTGGTTTAGAATAAAGGTTTTCCAATTCCGCTATGTGGATCCTCCGTGTCTACCAACCTGGTTAAAGCGCCGGACATTCGCTTTTCATCCTCTTAAATTCGTAAACAACAGTAGTACCACGATAAGACAGTGAGTAGGACTTGTGTGATAGTGGGTGTATACGCTTTGCGATGTGAGAGCGTTTGGAGCGGGAGAGCTGACTCATCCAAATCTCGGTCGTACCACGGCATTCGGGGGCATTCAATTATTGAAATAAAGTCATTATATTGATAGTTGAACATTTTGTACGCATGTATGTGTGTATACATTTACTTAACTCGGTTATGAAAATCTGATTAATTAAATCTCTTTAGAACTTCAATGTAGACAAATATAGTTCGAATCAGGTACAAGGAATTCATCACTTTTTTGTGACTTTATTTCTCTATTAAATTCTCAAATACTAATGCCTTATATTTAACTGCATTTTCTGTTAGTCCAACAATTAAACGAACAATATTGTTCTCTCTGTTAGATCTTCATCAGATAACAATGGAATAGATTATGTAAATAAACAATAATAAGTAAAGAGTACTAATTGATGATGTAATGACAGGTATTAGTTGTAATAAGAATAATACCCTCAAATGCCCCGGTACGGTCGAAGGTGGAAAAAGTTAGCTCTCCCTACGGAAATGCTCTCACATGACCACACGTACATAGCCACTTCCACAGAAGTCCTACTCACTGCCTTTTTGCGGCATTACTGTTGTTTACGAAATTGAGAGGACGAAAAGCGAATGTCCGACGCTTTAACTGAGTTGGTGGACACGGAGAGTCCACTTAAGGGAGTTGGCAAACTTTGATTCCAAACCAATGGTGCACATGGGCTCCAGGATCCCGATGGAATAAATAGCATATGAACCAATCGTTAGTCACCTGCTACTATGGAACTGTATCTCCTGACGTTGCTTCACTACCCCGAAGGCTTGGGGTGTGTCTCTCTAAGAAAACCACCTGGTTCGGTCTGGCCACCCGGGCAGTATTTCAGCTCTCACACAAATCGAATGATTTATATGGCGCATATGTATCTGGTGCCCCTTTGTATCAATATTTATGTATTCAAATAATTAAACAGTAAAGAATATATTTGTGAGAATGATGAAGAAAAGTAAATGAATAACAAGCTTAATTCAGCCACGGAAACAACAAGGATGTAAAAATTTATTATGATGAATACAAAAATTTGGGTTGTTAGCTCGATTCCCTATCGATTCTGCTATATATAAAAGATGAAATGAAACCCTATAAAGAATAGTAGTTGTTATGCGGTAAATTACTTGAAAGGGTTCGGTCCTACCTACTGCATGACCTCTGTCTGTCAAGTGTGATAGATTGGAGCTAGCTTTGTATTATTATAGTCATAACCTTTCTCAATCACCTAGGGAGTAAAGCCTAATGGGGGATTTAATGGGAAGCAATATCATTCGGTTATATGTGTTTTTCTAGTTTACAATATGAGAGTTTTCTATATTCTGTTTTATCATATCATCTATCTATCGACTAAAGGTATAGTTGTAAATATTCATTAATCTGGTCATTTGAATTGACAATATGTATGTTCCTTATATGTCTGAACAGAAATACGATGAGTGGAGTTCCAATGAATGAATGAATAATTGGAAGTTAAATGTTCCATTTATCTAAGATGCAACTGTTTAGTTGATTAAATATTATATTTTGAAGCTGTATTATTGGTACTTTGATAGTTATGATGTTTTCATTAGCAGTATGCAAATGTTGAGACTCATCTTTACAGTCCTTTTTAAGAATGAGAGATGTTATTACACGTAGAATGAAAAATTCACAGTTTTTGACATTACCACTGAGATACTCGAACCGCAAATGACCCGGATGATAGTTATATTTATAAGGAGTGTTAGATTCTTCAAGATTGCAGATATGCCTTGTTGATGAGTTTCAACTAGTAGAAAACCTAGGTCAATTAGAGTTTCTTTCTGACTACATCCAACTACCTAACACTAAATAATATAGTGCACGTGATATTTTGTCACATAGATTAGTGGGTCGCATTATTACTTAATCAATAGAACTCTGTCAGTTTCTAAGACTACCATTTTGATGATTAGTGAATATGATGAAACACTATATCATTGATAAGCATTAATGCTTATCTCATAATTGGTCGGTATATACAATCCAGTCTCTGTTAAATTATATTGTGAGCGAAAATGCTTAGTGATAATACTTTTGACTGGGGTTTCTTTCAAATCTTTGGGAGAGAACAAGATCTTTCAAGATTACTGGTGTTTTTTTGGTATCAACACAATATATGAAGATGATCCACCTCATATTAACCAGTAATTGTTAGTATCAATTGAATTTTAAAGTAATGCTCAGTTTTCTGCTCTACATCAATAAGACACGAATCTACCTTAGATGAATATCTACGGTAGATACTATACACCAGTATCTATTCTACAAAACTTCAAAACCATTTTGATCAAGAATATGTGACTGGTCAGAATAGAACGTTGGTAAATTTCAACGTCAATACCAGACAATAAGAACGATAACAAGAAATAGGAAAATATATCAACTATCTACTAATCTGAACTAAGTAAACAACCTATTACAACCGTTGAAGTGATTACTTCTATAAATCCGTTGTTTATCTTGTTGTGCTAATGAGATATGGCAACTTGGATCAATGCATGGTCCAACGTTGTAGCTAACTGACTGACTGAAGTAAACAACTGATCACTATCTTCCTTACCCAAACATCAGATTCTATCAACTATAAAAAATTCAATATAATCAGTATATTGACTATATGATTTATCGTTTCAAATCAAACAGTTGAAGACAATATGAACTAATCTCTTTCGTATTTTACATTTATTGACTCTATTTGACAACGTGTATCTAATGTTATAACGTAACTCATACTTTAATGATTGACTAAATTGATCTACATGATTCAATCCCTTGTTCTTAGTTACTCAATAGTACATTTTCATCTAGGTTCCAAATCTTTCTTAACTGCTAGTCTCAATGTTATTGATACCTTTTAAATTCATTTTAATCATTCGAAACTCATCATCATCTCTACTAATATCAGAAGTTTTTGTAGATATTATAGTAATTTCAATAGTTGAGATCATGAGTCAATTGTAGCTAGACCATCACCATGGAAAACCTGGAATCACTAGACAGTCGTTTCGTCCTACTATGGGACTTCTCATAATCACGCATCCACAACCCCATCTCCTGGGATTCCAACCCAGGACCTATCAGTTTCGCGCACGAGCACTTAACTATTAGACTACTGAGTTGGTCTAGCTTTAATTGACTCATGATCTCAACTATTGAAATCACTACTAATATGTTCAGTTTTAAACATTGATAGTTGTTTATAAAAATGTTAATCATGTCATAAATTACTTATGTACGTGTTTTTCTTTTCTCTTTTTCCCGGAAACAATAACCTACATTTAAATTAAATGATATAGGCTCTTTATTTAATTGGTACAAATGGTAAACCGGAGATTAAAGAACGTGATAAATTAAGTGCAGAGTTTCTAGATTTCTTAGATCGATGCCTTGAAGTCAATGTAGATTTACGTGCATCTGCATTTGAACTACTTAAGGTAAGTATTTCTTTTTTAAAAAAAACCATGTCCGTTTATTTGTGTGTTTATCTATTCATTATTCATTAGAAAATACTGTTTTAGAAACATTGTTGTCATGTCAATAGCGGAATAATGCTCGACTTCTTACTTACTTAAGCCTGTTACCCCCAATGGATCATAGACTGCCGATCAGTATTTTCCAATCCACTGTCCTAAGCTTTCATTTCTAGTTCTATCCAATTGTTTTTCGTTCTTCTCATATCTGTCTCCATTTCTCGGCGTAATGTATCCTTTGATCTTCCTCTCCTCCTTAAGCCTTGAGGATTCCATGTGAGGGTTTGTCTTGTGACGCAGTTAAGTGCTTTCCACAATGTATGCCCTATCCACTTCCAGCGGTTCTTCCTTCACTGGAGTCTGGTTTGTTCTCTCCCACAATAGGTTGTTACTGATAGTGTAGTGTCTGACTAATAAATCTGAAGTATTTTGCGTGGACAACTGTTAATATACACTTATATCTTCTGAATGATGGTTTTCATAGTTCTCCAAGTTTCCGATTTTACTGCTACTAATAGTAATAATATAAATATCATACTCGTTTAACAAGTTAGCAGCTCCCCTGACTTATTAACCCAGTAAATCATGGGTTACTGTTTGAAGTGATAATCATTGAGTTCGAGTCTCACTATGATTACAAACACTGGAATTCGACAAGAAAATCCTTTTGAATAATTCTAAATAAAATAAAATGTGCGTTCTTGATTTTACTACTAGTCACAATCCATCTTTTCTATAAATGTTTCTGATATCAGTTCATTGGGTTGTAAAAAAAATTGGTGAATCATCTTTCCACACTACTTTCTATTTACCTATTCTACCATGATTTTACATGTTGTTCATTATTCTCAACATGGTTATTGCTGATAAATGATGAGTAAAATGTCTCAAACAATTCAGAAACAGAAGGATATCGGTAAGTCATACACAACGTAGAATTTGGCATATATATGCATCGGTTCAGGTTGCTACACCAGGTAGTAAGAATGTGGTGTGTACTACTGATGTCGACAGATATAAGTAGTAGTATGTATAATCAATCGAAAGTGAAATACCTGGTGGCAGAAGTTTAAGAAGATCAAAGAAAAGAGAATGGTTGGTGTAGAAACAAAGGAACAATGAAGTATGAAACGATTGATTAACATTTCGCAAATGAATTATTTACTGTATGGCTCTTAGATTTTACTAAGACGTTTTGTAATTTTTGTATTAAAATACATTTACTTGTCCCCAATTGTGTTCTCGTTCACTACAAGAGTACTAATAGTAGTAGTAAAGATTAGGCATCCAAGATGTAACTTTAAAAACGCATAGATTCATGGCATAGAAAAAAAAAGCATTTTAGGATAATTCAGAAACTTAACACATCTGCGCCATTGCAAATGGTTTTGAACCATGTCAAATAAACCCTCTAACCACTGATTACAATGATCACACAAACCTCTAACCACAAATAGTCTCCATCTACCTAAATGTCTCAATTCAATAATGAATAACTTCCTGAACTGATACTATGTCCTAGTTTGGTCACTGCTAACTTTCTCCATATTGATTTTCTATCTGTTGACTTATTCAGTAGTAGTAGTAGTAGTATTAGTAATAGTAGTATGATAATTGGAACTAATTTGTCTGTTCAATCATATTAAGTTCCAGATTATTAAGTCATTCAACATTATTATCCTCATTTAATAATAATAAATTCAATCATAGGTCATTTAAGGTAATAGTGAATGTTTATCAATTGATATAGGGTATTATTATTATTATTATCCTTAAATGATGATTCATGTTATACGAGAACAGAATCATACGGTCATCTATGAATCGAATATCCACTTTAATCTTCTATAATACATAATGACCACTTCATTGTTATTGATTAATTTGTTATTATCTAGATTGATATATACTATACTGTCTCTTATATCAAGTGATAAGTCTTGCAATTTGAACGCTATACTCGGTTCCTAAGCTATTCTAGAACTATACAGCGACCTGAACATGAGAGAGAAGGCGCGAAGTATGCGAAAAGTACTTTACTCCAAAGGTTCATTCTTGTACAGAAAAACACGGGTATTTATAGATGTTAACATTTGTTAAATCAACATCATATTTTGGCCAATCCGCTAAAAGACATATTATGCTACTCACCAATAGTAGCACTCCACGTTGGTATTCAAGAAAGCTCCATCATGCTCTGATTGATTAGGACTCTTCGACTCCTTCAGGGCCTCCGAAGGCTCCGTTGCAGTTCTGGGAAAGCCGACTCAATATCAAGCATCATCTTTATGTACGAGTTATTTACCAAGTACTCAGATTCGTTTAATTCACATTCAATCTACTAGTTATAACGCTCTAAATCGTTTATATAATCATCTATAATCAATTATTTATTTATTTGAACACGTAAATATTGGTACAAAGGGGAACCGAATATATATGTGCCACATAAATTGTTCGATTTGTGTGAGGGCTAGGATACTGCCCTGATGCCCAGACCGAAGCAGGTGGTTATCTTAGGAGTTCACTCCCCGAGCCTTTGACCTAAAGGTCTAATCCATAAGGTAGTGAAGCAACATCAGGAGATGCAGTCACATGGTGGACGATGAACAACGATTGGTTCATACTCCATTTTTTGTTCAGTATCCTTGAAACCATGTGAACCTGTGGTTTTGAATGAGGGTTTTACAACTCCTCTCAGTGAATCTTCGGTGTCTACCAACCCAGTTAAAGCATCGGACATTCGCTTTTCATCCTCTCTATTTCGTAAACAACAGTAATGCCGCGAGAAGGCAGTGAGAAGGACTTGCGCAGCAGCGGTTATATGCATGTGGCCATGTGAGAGTATTTGAAGAGGGTGATCTAACTCTTCCCACCGTCGGTCGTACCGTGGGGGGGGGGCTTCCATAAAAATTTCAATTTATTTCAATATATTCTTAAAATTTTATGTAGTTTCTTTCTTCTTTTTAAAATAAAACTCTTTTTTAATTATATTTTAGCATCCTTTTATTGTACGACGTTCAAAACCGTTATCATCTTTAACACCATTGATTTTAGTTGCTCGAGATCAAGCTAGAAATCAAACACAATAATTTAATAAACAAAAATTACAAGAGTATCATTAATGTGAAATACAAAAATTTCATTATTATTACTCTATGGAAGAAGTAGTAGTAGTAGTAGTAGTAGTAGTAGAACAACTATAACAACAAATTCCTATTCTAATTCCATCTACTCCTAATAATGATGATAATGATTATGTGAAATACTTTATATTCAATAGGATTTTGTTCAATTCATTAATCTATCTCATTATTAATATCCATATAATGTTCTATGTATTCATTCTTTCATTCATCTATCCATCTAATTACTACTATTACTATTACTACTACTACTACTACACACACATCTATCTTCCAACTCTTGAACCTTTCATCTCATCAATGATTACATTATTGATCAGTTGATTCAGTCATTTGCTTCCATTTGAGGTAGGTAAGGAGGAGTGGGGGTGGTTTACAGATGTATGTTTTTTTTTTCATTTCCTGATCTAATCTCCTCTTAATTCTCTATGTAATTTTAGATTAAGTTTCGAGTATTGTGAATAATCAATGTAAATGTGTGTGTGTTTTTTTTTAATACCTCTCATATTATTCTGCTGTAAAGTTAACCTATGTAATCAATTATATAATAATAATAATAATAATAGTAGGAGAATTTACATTATCCACTGAAGGGAACCCATTTTGGATGATAGCCCACCTCCCCCCCACCGTATAAACATACATACATACAAACAGGGAACATGAATTCATCATTTTATACTTAACAAATAAATTTAAATTCTCTTCTTACATTTTGTGTTGTGTAATGTTTATCAATTGACAACACATGTCTTCCTCAATATGTTCATAAGTACGCGCATGCATGCACGTACGCACGCGTGTGTGTAAGTGTTCGTGCGTACGTGCGTGTGTGCGCGCGTGCATGAATTGATGTATTTTCAATAGTAAAACTAATTCCTGTTGTTACTTGGCTGTTTTCTTTTATTTTTTTTCTTTTCTCTTTTAAAATATTAAACACAATAAAACGTATTGAATTGCTCATACCAAAAAAAAGAAAGAAAGAAAGAAAGAAAATTTTTCTTTTAATATTCCGATACTACTGTTTTATGTACATCGAACTTATACATAAATATATCAATATATGTATGTATGTTTTATATAATTATGCAATAATATTTAACAACATTCATACCGTACTTGTAACATTAAACTTATTTTTATGATCAATTTACATAGAAAGGAGGTCCTCTCTCTCTCTCTCTCGTGTACTCGTGTATGTGCGTATGTGTACACTCGGAATGCTTATAGAAACATCGATATGTATACACACACACACACACAACACAAGATCAATTCTCTGTAAAACTCATTGTTTTCTTTCTTTTCTTTCAGTTATTTCCTCTTTGAATTCCAGATTTCTTTTCTTTGGGGGGGGCGGTGTTTTTCTTCTTCTGCTTCTTCTTCTTAAAATCAATAAAGGTTATTGATATTAGACTATGATGTTTCTAATTGGATCTGTATAATGTTCGTTCTCAACTATTTATATGTATTCATGGTATGATGTAATGCAAATCATCATGTTATTGTTGTTGCTGTTGTTGTTGTTGATGATGATGATGATGATGATGGTAATTACACTTGTTGTCAAGACGAGAGCCAATTCACCATATGACATAATTTATTCCTATAAATAATAATCACTGTTTTTTCCACATCATTTATTTAGTTGTCTCTTGTAGAGAGGTAAATATATATATATAAGTGTAATTCTTTTCAATTCCTGTGATGATTTTGACGACTGTGTGTGCGTGAGAAGGAGAGAGAGAGAGAGAGAGTGTGTGTGTGTGTGTGTGTGAAAAGTACTCTATACTATTATTTCTTTTCTGTTATATATCATATTGATGATTTTGTTCTTTTAATAATTTGTTCGTTTGTTTCGTTTTGTTTTGTCTATTTTTGTTTCCTTCTATATTGTGTTGACCTTGGAAACTAATTGATTTTTAATTTTTATCTAAATATAAATAAAGAATATATATATACATATATATATATATATATATTACTCATGATTGTTACTATGATGTATATTCATACTTCAACTAGGCATAGATAACCTTTATGCGATTTGTCTCTGATAAGTCTTGCTAAATTGAACGCTAATATTCGGTTCCTAATCTATTCTTGTAACCCTCTCAAACTAGAACTATACAGCGACTTGAACATGAGAGAAAAGACGTAAAACTATACGAGAAGCACTTTACTCCAAAGACTCGTTTTAATACAGAAAATATAATGTTTTTATAGTATGTTAGAATATCTTTGGGTTTCCTGAAGATTCTGAAATGTTACTATGCTTAGTAGCAGTATGGTAATCAGCCAATTAGAAACTCGACATGTGACTTTTCACTTTCTTGGTGTTTCTGGCTAAACTTCAAGTGATTGCTGATTGGATAAAATGTATCTTAGTGTTTCCTGAGTCTTTCTTGTCTTTTACAAGAAGTTTTTCGGGATCATCCCAACAGTCTCCTTAAGGTGTAATTATTCGTCACTCAATAATAATAATAATAATAATACGTGAACCTCCGACTAATTATAAATGTCTTCTTGTGATACTGAATCATCCTCTGACTAATATGAATCAACAAATTAAATTTTTTTTAAAAAGGCATGAGAAATAAAGCGATTGTTTCGTCCTGATATAGAACTCATCAGCAGTGCATATCTACGATCGTATCTAATGGGATATCGGACTCGGAAGCGATCGGTTTTGTGTGTGAACGTTTCACCTCTGGACTATTGAGTTGGTCGGCATTCAACGGTGTTAATGTTTAACTTCAACTAATTCACGAAATTGAGCGATACATCCATCATTGTCATCAGTGGGTTACTATCTCACAACAGACCTAAATGAACTCCACTGGTAACAGTTTCTCACTAGAACTTCAGGAAATACCCCTTGAAGCCAGTCACTAGTGAGCATATGTTGATTAATATCAAAAGGGGTTTTTGTGAATATTATAATAATTACAATAGTACTGTTCATGAGTCAGTTGAAGTTAAACCACCACCATGGAAAACCTGGAAGCACTGGACGGCCATTTCATCCTTTCATGGGACTTCTCAGCAGTGCGTATCCACAATCCCACCCCTCCGCGTGATATCGATCCCAGGACCTATGTCCAGCGCGCGAACGCTTGACTTCTAGACCACTAAGCTGATATCTAACGGTGTTATGTCTAACTTCAACCGTTTCACGAAATAGTTGGAACTACATGTATCATTATGAGATTTTTCGATTACATCTTGGAAATCAATCATAACTATGATTTTCTATTCTCAGTAAAGTCCGATTTCAGTATATGATTTTAAATATATAATGACTTAACTCATTTATCCAGTATCGATTTGTGTACTTCATTTCGAACTATATTCTAAGTGTGTATAGGCGTTGATCAAATCAAACTGGGTGCAATAGGCTTAGAATCTGTTACTTAATTGTTGAATTTCGAACGCGCTAACCATTGAACACACCGGTATATATTGAATTAACGGGTTTTTTGTTGCGTTGTTGATGTGTCCACTTACTTTTGGTGCTGAGGATAACTTGGCTAATGTGCGTGAGTTCGAAGTGGAGTAGAGAGTGGCAAACTATTCTATCACTTGATTGGCTGACAAGCACGCGAGTGAAAGAAGACAAATCTACTGGAACATTACTCAATTTATTCTCAATTCCGATCTGATTCCCGATTTCAGATCAGTGTAAAAAGATATATGAATAAATAGATGACTAACCCGACCACAACGTACCATAGTTACGAAAATACAATTATGTCTAATACTGGAGATTAGCATAGGAAATAGAGTACAAATTACAATAGCTTTGGAACAAAAAGGGCTATTATAGTGAATCATACATCAAACGAAAGATTACACTCTGTAGAATAGTAGACTAGGGTCAAAAATAAATATTGCCGTTTTACAAGCTTTGAATTAAATGAAATAACGTCCCCCCAAAATAGCTTCCGTAGTTTGTCACGGCTTCGTGTTTCTCTGTTCACATCAGTATTCAAATAATTTATCCTGTATATACATGAAATCTGATACAACTGGGCACCAAAAGTAGTAAACACCACACAAATTAAAGACATGAAATAGAGGATGGGAAGGTGGTACGATCCAAAAAGTAAGTGAACAAGAATACTGTGTAATAGGGTATACAGTTTAATTAGAACGTAAACTAAAACCACACCAGGATCACCATGGGTTTTTGTTTCGAGTTATATCTGATAACTTCTCCATGGAGTCGTGATAAACTAACAGATATCAGTCTTATACGGCTCTTTCATACTACGACATCATTCCTCTTTTCCCACCCAGTCTCAGCGTTGGCAAATAATACACAACATTCTCAAAGCATACTCAAGGCACCAAAGTCAGTGTTTCAAGATAGTCACACTAACTGAATTATTTTCTCTGTACACAGATACGTTTCCGAACTTCCATACTACTAGCTTGGTGTTGCCACTGGATAGCAGCAGCGATAATCGAACGTAGGGAGTCACCGAACATCAATTCGAAAAGGTTAGGTTTCAAAGGAATGGAGAAAAACTGATTCCATCAACGCGTTGTAAACCCAATTTTTTACAGCTGAGAGGACATCATTACGACTATAAAAGTGATCCGGATTGACCATTATGACTTTCACTATACATGAACTGATTTCACCTACCGTGCCACCACCAACACTCACAATTACCTCTAGGTAAGCGTATTTTTCGGGTACTTCCAATGAATCACCAAAAAGAATAAGTGCAAGTAGAGATTTCCCCCAGTCTTACAGAAGCGCTTTACACTTGGAAAGCGCAAAGTATACGCCATACCTACAGACACTAATTGTCAATTAACTAGTTTTAGCTTGAATAGATTATATATCATCGCACAGTAGGAAAATATCATCGACATACTCACAGTTGAGAAGTCCTTCCGGGAAACAGATCACCACGTACTTCGGAGCTATTTCTAGAATATCCTCTACGGCGAAATTGAGGAGAGATTGGGCAATTCTGGTCTAAATCTACTCTTGGACTACAATAATGCACAAAGGCAGTTGTATTTACTCACTCTGCCTTAGGTATTTGTGTACAGAGCCTTTAAGATGTTAACAGACTCTTCAGGTATACACTTATTCAACAGGCAATCCCAGAGAATAGTCTCCGATATCAAGAATTAAAGTAATTATTGACCTGGAATAATTGCGGTAGTGCTCTGATATTTGTGATCAATTCGTTCACAATCTCACTATAAACTATCCTGCTTGTTGTAAGTCATATATATGTTTATATAAATGTTGAGTTCGGAAAAGTCGAGTATTTTTTGGGGAGAAAATCGTGACCCGATGTCTTACACTACTTAAAACCTATTACAAGTAGACTGTGCAAACTAATTAAAGTAAATACATTTTCTGAGTAAATAAATAAGGATTGATTTACAATAAGTCACGAAGCGTCAGAAATAAAATTCCTTACTCCTTGAGATATAACAAGAATGTATATTTATTATTAACTTTCTAACCAATCCACAATTTATCTGAATTTAATTAAAATACTTATTTATTGATTAATAGTTGAGTTCATGAGTCAATTGAAGCTAAATCACCGTGGAAAACTCGTAACTATTGGACGGTCGTTTCGTTCTACCGTGGGACTCCTCAGCAATGCGCATCAACAACTCCGCCCCCTCGAGATTCGAACCCAGCACTTATCGGCTCCACGCGTGAACGTTTAGCCTCTAAGACCACTGAGTTGGCCGGCATCCAACACTGATCAACTAATCCACGAAATTGAGCCACCATTCACTATTGTCTTAAGTGAGTTGTTATCTCACAACCCAGCCGGTCGAATTCCACTTGTCACTGCTTCTCACTAGAACTCCAAGAAATACCTCATGAAACCAGTCACTAGTGAGCATATGATGATTATAATCAGAAAGGGGGTTTGGGGGGGTTGTAGTAATTGTAATAATTGAAAACCTGGACAGCCGTTTCATTTTAGTATAAGAATCTTCAAAACTGAGAGCCCGTCGCCTGCCGGAACCCGAGATCGAACCGGGGACATTTACATCTTCAGTCTAACGCTCTCCTAACTGAGCTATCCTGGCGATCATTGATCGGAATAATTACACATGTGGTGTGAATGTGCATATGAATGGTGCGAATGGTCCACCAGGGTGCTTGGTATCTGTGTGGTTGCGCCACAGGATTGAGCTGCACTATTCAGATTGTAGCGCTAAAGCCTATACGGTGTCTGGCTCTCCTGTTAAACGGGATTGGATTGTACTGTCCGGGTTGTCACGTGAAAGTCTGGACGGTGTCTGGTTCTCCTGAAAACCGATGTAAAATTACCCTGACCCACAAGGGTATATTATATAACTTATATAAGACTCTTCAACAATGAATATCATTTCAAATAAGAATATAATTTTGAAATCATCTATTTATTCAATTAATATAACTACTGTACAATAAGGGGGCGGGGAAAAGAAATTTTCTCAAAGAATAAAATAGATTATTATTGAAAATCTTATTCAATTATTTATCACATTATAAATTGTGACATAAATGATTCTTGTTGTTTTAACCATTCAATAACACGTTGTTTTGAAGCTGATATTTGTATAGGAGATTTCCATTTATCTTTATGTGAAATTTTTTTAATAGAATGTAGATTATTCAATTTCATATGTGATTGATTTCTATTATCAGCTATCAAGTAAATAAATAAATAAATAAAGATCTTACATTAATGAATAGAATACTTAATTTACTACTAATAAATAGTAAGTAGTATAAGTTACTTCTCAGTTATTTTATCTTGATCTTAAATTTATCATGGATTAGCTAGATTTGTTAATCGATCACCATGGTAACCGTTATTATAATATTACAAATCCCATCCCAAACGATGTTTAAAATATACAAGGAGCGATGATTAGTTTATTGGCGGATAATATGGATAACAACGCCTCCAAATGCCCTGGTATCGCCGAGAGTGGGGAGAGTCCACTCTCCCTCACAAAATGCTCTCACATGGCCACGGGTATATAGCCTCTGCCACAGAAGTCTTACTCACTGCTTTCTCGTGGCGGAGGTGTTGTTTACGAAAATGAGAGGACGCAAGGCGAATGTCCGGCGCATTAACCGGATCCCAAACGAATGGTGCACATGGGCTCCAGTATCCTGCGGGAACAAATGGCGTATGAACCAATCGTTGGTCACCGGCTACCATAGGACTGCATCTCCTCACGATGCTCCACTGCCTTGTGGATCAGACGTTCAGGTCGAAGGCTCCGGGTGTGGTCACCTAAGAAAACCACCTGCTTCGGTTTGGGCACCCGTGCAGTATCACAGCCCTCACACAAATCAATTGAGATTTGTGTGGCGCATATGTATTTGGTCCCTCCTTGTACCAATACCTATGTGTTAAAATAAATAAATAATGGATAACAACACTGTCGATCACAAGCCTGGATAAAAGAATAAGGTTGGGCATGGGGTTAACGACCCCATCTCGTAGAAAACTAACTTGCTAAAAAAACGCTAACCAGAAAAGATTATTTAAACTATTTAAACTCTTCCCCGGAAAGTTAGAAGGTCTTCATTTAGAAGAGTTATGAGGTCTTATGGTGAAAACCGATTTCCTTCGGAAGTCACGAGGCTGATGCTCCTTCTGACAATCAGAGCAACTATTTATTTAGGTATATGGAATGCTCATACAATTTAGGAGACTGGTAGAGTCTTCCAAATTGTTGCTGAATGGATAACAAAGCTACGATCATATCGATTGAACTTGAAGCAAAGAGGTGGATATGTGCGAGTGACCGAGAGAATATAGAGGCAAATTTATAATCAAATTGAATAAAGACACAGCAAAACAATGCAAATGCTATTAATAGGATTCGAGTACATAGATACATAGGGAAGAGAATGATTCATTGAGCGATATTTAAATGATTGACATTTTAGCTAGAGAGAGATATGTGCGTAGGCTGTCACATATGATCAAGCGTACATGTTTATACAGATATGATAGTGATCATGATAGTACAAGGAAGGCAATACTCACAGTATGCATATATTTCAATAAGAGACTGATCAATTGTAATCCGAAAGACATCAATGGAAAGATTCAAGTAAACAACAATATCAAGTGAATAGACGAATTTTTAGTGTCCGGTTAACGTTGTCTGTCAAATAAGTACTAGCATCCTTAGTTAATAACTTTAGATAATCACGATTTATTGACCGTATTGACAAAGATTATTTGAAACAAATTCTGTACTTTGCATATATTTGATGATTTTCTATACAACACATTTACAGATTAGTTCCGCACAAGGTTGCTTACTCTCAAGGTGTACCTGTAATCTTGAGAAAACTGGTGCTCCCTGACGGATTCAATCCCGTATCACCTAGCTTCATAGTCGGAGATGTTACCACTAAACTATCCAGGCGATAGCATTCCATCTGTACTAAGAAGCACCTGACACATATGACAATGATCACCACTCAGTGATCAATCATTTTAAAATAGGAATACTAAACAAGGACGAATATGTAATTGGTTACCAATGTGTTAAGAATTTAAAAAATAACTACATCAGTGGTTTATTTACTTCAAGATAGCTCTTGACGATGCTAAAGATACACTTTATAATTAACATGTGAAGAAACATGTGAATAACCACCAAGAAGTAAGTAACTATATCGTGTTCTGGCCTTTTTTTTTCTTTTACCATTATCACTATAGTGATATTTTATCACACATCCCTAGTATCTTATAAAAAAATTATTTACCTAGCATAGGACTGTTTTTACTACTGCTGCTACTACTACTATTGCTCGTATATAAGTTGGATCCATTCAGTGAACCAAATCTTCGCTTTTCCCAAGAAGATACTGATTTTTCTAATGCTACAAAATAATAAGATATTTATAAAAAGATATTTTTATACTTACAACATAAAGCAGCTTTTACATTATTAAAATCCTAAAATCAAAAGTTTTATTTAAAAAACTTAAAGTAACTCGTACCATTTTAGAATTTTCATTAAATAATGAACTTTCAATTCTTACTTCCCCCTTCTCTTTCTCTTTCTCTTTCTCCTCTCCCTTTTCCTCTTCTTCGTTTTCTTCTTCTTTTTCTGTTTCTGTATCACTACATGTACCAACAATAGTAGTATTTGTAAAAGATCCTTTAGTAGAAATTAATTCAATTTAAATATAATTGAATTTAATACCTGTTCTAGTTGTAGATGGTTGAATATTTTCAATATCATAATCATTTTCATCATCTGATAATATACTATCTGGTAATGATGATAGGAAATCTATAAATGATATTCAAATTTTATAAAGAATATTTATCTACCTCCTGTTTTAGTGACTGAAAATTCGGTTAAATCAACTATATCACAATCACGAAATTCATAATTATACTAAAATTATAATAAATAGTAACTGGTAAGATATATAATAAAAGAGACTACCTTTTCTGCTATGCTGTTTAACTTGATCATAAATGAAGAATCCATAATAGTTATTGTACGATTCTGACGGTAGTAAACTTAGATGAGTGAAGTAATATGAAAAAAAAAGAAGGATAAAAACTAATCAGATTAGTTTCATGTATTATGAACCCAAATACTGATGTTGATGTCTCAATCTTCGACTTTAGACAGATAGCCCTGAGTTGGAAACCTTTCACACTAGGTTTAAGCAAAAATCTAGGACTATTACGAAACATAAGATTTCGTCCTTATGTAATTACTAGATTACATGACACATTTTATGCCTGTCATCTGTAACCAGATTACAACTAAGTGGATTTTTGAAAGCTGTGTCAACAATTTGTTACCTAGAAAAGTAGTTTCAACCCAATCACCTACTAACAGCCTGGAATATACTTTTAAGCAACAAGTGATTCCCTATAGTTCAGTTTGTGCTGGATAACAGGAACTGAAGTTCATTTACAAGGATTTCAAAACGACAAGCGAAAACTGACAACCTACAGTTATGTCAAGTATTTCCAATACTTCTTAATGGATAGAAGTGAAACAATCGATCCATGTTGGGGATAAGTATTAAGTGTTTATTGTTACTAAATAGAAATCTGGGAAACACTGATTGAGAGAAACATTGCAAAAAATGATGGGTCTCTGTTTTAACTGCACTGCAGACGGTCTGAACGATAAGAAATACGTTATGAGGGAAGATACTAGTGACGTTACGAATCTAGTATCTTGCTCATGTTGATATTCCTAATGTAAAACCGATTTTATGTCAGTTATCAACGTCTGAAGTTCTTATACCAACTGCACCATTCCTTATTTAGAAACGAGACAAAATGAACACAAATACTCTGCTGCAACTCAAACTGCATAACGTAAATTGATACTTCCGATAACACAGTTTCAGTTTGGAAAGGATAAGAAGCTGGATGGCCTGTGTTAGTCCTAGCAATGATGGTTTTTCTGTTGGTTCAACTATCTTTTGAAAGAGTCAACTGATGAAGCTTCAACCACGTGTTGAGGGAATGAAATCCACTTGTTGGTGATTCGATAGGAAAGTCTATAGTCAGCTGACAAGTAATTTGTTCTGAGTTTGTGAGCTTTTTTGGAGTGTTCTCGTAAATTCTCTGTCACTGTGATCAGTTTTTAATTTCTCGGCTACTTTCGGGAGGGGGTCAGATTTTCTTTAATGGCGTCATATCGTTTCTTGTTCTCGACCTGCACCCATTCATTGACATTTGTTGAAGTAGCAACCACAGTCGCATCAAACACATTGTGGAATTCTGGAAGGTTATTGATGAATTGGGTAGTCAGGCTGGCTTTCATGCTAGAAACAGATCTAGCCTTGAGGTTGGATTTTTTAGACGTTTCTTGTAGGATACCATTTAGAAAACGGGGGACAGGAGAAATTTCCTTTCTTGAGTTTTTATTCAGGACAGACCTCTTTAAAGTCAGTCTTTCCTCCTTTTATCCAATTAAGTCAGCTATCACCGAGCCTATTTGAGGTGACTTCACATCAATTTGCGTACCGACAGAGTATTGTTTGATGTGTCTTGACTTCGTTGGCTAATACACCTATTAGCAGTATTTACAGTTTAAATGGCCTATGTTAGCAAGCCGTTTTGTCCTAGCAGCACTGTTGAAAAACCACATGAAAAACATTCTTATTAAACCGTTTGAAATCCGCAGGCATTAGGTTCGTGCAAGTTTTGTGGTACCACCCTTTTCACTCGTCGCACTACATGCCACTCTCAACTCTAAAGATTCGTAATGTACAGAAATGTCATAAGGCCACGGTCAACGACAAAATATACATATTAGTGGTCCGAAAAAATTTCCGTTAAGATATAGGAAAACAGATATTTACCAAATAACATTCACCATAGTCGAAATACTGTTTGAAACACATTGTGACCTTATATGAACACCCTGAATTCATGAAAATAGTTTTTCAATCGATAATTAAAGTATATTTGTAACGAAACACAGGAAATCGAGTTATATCGAGAATAAAGCCACCCACGATTTTAACGGTAAGGAATAAAATTGAATCGGAAAATTCGAATTTTGAACTTCTTAGAGCTTAATTAAAATAATAATCACGAATAACCTCTTGCAAGTACCTCATATAACAATCCTAACAACACCTTTGACACCAAGGTCAAAGTTGACTAGTGCGCTAAAACAGAAAGTAGCGCACAGAGAATACAGTTAAACGGTATCCCAGCTACACGTGTGTTTATACCTTCACATGAATCCAGTTATTGGATTTCTTCGAAATATTAGAAACTGTGATCAAGTAGCAGCTTTAACGAGTTTCTTTAGTATCATTCATGAGATATCAATTGTCTGCATAAGGATTTCGATTTTCCTTCCTGTATCAGGAATGTGAGAGTGATCTTTCAAAAGTGTAACTCAATAAATAATCCCCTTTTTGACCGCGCATGTGAAATTTGTTCAAAGGAATGCCTGGATGACTAGATTGCTCTCATCACTAATTGCTTACCTGAAAATGAATATCCGGTGAAATTCATCCGCAAATATGCAAAAACCAGTCCTCGGGCAAAAGTAAGATAGTGTAGGAAAGAAAACTTTCTTCTTATATTTACGGTTCAAGGGAGAGGTAATTGCTGGAATGATTAATGACAGATGAAATTCCGCGTTGAAAGTGACCTACCCAGCAAGAAGACCGACGACAGTTTGGGAAACGAACTGCTCACTCAAACAAACCAAAATCGACAGTTCCTCTTTTCTCAGTAGCTGCAACTGCATTTACCGATTCCCACGTACGTGTCAGAGCACATACATTGGAATAACTGAGAGGAGAGTTCATGTTCTCATTTCTGAGCATGTTCCAAAGAACTTGAGGCTGCGAGGGACTAGGGCTCTCAATGGTGTAATAGCTCGGAATTTACTTGAATACGGGCATAACATCGACATCCCTCACTCTTTCAAAATTGTGAACCGACAAAGAAGTACGACGGCTCTCCGTTACGCTGAAGCGATCGCGATAAAAATACTTAAACCGGATTAATGTATTCAAAAAGAGACATTAATAAACGTATTATTACCCTGGTAATCCCATTTTCGCTTTCTTTGGTTGTTTGTGTTACTTTACTCATTTATTTATTTTTAAAATATTTATTCTGTGTTATATTACTCCTCCATTACCTAATTCTTAAACCAACTTTTCATTCACACATTTCCGCCCACTGATCCTCTTGAAATATGTTAACTTTTCAAATTCTATTAAATTATTAAGTAACCTATCTAATCACTGTTTTATTCCATGAGTCCTTCATTACCTCTAAACTTATCACACAATTTATGAACCCCACTAAACTGCTACACCACCCATCCTGAATTGTTTCACTATTTCTAACACCAATATATATATATATATATATATATATATATATATGTATATATATAGTTATTATTGTAAACCTTTTTCATTATAGTTACTTACTTTCATTTACGTAAATTTTTTCACACTTTTTCTTATTTCAATGGAAAATTCTAGTACATATTTGGTTGTAAACAGATAACGTGAAACCCCGGACTACTATGAATTCATACTATTCTGCATCAGTATTCGCTTTTGCCTTATTTCAATTCATAAAGTGAACTAATTGAATGAAAATGTTGAAGGTTATCTGGAACGCTCTTCCGTCATACGGGCCAAAAATGCGTTTGTAGTGGCATCGGATCATAACCACACAATCCTCAAATCTGAACACGAGACTACTCGGAAGACAGATATTCAATATTTAACGCGGAGGAATACCCAACAATGGAGAAGACGGGAATAACGAATTGAATAAAGTAGTTGGTCGGATGGCATGGCTCGGCCTTGCAGGCGTGGTCCCAGCTGAATGTTATCTTGTATCTTTGATTTATATTAAATATATTCTATCTCTAGACTAAGCTTGTTCTCTATCACGTATTGGTAATTGTTACAATTCAATGAGTTGGTGTAGACGATGAAGTAACTTCCACGTAAGATCTTATAGATTAGGCAGTAATATCATAACGAATCTACAATTTATGGATTATGTCTATTATTAGAGCAGTACTAATAGCATAGTAGACCGTAATTCTTAACTTTCAACGTTAACAGTGCAATGTTTGCTCAAAAGTCATTTTTGTCACAGTAAGCGTGAGACTTCAAATCGTAGGGTACCAGCATTCCCCAATCTTTTTCAACTTAGGATACTTCTAGAGAGAAGTTTCTTAAGTTGTAGCTGTAGTCTACAACATGTGTCAGATGGGTTGCTTCACACTTTGAAGTGTTGAGGGTAAGTCCGTTGTCATTCGCCCAACTTTGAAGTCGAGTCACATCCTCTTGAAGTACCAGTATATCCTCTTGGTTGAGTATCCCGTAATTCTAAATTGGTGAGCCCGACTTAAGAAACGCAACCTCTAATTCTTCATCCATATTTCCACTTTAACCTTTTCGATCGATATTTACTTATGTAAACCCATTATTCTAATAGTCCTCTGATTAATGCTCATATGTATTATCTTAACGCTATATTGATTATTACTCATAACTTACTAGCTTAATCAATAATAAAAACTGATCATCTACATTAACTAAGTAGCTTTGATGGTTCGTTAACAAGCTTTAATAGCATTAACATGCTTCAGCGAAACAAACTTGTTTTAACATCAAGCTCTAGCAAATATGACCTGTAAATAACCTAAATATACATTGGGCAACAATGCAATCAAGGACTAAATAGTTATCTGGATCTGATTCTTAGTGTTCCTTCACTTAACACATTCTATTTTTAAACTATACAGTATCCTGCAATATCTTTTATTCCGACCACTGCCTGCCTAATTTCCAATTGCTGAGTTCCATGGCCAAACAGGATGCAAATGCCAGAAATTTACGGTGAGTTTGAACTATAAATTTCCTGCAATCTTAGGTCTCGTTTAGACTGTTCGTCAGGCAATGCTACATATTTGGCTTAGATTAATTTTGGACTTACACAATTCCAGTTTTCAATGCTGGGTTAATCCAAGAATTTAGTCAACAGTATCTCGTGTATAGTCCAGATTCGAATTACTGTCCAATTCAAATCATCATTACTTAGAAGCGAAAACAACCCAGGCGAGTTTTACTTTTTCCCTTTCCTGATTCATTTATTATGATTTAAGTACTTCTTAACTTAGATTTTTTCTGTTAGACTGGTTTTGTATATTTCATACGAGCCACTCCCAGGACTAAGCAGAATTATTTAATACTTTTATACCACAACATTCTACTAAGAAAACGTGCTGTTTAAAGGCATTTCTTATTTTTAGTTCCTTTTGCACACATTTATAGATATCGCTAGGTTAACTACAGCGACGTCTTATGTAAAGTTTATATCTCATCATATTCTTAACTGAAATTCCATAAGTCGTCTCGATTTAGAAAAATATTTTTCATTTTGGCCCTGTTTATTATTTTTAATTTGCCATATATCTCAACAACCTGCATGTTAATGTGGCCCGTACTTCCATTGCATTATATCTCTATGCCTCTTAAATTTAAAAATCATCTGAATCGCCTTTAACATTTTCAATAAACCCGTCATAGACATTACTGCTATACGTATTTGGGTTTACGAGTTGGTCTAGTGTATTAGTAGCCTAAAAAGACGAACATATAAGGGATAATAAAGTCATCAAATCTAGGTATTATCATACTGCACTAATTTAATAACTAAATTCTCATGTTGTTCGACAAACAAATATTTAAAATTAGATTTCCGAAGCCTATTATTAAAATTAACATTATGTACACGAATATATTTAAATTACCATTAGTAATATAAACAGGTAACCCGGATTCGTTCACGCTACGAATTTCTGATAATTTTGAAACACACAAAGCAACAGCATCTATTTTTCACTGGCTAATCCTCAATCAACACTATAGCTAGATAAACATAATGATTTCAGGACATCGTCATAAAGCATTGTCATGACTTGACAATCACGTAATATGATTGATAAAATTGATGAACTTATTAACAAAATTGGTCAGAAAATTGACTTGTAATTATCATCAAATAGTGTTGTTTTCTCGGTATCTTTGTCCATTACAGATGATTTCCAGTACGTTTCTCTATCAGTTGCTCATTCAGTAAATATCTCAAAACCTTGTCAGTCTAACTGGAGGTTTAGCGACACAACCATGCATGCAAACAATCAGTATAAGCAGTCGAGCGAATCTCCTGCAAACTGAAAACATAAATGTCGAATTTACCCCAACATTGACTAAAATTCAAGCCATTATCATAGAAATGAGTTGGGAGTGTACTCCCCTTGGTTACAACTTATGTTCTCCCTGGTAACCACATGAGCATCACTCACTGTTAATCATCTTGTAAAAACTTATTTAGACGAATACATCTTGCAGCAACACATCACCTAGAAATGTGGCACATAGGCCTAACTGATTTCAATTACTAATAATCACTATGTCTCAATGAAACAGCATTCCGTCTTATACTAAACTGGCACTTGCAACCAACTTGTATGTGCCATCAGCCGATAGATATGAATATAAATAAATAGTCTATGGCAAATCAGAACATTGAGTTTAGAGCATATCTCTAACGGATACACTCATGTTTAACGAATCGCTCTTATCTATCTGTCCAAAATCCACATAATTATTACTTTTCACGTATTTAAAAATTTTTGATAACAATTCATATGTATTAGTTGTATTACTAAATTCTATCACGGTCAAGTACAAACGAGGTCGAGAAAATCTCCCCACAACTAAATAAACCGTATTAAACCAACTGGAACACTAGTTGTAATTCTTCTCTGCGGTTATACTTTTGTTCTTTCAGTTAGTCTACTAATACAGATGCAATTGGAAATCAACACATGGACAACTTACCGGCACATACGTTATTTAATTTCATAATTTAGACCAAATATAATACCACTTTCAACATTTCTCTAATATTGGCTGTTTTTGATATTCCTAAACAGGAAATGCTATTAACCTACGGATATCACTACGTATCTTACGGCACTTTATTAAAATATACTTATACTGAATCATTTGACTGTTATAATCCCACTTTGTTTAGCTCAAATAATCGTTACCTTAATTTTCATTTTAAGCGTGTTAGGCATTAAACCAGACGTTTTAACGTTGTTATATGTATTTCCCGACCAGATTCTGGCTCCTTCTTTTTGATTTATCTTCCAGCTTACCAATACCCGGTGGATTCTTATCATTCTTGGCAACGTCCGGCGCGCGACAATCCCATCCAATTTGGTATCGAACCAACATCGGAGAGTAGTGTAGTGGCATCGGATCATAACCACACAATCCTCAAATCTGAACACGAGACTACTCGGAAGACAGATATTCAATATTTAACGCGGAGGAATACCCAACAATGGAGAAGACGGGAATAACGAATTGAATAAAGTAGTTGGTCGGATGGCATGACTCGGCCTTGCAGGCGTGGTCCCAGCTGAATGTTATCTTGTATCTTTGATTTATATTAAATTTATTCTATCTCTAGACTAAGCTTGTTCTCTATCACGTATTGGTAATTGTTACAATTCAATGAGTTGGTGTAGACGATGAAGTAACTTCCACGTAAGATCTTATAGATTAGGCAGTAATATCATAACGAATCTACAATTTATGGATTATGTCTATTATTAGAGCAGTGCTAATAGCATAGTAGACTGTAATTCTTAACTTTCAACGTTAACAGTGCAATGTTTGCTCAAAAGTCATTTTTGTCACAGTAAGCGTGAGACTTCAAATCGTAGAGTACCAGCATTCCCAAATCTTTTTCAACTTAGGATACTTCTAGAGAGAAGTTTCTTAAGTTGTAGCTGTAGTCTACAACATGTGTCAGATGGGTTGCTTCACACTTTGAAGTGTTGAGGGTAAGTCCGTTGTCATTCGCCCAACTTTGAAGTCGAGTCACATCCTCTTGAAGTACCAGTATATCCTCTTGGTTGAGTATCCCTCTCTAAATTTTCAAGTTATCAGCAAAAAGTAATAAGTCAGATGATACCTGTTGTCGAAGATCGTTTATATAAATCAAGGAAAGAAGAGGTCCCACCAGAACATTCCATAGCCTGAGAGAAAGTGGATTTAACCCTAACTTTAAAATGCCGATGTTTAGATATGAAGTTAGCCAGTCAATTAGAGATGATTTGATATCCAATCACCTTGAGCTTATTGACAAGGCACATATAGTCACCGGTGACTTTAAGTAGGAGCCCAGCTATATTCAACAGGAAATTGAGATATGTTAGTAATTTATAGTGAAATACTGCCCTTTGTTCCTAGGAATACATTATATTCAATCTTGAAGGAACCCTTGTAAGTTGCTTGGACCACCTCAGCTAGTAGCAAATTCCGGAATGTGACTAATCGTAAAGAGTAGGAGACGTGCCTATGATCCACTCCGCCATGTTGTGCTTCTGATTTCTGGGTGTCTCTCCTACCGTTTGTGTTTTGACTTAAAATAAGTACGTATTCAAAATGGTATAAATGAGGGTTAATGAGGCTACAACGCGTTGGGACGTCACCTCAAAGGTGCATACACTCTTTTGGGTAAAGATCCAGTGATTTAATGAGTTCTGCTTTTGGTTCGAATTCAGTGAAGTTTCGTTCTCTCAGCTGGATTGTTTGGTCATGGAGCTACCATTGTTATTCTGAAAAAACCGTCAGTACAAACTTTGAATACGAGTAAAATATCGGAATTTCTCCGCATATAACTTTCATCTTGTCCCGCCAACCTTAAAGATACCACAGACATTCAGGCTTTGGTAACTCCTTTGTCCGTGTTACCGTTACAATGGAAGAATACCAACCCAGTTGAAACACAAATTGGGAATCAATGTGTTTGAAGACATATTTGGAAGGGTTGTCAAAGTGTTGAGAAACGTCTGATTTAAGATAGCTAGCAGTCGAAGGAGATGCGTACTCGCTAATGAGTACACACAGTGGAGCCCACTCGCGATCTGGATTTGGAATTTATTTACCACTAAAACTCATTCCCCCCCCCATTGGAGTACTGATGTCCCTAATAAATGTCCAACCAGAAGTATAAGCACGACTAACCTGCCGTTGACAAACGCTATTCTGATAGCTTGCTACGTCTATCAGTATCTGATAATCTTTCTGTAATATAAGAATTCGTTTAATCGTCTATGGGAATGAGCCCATTGACATAGAGATATTGATATCAATATGTTTGCGAAGTTATCAATATATCTGTGCATTTATTAACAGTATGGAACGTCGGCTAACAGGACCGTTCATGGTAAAATCAATTACGGTTAAATACATCTATACAGATGTAATGAATATACAGCGTTCGAAACACTGTAGTTCAAAACTTCCTTTTGAACCAGAACCCTAAAGTCAGTTTACTCAACATTGCAGAGTGAAAAATGCGATGATGTATTTGAGAAATGCGATCTAAACTGACGACGTACCCTGTAATGATTTGGTGCAGATGCTTGACCGTTCTCCTTTGAGCTATTTTGTCTAGTAAAACGGATGAGGCCACAATCACTATCGGAGACCTATAGAAATATTTATTCCGGAAATTTATTCACTGTTACACATTTAATCTCGCATATACTAGTTAAACGAATTAGATGTTTTATAAAAAATTCTTCACTGATAAGTTCATTGTCCCAGAAGATGAATTGTTTTGATTACCCAATCCGTTTTTTACTAAAAATATAACATCAAGTCGTTTTATTTGTTAATGCAAAATGTGCTTATTTGTTTATCTAAGGTATTTTATATTATCACGTTACGGAGAGCTTTCAACACAACTGTTCTACGTTGCATAACTGTCGCCTGATTACTCAATAGTGGTAGACATGATGCAGCGTAGCTCTACCAGCAGAGAACTGCTGGATAGACTGGAGGATCACGCAGATTGGGTAATGCTTTTTGACTTACTCTGCCACCACACTGTCGTATTTTTTACAGATAAGGCATGTTACAGCACTTCATTAAATTCTCATGTTATTCTCAGGCTATATAAATACGGATTATTTCCAGCACATGATATGATTTTTACTGCTAATAGTTGTCTTCAAATTATTGAATAGCATTTCACTATTTCTACTCCTTAGAAGTAAAATAACTGAAAATTAGGTTGAAGTCAGCTATAATAAGCTTCTAAATTATGTTCGTAGTGGACCTCAAAATAAAGTCCATCCTGAAGCTGCTCATGACCATTTTGTAAACCCGTACGGCCGTCTCGTTACTATATTTGCAAGCCTAAGTCCTTAATTTTCATTATTTTCATATATGACTTGGTTTTTAGTCAAAGGTCTGATTTTTTCTCCAGTTGATCACTTTTAAGACGACAGTCTAGTTCAAACCAAATTGCATGGCTTTACATCAATATGTAAAGGCAATGTTATTTTTATCAATCTAGTAGTCCAGCTCACTTCGTAGACATTCCATTTAGTTTCATTTCAAAATTAGCCACCAGAGTGAAAGTAGACCTTTTTTGGTAAAAGGGCTAACATAGAACAGTCTTCTGAACCCCTTGATTAACAGCCCAGTTTCTCTCTAGTGGCTTCGTGATTGGTTTTCGCCATCACCTGAATTGATCTTAGGGAACAAAATAACTGAGCGCGTCCGCCAACCCACTTATCTTGGAAGTCCCATTAGCATAGGTAGGACGGTACCTAACGAATCTTCTTCACAGACACCAAACGTCCCGTCGATTTTTCTGACTTCCATCATCTCTGGTATAGACAAGATGTCCGTCTGCACATTGGAAGACAAGTATACTATGTAGCTATCCATTTTTTACTACCCTAAGGTGCTCTTGAAGCATTTCTTACTTTTGGTGGAACAACCTAGTGAACTGTTCCGAGGTAAGCCATAGGGTACTAGGTAAGTGTGGAAAGTCAGTTGATGTTGTGCGTCTTCATCGGTTGGGGCTGCTGGTATTCTACGTATTCCAACAAGCCTACCTTGATATACAATGCTTGCTGGTGTAAGCGTAAGCTGAAGAGCTAAGAGTGGTCTTAAGTACATGCAATTACAGTCCATCAAGTCACTGACTGTCGGTCTGAGCCGTATTTGTAGGTTCAGATTATCTTGTCAGGGTCTGCGATAACCGCTTTTGACTATGCGTTGACCGATATGGTTCGGAATCGATTACGGTCGCATAGGCCAACTCACTATTAATTTCCATCTGTCTTAGGTCCCTATATTTCTTCATACATACTTTTTCGTCCCATCTCGAACCATTTGTTTATTGTTTGATCTTCATAACTGCTACCTCAGCATCAGTATTCCTCTCATCTCATTAACATGTGTCAGATCATAAGGCCAAACTGAAACTATATGCTTGGACGTAGGCCGTAACAAAACTGGTGTCTGATAGCCTGATATAAATATTGTAATTGCTTTCTGAAGTGGGTTTAAGAAACCACAACGGGTTGAAGATACTATTTAGTTGATCTCTTTCCTTCGTGGCATATGGATCAATTTCAAGACCTAATATATTTTTGTACTTAGTATGATCGTAGGTCTAATGATTTTAGGTTGACGTTTCGTACTGACTTGTAAGACTAATGGGTCATTAGCATCAATTGCCAATCTCACACTAAGTCGTCTGTGATCTATCAAACCTTCCAATTACCATATAGTCTTCATATATTCATAAAGAGGATCCACTTATTGGTCTTGGAATATAAAATTATAATATTTCTGCATCATCATATTTCTACTCTTCTGGAGTACTAGCTAATTCATTAAACCTCATTGTCGTTGAAACCATCATACTTTGTAACAGAATTTAAGTTTTCCCTATGATAATTCAGTAATATTTACCTGCAAACAAAAGATTCTTAAGATTGATAACACTGTAGCACTTACTATTTCTATACCTAAATGTCTTACTATCCATTTCATGGTTTGCTTACTTCTGTGTATTTTGTCCTGTAATTTTTACAGCTTGTACGAAAAAGTCGACGCTATCTACCTCATATAGCTAGATTCTGTCTTGTATCTACGTTTATTGAAGATGGTTTCCGACTTTTAACTCAATGGTCTGATCAAGTGGATTATATCCAGTCTGTTTGGGGAACCCATGTCATATTTGCAGCCTTTTTCATTTTATTGAACATCTGCTTACAATTTATCGGAAGTGCTCTTGTCTTGGGTCGTTATCGGGTGAAAATTGGCGTTGGAATTCTTATGTCAACTGTATTATTACAAGTTAGTGTTCATACTGTCATGTTTATCGTGTATATATAATAAATTCGGAGTCGCATTTCGAGTTCATTGGCGTGTATATTTATATTCTTTTAGTTTAATTTCTTCCATATAGTTAATAAGCTACTCAATACTCGATATATGAAGGTATTGCTAGGTTTCGTTGTGATATTAAAATATTAGGAATTCGTTACTTTGTGATGCATTTCTTTCATAATCGGTAATTTGTTCAAATTATAGAAAGATATGCTTTAATAGTTTAATCGCTTTCATAGTTTTCAAACCAGAAAATTTTGATATCAGTCTGATTGTACAAAACTCCTAACAAAACTGATTTGTAAGCAAAGATGAATATTGGCTAGCAGTGGGATCTAGGAAGCACGTTTCATTCTATTTGGGATGTACTTGCATCTCAGAGTTGATGTTCACTCTGGGAGTCGAATCGAGTGCCGTTCGCTTCAAACGCCATCGCGTTATTCACTTAGCTACTGAATCCTGATAGCCACCTACTTGTGCAATGGGATGAAGTTTAAATTCACTAGGTGGTGTTATACTTGTATCTTCCCATCAGTCTCATGTTGGCATATGTGCATCCTGTGCTTATTGCCTTGATATATCCTTAAGTCATAAGCTTTATAACAATAGGAAGATAAAAGTAATACGACAAGTGATTTGTTTTTTTAAAAAAACTCAATGTTAAAACTTTCACTATTCAATTATACATGTAATATTGTCTTCTTATGTATATTTATTTATTGTAGACTATTGGTTATAATATTTGGACAAAAGTATTCTTCATGCGTAATCTATCACTTATCGGTAGTTTATTATTGTTATTAGCTGAAGTACAACAAGAAACACGTAGTCTATTAGCTGGTCTACCATCATCTGGTGAAAATACACATCGACAGTATATTCTACTTGGTGGTAGAATACTTATTATTCTAATGTTTGTCACACTAGTTCATTTAGGTAGTAGTATATTCTATGTTATACAAGTAAGTATTGTTTACTTTAACAGTTAGTATTTTACCTGCTAAAACATTTCATTCATATATTCAACTTACGTTCCATTTAATTCAGTTTGGTTAGATGCTTAGTATCATAAAACCTTACATAACATGTGTAAGTCAAAAGGGAGCATATACGGAATTTGTAGTTGATTACTCAGTTAAACCTCAAAAAAATATACAACACAATTGACTATTCTAAACAAAGATGAATAGTAGTTAGCACTGTGATGCAGGATACGCGTTTCGTTCTATTCGGGACTCGTCAGATGGATCTACCTGCATCTGTGTTGATGTTTACTCTGGGATTCGAACTCAGTATCATCCGCTTCAAACACCATCCCGTTATCCACTTAGCTGACAAGTCCCAAATAAGACAAAACTCACGTCCTGGATTCAACTGCTAACCACTATCCATCTTTGCTTAGAATGCTTAAGGCAATATCGAGGCAATACGCTCAGTATACACATATACCAATAAGAGACTGATCAATTGCAGTTCTAAACATTAATGAGAAGATTCAAATAAACAATATCAAGTGAATCTAATTGATGATCGACGATGGGAATAGCAACATAATTACAGCGAAATAATCTACACGTTCGATTTTGGATGATAGAACCTAGAATACTTCACTTTAACTGTTTCAGTTACCTGTGCTAAAGTATACGATAATTACATTTCCTTACTATCATTTTCCAAGTATATGGCTACGCTATCGTAAATGATTGCTCTGTTAATGTACACTAGATTGAAAATGTAAAATTTTGAAAAAGTAAAAGAATATTTCACGTTTATTACAGTCATATTCCATATCGGGTACTTCGCAAAACTTCATATCTATGTTAGTCAATAACAGCGATAAGTAGTAAAGTTTCTTTACTTTGATTTAGCTATATTGTCTCATATCAGTGTCATCTACAATTGATTCGTTCTTAAACAACTTGTAAATGTCATGTGAAATATAGGTAAAGATTATTTTCAATTATAATCAGAGAGGGGTTTTGTGGATATTCTAGTAATTCTTATGAAAAACCTGGAAGCACTGGATGACTGTTTCATTCTAGTGCGGGACTCCTGATAGGTCTTGGATTCGAATCTCGTGAGGTGATGTCGTGAATGTACACTTCTAAGGAGTCCCACAGTAGGACGAAACGGTCATCCAGTGCTTCCAGGTATCCTATAGCAGTTTAGCTTTAATTGACTTATGAATTCAATTATTAAAATTACTACGATCTTCACAAAACTTTTCTCGGAATATAATCATCATATACTCACTAGTGACTGTCTCCAAGAATTATTTCCTGGAGTTCTAGTGAAAAGCCGTGACCACTGATTATTTATTTATTTATTTATTTTAACACATAAGTATAGGTACAGGGAGGCACCAAATACATATGCGCCACACAAATCTCAATTGATTTGTGTGAGGGCTGTGATACTGCTCGGGTGCCCAAACCGAAGCAGGTGGTTTTCTTAGGGGGCACACCCCGAGCCTTCGACCTGAAGATCTGATCCACAAGATAGTGGAGCATGGTAAGGAGATGCAGTCCCATGGTAGCCGGTGACCAACGATTGGTTCATACGCCATTTGTTCCCGCAGGATACTGGAGCCCATGTGCACCATTGGTTTGGGGTCCGGTTAAAGCGCCAGACATTCGCTTTTCGTCCTCTCATTTTTGTAAACAACACCCGTGGTACGAGAAGGCAGTGAGTAGGACTTCCCTGTCAGAGGCTATATACGCATGGCCATGTGAGAGCATTTGGCCGTACCAGGGCATTTGGGGGCCGTGACCACTGAACTTCAAGCGAATCTATTGTGAGATAATAACTCACTGATAATAATGGTAAAAGGTGGTACAATTTCATGAATTAGTTGAAGTTAGACATTAACACTGTTGAATACTGAACAGCTCAATGGTCTAAAGGTTACATGTTCGTACACAAGACTGATAGGTCCTGAGTTCGAATCTCTCGGGAATGGGATCGTAGATGTACACTGTTTCAATTGAATCATGATCTTAACTATTTAAATTATTTCTTATATGTTAAAGTTTCTAACATGTTTATCTTTTTTTTTTCTTTTCTTTTCTTTTCTTTTATTTATTTTATAGTCAATTTGTAATTTAATCTTAATTCTATTAGTAGCAATTGGTTATAAAACAAAACTTTGTGCAACAGTTTTAGTAATTTGGTTAACTGGTATGAATTTTTATTATAATCGATTTTGGGCTGTTAGTAATGATAGTTTAATGTGGGATTTTTTAAAATATGATTTCTTTCAAACATGGTCAGTTATTGGTGGTTTAGGTTTAGTAGTTGCATATGGACCAGGTGGTGTTAGTGTAGATGATTATAAAAAGAAATGGTAATAACAAGGAACATTACATTCTATGTTTATTCTGATCGTTATGGAATAGTAGCCCTTGGATACGTGAACTGATGTAGTGTACAACATAATATGTGTATGTCATGATTACTACCTGATAATAATAATAATAATAATGTACTTGTTTGATTAGTTCTCTTTTTTTTTTGTTCATCTTGTAAACTGTCCATTTCCTATATGGGTCGTATACATATATATATATATACATATACTTGTCAACAAATAAAATAATAATAATAATAATAGAATGTAATTATTTTGCAATTATAAAAAGAACTATTCTATATGTTCTCTTATTTACAATTTCTTATTGTTTTTTTGTTTATTCATTGTGTTTGTTTGTGTCAATGAAATTTTCTTTTCTTTTTTTTTATTTATACATTGCACAATCTTTCCTCCCCCCTCCTTCTGTATGTGTACAGTCTCTATGCGTAATCATGTGTAGATGTGTATTTGTGTATGTGGGTGTACGTGCATGTGACCAATGAATTATCTTCATTCTGTTTACTTTATTCTCTTTTATTTATTTGTAATTTTTTTGTTTTTGTTTGTTTTTTTGAAAATAGAAATTCTTCTCATATCTCCCCCCCTCTTAGTTTTGTTTTTCATTCTAATTATTTTCGAACGATATACATGGTATATATATATATATATGTATATGTATGTTGTAATTGTTATTCAATTTTGTGCGCCCCCCTCTTCCCCCTATCTATTAGTTGTTTGTCTTACACTTTGTCTTGTTTATTTTTTATTTTTCTGTTTTCGCTTTTCTCTTCATGGTACCAAATTTTGAATCCAGTTAATATAAAAGTGAGAAAATAATTTCACGGTATTTTTTTTTTTTTCTGAGAAAATAACCAATCTACTCATTTAAATTTATTTATTATTACTATTATTTATTTGAACACATAGATATTGGTACCAGGAGGCACCAAATACATATGCGCCACACAAATCTCAATTGATTTGTGTGAGGGCTGTGATACTGTACGGGTGCCCAAACCGAAGCAGGTGGTTTTCTTAGGGGGCCACACCCCGAGCCTTTGACCTGAACGTCTGACGCACAAGGCAGTGGAGCATCGTAAGGAGATGTAGTCCCATGGTAGTCGGTGACCAACGATTGATTCATACACCATTTGTTCCCACAGGATACTGGAGCCAGCCCATATGCACCATTGGTTTGGAATGAGGGTTTTCCGACTTCCCTAGTTGGAATCTCCATGTCCACCAACCCGGTTAAAGCACTGGACATTCACTCTTCGTCCTTTCAATTCCGTAAACAACAGTAATGTCACGAGAAGGCAGTGAGTAGGACTTCTGTGGCAGAGGCCATGTGAGGGCATTTTGAGAGGGAGAGTGAACTCTCCCCACTCTCGGCCGTACCAGGGTATTTGCGGGCAGTAATGTTAATTCAATTACCAAATTATCGTTTACCCTTGATGTATAATATTGATTGAAGTATAACTTTGTTAGAAGAAAAAAAAGGTGAGAAAAGCCAAGATATGACATCAGTCTATGGAATTATTGTTAGGGTGAAACTATCATTTATGGACGACCTTAGAACGAATCTTAAGTGACTGAGAAATATTAGCCATTCAGAAAATAGTCAGTATAGAGTGAAAATATACATTATACAAAACCAAAGAAATAAAATGGATACACTTCTTCTTTTACATAGTCTAAAACTCTTTTGAGGTTAAAAAGACGTTCAAAGGTTTTAAATTCATAATGTATACGTTAGAGGATGTCATCCATATAATTCCATAATAGTCGACCTTTGGAGTCAAGTTAAGGTTTCAAAAACTCCTTTAGCCTCGAAAACATAGATTCAATATTGTTTGTTTGTATTCCGGTTGTTGGGTCCACAAACTACCGATTATGAATAACGACACGATGCACATAACTAATCCCATGTAGGAGTCTGTACGCTCTTCAAACATCCGTGTATATTGTAGTACCTGACTGCAGCCAGTATTACTGATGCTTTTATTATCCTATTTCGTAAGAATTGCCATAATTTGCCTTAGTTCGAAATTATATATAGGATTCTCATCACGAAATAACATCTGCTATAATGCCCAAACTCTATTTAGTCAAATGGGTGATGGACTTTCGCGCTAAAAATCCGAGACCTATTATCTAATACCTAATTGGTTCGTCCATAAATTAGTTTCACCGTTTTATTTGTTATAACTGTTCATTTATCACGTTTAGTATAAAATTCATTATGAACCGATCGTACGTAAGCATCGAGCACTGGAATTGGCGCCGTGATCTTGAGATTCCTCAAACTCCTCTGATTAGTTCATCCATATATTATAATCTCATCATCATTGATTTTGATCACATTAGTAGATGTATATCTATCATACATCTGTCCTAATTCTCATAACTTATATCACTATAGCGAGAAAAGAAATTATTATAATAGGAATTGCTTGAAAGGACTTTATTAAGAATTTAAATGTTGAAAGGGGGGTGGGGTATAGTTCAAAAGAAAGCAATGAAATCGAAAAATAGATAAACAATGGATACTATTGTAATCGGATTTGATATCATTTCACTTCATATCTACAAAAATCAATAAGTTTGTACTAATCGATATATCTTAATTCTTTCATCATTAGCTAGTTTCTAACATATTCCTATATGAACCGGAATAGGATATTATTAATATGTATTGATTGAGATCATGAATCGACTGATGTTAGACCACCGTTGGAAACCTGGAAGCACTGGACGGCCGTTTCGTCCTAGTATGGGACTCCTCAGCAGTGCGCATCCACGATCCCGCTCGCGGGATTCGAACCCAGGACCTATCAGTCTCGCGCGCGAACGCTTAACCTACTCGACCACTGAGTCGATTCATGATCTCAATCAAAAGCTTAATAATCTCCACAACCCCAATACTGATAATTAACATGTGCTCACTAGTGACTAGCTTCGTGAGGGAATTCTCGGAGTTCTAGTGAGAAGCCGTGACCAGTGGAGCTAATCCGTGTCGGGTAGAGACAGGTATCTACCTCAGTACAATGGAAGATGGTCGCGCAATTTCGTGGATTGGTTGATGTTAGACACTAACACCATTGGATGCCGGCTCAGTGGTCCAGTAGGTTAAGCGTTCGTGCGTGAGACTGAAGGACCTGGGTTCGAATCCCGTTAGCAGGATCGTGGATGCGCACTGCTGAGGAGTCCCATACTAGGACGAAACGGCCGTCCAGTGCTTCCAGGTTTCCAACGGTGGTCTAACATCAGTCGATTCATGATCTCAATCAAAAGCTTAATAATCTCCACAACCCCAATACTGATAATATGTATTGGTTAAGAATACGTGACAAATGTAACAATTGCCTTTGATGATGTATGTATTTGAGTGAAGTTGAAATGTGTAATCAATGGTCCATAATCGATTACAATGCTTAGTCCTAATGACATATTCAGTATATTGGATTTAACTTTTTAGATATTTCATGGTATAGTAAGATAACAATGTCACTATCATGTAATGTCCATCATTCAATCAATATTTTTTTAAAACTCGACTTGATAAAATTGAAAGTATAGGCGGTTTTTGCCTAATACAAAGTATCATTCAGGAATGTTTATAAGCGCTGACTAGTTGAGAAGTCGTCAACTAGAATGCTTAAAACATCCTTTGACTGAATAGATTCAACTAACTATTCAGGAGAATTGCTAAATCGAAAACCGATGTTCATTATAAGGAAACTGTAAGACACAAGTAAATCTTATTACTTACGTAGTTAAAATATGAGAATTAGACAAGATATCAAATGTTGCATTAATATTGATACAAAGGTGCGTCAAGTAGATCTGTACTACATACATCATTCGATTTATGTGAAGGTTGAGATACTGTCCGGGTGACCAAACCGAAGCAGGTAGTTAGTTTTCTTAGGAGGTCATACCCCGAGCCTTTGACGTAAAAATCTAATCCACAAGGCAATAGAACAACGTTAGGAGATGCAGTCCTATGGTGACCAGTCACTAATAATAGATTCATACTCTATTTGTTCCCTCAGAATCCTGAAACCTGTAGTAAGCCCATTTAACTACTGTATTATTTATCTGATCACTTTAATTTAGACACTTAATCCACTATTTAAATTTCTATGTAAGTCTGATTGAGCACATTTCCATTTTTAATCTATTCTCCCATTGGTTGTAATACATAGACAATCAATAATTTCTCCATGCTGGATTAAAACTCAAAAAACATATATGGATGTTCAACACTTACACACACACACTCTTGGTTACCCTGTGTGCTTGCTTCGTGTATGCCTGATGATTTTACGAATCTTTAACAATAAACTATCACTATAACTAGTGTTCAAGATTTTACATAATCATCTCGAGTAAATCCATAATTCTACTAGAAGATTGAGTCTGCATTAAATGCTCAGATAATGGAATACTATTTATTGGAGTCAAATATAGAGAGGAAATTAGCCTCTACAACCTAATCAGTGTATCAGCAGTTTTATCACTGTTGAGAGTATTCTCATCATCCAGTGAACCTAGGAACTTCGAGTTTCACCTCGAAATCTTAGTAATTAGATTTCTAACAATTGGAGTCATATATAGAGGAAATTAGCCTCTACAAACTCATGTGCACCAGCAGTTCAGAATGAAGTTTATCCAACTACCCCAAAATAAATCGTCTATATCCACCAACCCGATCAAACTACCAGACATGCACTTTTCCTTCTTCTACTCCTGTTCATTTCATAAACAAGATTTCCAATCTCTAAATGTCAATGAGTAGGACTTCCATGACAGTGGTTATATACATATGCGGTTATACGAGATCATCTCCATCTTCGATCGTGATCAAGTAAAGGATGTAACAGTGTTATAGAAAAACAAAACAAAACAAAACTCTATACATTTACATGTATATATCATTTCAATGGTATTACTGTTGTTATAGTTCTTGATTGAATTGAATTATCCAATGTTTGTATATTATTTAATTGATTTATTGAAAGAATTGAATTTGTTTGATTTTGTAACATTAATTTCTGTATATGTTCACGGGTTAATAATGCTAAACCTAATTGATCAGTTTTATTAAATGGTTGACCCATTAAACGTAAAAAACGTCTTGATGCTTGTATTGATTCTTCTATAGATAAATTAATAAATGCATCTTGTAATTGTGATTGTATCCAACCGGGTAATTTAAAACGTTTATCTGCACGAGCATAACGCTAAAATTTTAAAAATTTAAAATTACAAGATAAATATATGATTATTATTATTATTTTAACATATAGATATTGGTACATGGAGGCATGGAGGTACATATGCGCTACACGAATCTCAATTGATTTGTGTGAGGGCTGAGATACTGCCCAGGTGACCAAACAGAAGCAGTTGGTTTTCATAGGGGACCACACCCTGAGCCTTCGACCTGAATGTCTGATCCACAAGGCAGTGGAGCATCGTAAAGAGATACAGTCTCATGGTAGCCGGTGACCAACGATTGGTTCATACACCATTTGTTCCTTCAGGAAGGATACTGGAGCCCATGTGTACCATTGATTTGGGATCCGGTTAAAGCGCCAGACATTCGCTTTTCGTAAACAACACCGCCACGAGAAGGCAGTGAGTAGGACTTCTCTGGCAGAGGCTATATACACGTGACCATGTGAAGGCATTTCGAGAGGGAGAGCGGACTCTCCCCACTCTCGGCCGTATCAGGGCATTTAGGGGCAATTATATATATATATAGGTGTTTCTATTCAAAACCAAATATCATAGTCTAAGCAAATATGAATCACAATTGATGGAGAAGATTTGGAAGATATAAAAATCTTTACATTATTTAGGCAGCATCATTGATGAGCACGGTAGATCTGATGCAGATGTGAAAGCGCGAATCGGAAAAGCGAGAGCAGTATATTTACAACTGAAGAATATCTGGAACTTAAAATAATTGTTTGTTAACCAACACCAAAGTCAGGATTTTCAATACAAATGTCAAGACAGTTCTACTGTATGAGGCGGAAACTTGGAGAACTATGAAAGCCATCATCCAAAAGATACAGGTGTTTATTAATAGTTGTCTACGCAAAATACTTCAGATCCGTTGACCGGACACTATTAGCAATAACCTACTGTCGAAGGGAACAAACCAGATCCCAGTGGACGAAGAAATCAAGAAGAAGCACTGGAAGTGGATAGGACACACATTGAGGAAACCATCCAAATGCGTCACAAGATAAGCCCTTACATGGAATCCTCAAGGGCAAAGCAAAAGAGGAAGACCAAAGAACACATTACGCCAGGAAATGGAGATAGACATGAGAAAAATGAACAAGAATTGGATGGAACTAGAAAAGAAGGTCCAGGACAGAGTGGGTTTGAGAATGGTGGTCGACGGTCTATACTCCATTAGGAGTAACAGGCGTAAGTAAGCAAAGACGAATAGTGGATGAGTAATGGAATCTTGAAGGTGTGTTTCATCCTATTTGGGATTCGTCAACTGAACAAATTACATCTTAGAGTTGATATTCACTTTAGGATTCGCAGCCAATACTGTTCACTTTAAACGCCATTGCGCTATTCACTTAGCTACTGAGTTCTGATAACCACCAACTTGTGCAATGGGATGAAGTTTAAATTCACTTGGTGTTGTTATACTTGTATCTTCCCATCAGTCTCATGTTGGCATATGTACATCCTGTGCGGATTGTGATAAGTCTTGCTAATTGAAAGCTATTCTCGTAACTACCATGCTAGAACTACATAGCGACCTGAACACGAGAGAAAAGGCGCAAAACTATTCGAGAAGTACTTTACTCTAAGGGTTCGTTGTAGTACAGAAAATATAGGGTTTTTATAGTATTTTAGATGTCCTTGAGTTTCTAGAAGATTCTGGAATGCTACTAAACATAGTAGCAGTATATTAATCAGCCAATCAGAAACTCTGTGCTTGACTTTTCACTTTCTTGATGTTTCTGGTTAAACTTCAAGTGAACGCTGATTGGATGAAATGGTTCTTAGTGTTTCCTGAGCTTTTCTTGTCTTTTGCGAGAAGTTTTGTGGATCAGTCCAACAAATTACCTCGATATATCCTTAAGTCGCAAGCTTTTTAAGTAAAGAGGGGAAGTGGTTTGCAGTGGAATTCAGTACGATACTTGGTTCGAGTCCCAGAGTAAACATCAACTCTTAGATGTAGGTACTTGCAATTGACAAGTCTCAAATAGGATGAAATGTGTTTTGTCCTCAATTCCACTGCTAGCCACTATCTATCATATAAAACTTGTATTTAAAATAATCTCAGTGATAAACATTATTAAATAATCCTAGTGTTTTAACCAGTCAACTGGTTTGAACTCCTTCAAGATGAACAGAGGCGGTGGATATATATATATATATATATATATATATATATATATATATATATATATATATAAGAAATAGTTTTATCATAGATTTACTACTTTACTATTACCACTACTACAAACGACTTACTTTATCAGCTAAAATCATAATACCATAATCAGATTTGCCACGAATAGCTCGTCCTAAACATTGGGCAGCATGACGCATTGCATCGAATGTTATAAATTCATTCGGTCGAACATTGTATTGTTCACGAAGGAAATCTAAACGAGCCTAGTAAAAAAAGAAAAAGAAAAACTAAATATATGAAATAATAATGAAGATTATCAAACATTGTATAGTTTGCAAAGTTTAAAAATGATTTACCATTTAAAATCTATCAAGGTGAATAGTTTGTTACTTCTCACCTATATGACCATACTTACTTACTTTATGTCTGTTACCCCTTATGGAGGAGCATAGGCTACTCATCAGCACTCTCCATATAACCCTGTCCTGGGTAATCCTTTCCAGTTGTTATTGATCTTTTCCATGTCTGCTTTCAATTCCCGACGTAATTTGTTCTTTAGGCTTCCTCTTTTCCGCTTCCCTTCAGGATTCTAAGTTAGGGCTACATCATCATACATTATCAGCGATGTAGGAGAAGAGTGTTATATCTTTGCATTCATAAAACGTGATGTGTTCTTCACACATGATGAACTGTTAAGCCTCATTAGTGTTGCAATAGGTACGAAAAATGAGAACTACACTACTGAATCAAAACTTTACTAAACATGATCTAGGTATTGGTGTGATAATAAGATCAATAGTTGAGATCATGAGTCAATTAAAGCTAGATCACCATGAAAAACCTGGAAGCACTGGACAATTATTTCGTCCTATCGTGGGACTCCTCAGCAGTGTGCACCCACGACCTCGACTCACGGGAGTCGAACCCAGGACCTATCAGTCTCGCGCACGAGCGCTTAACCACTGAGCTGGCATCCAACGATGTTAATGAGGAGTCCCACAGTAGGACGAAACGACCGTTCATTATTTCCAGGTTTTCCATGGTGGTCTGGCTTCAATTGACTGATGATCTCAACTATTGGAATTACTACAATCTGTACAAAACCCCTTCTAATACTAATAATAAGTCTGTTACTTCCGTATATGTCATTACAATCTAAACATAAAACTGAGTTAATGTGAAGTTGGGTATCAGTTCACTAAGTTCTACAGACAAGTATTCGTTACACATGTAAATCGTTCCCAGTATTTAGTAACTCGATTTATTGCAATAATTATACACTTGACAAATAGGTGATCTAAACATTTGAACAAGTCATCGTAAATCCAAAAAAAAGTATTTCAACATTATGATTCTTTAGCAGGAAAAAATGCACGATCACAATTGGGTTTAAATCTAGACCATCATGTTTCATCATAACAACTTAACATTTAAACTATACAATGAGATGGTGGAGGTTTGTAGCTCAGGTGGATGATTTTGATGGAGTTTTGTTGTCTGAGCTGGATGGTTTAGTCGTCAAGTACACGACTAAACCATCCAGCTCAGAGAACAAAACTCCATCAAAAACTACACAATATTTTGAACTGACTGAAGTTAAGAATGTAAACTACCAGATGTAAACTTAATGATACAAGGATCAAGATCTGATAACTATACTCAAAAGCTTTAGGTTTAATATAACTTGGATTTTGGAATTCAAACTCCTTAATAGTCCCTCAAATGCCCAAGTACGACCAACGGTGAGAAGAGTCAACTCTCCCTCTCCAAATGTTCTCACATATCAACGTGCATACAACCACTGTTACACAAGTCCTACTCACTGACTTCTCGTAGCAATACTGTTGTTTATGGACTTGAGAAAATGAAACATTTATCCAACTCTTCCACGTTTTCAATGGTTGTCTAACTTACAACGGTTTGTGATGTTAATAGAGATATCAGTAGTAAAAAGCATATACGAAAATGATGAAGGAAAATGAACAAATACACGGTGTGAAGAATTTGTAGAATAGTTTATTAAGTATTATAGGATCCATGAAGAAATAGGATATTAAAAGACTCCCTATATCTTCTATTCATATATAAGAAGCAAAATCAAAATCTTACTAAGAAAACTTGATGGTAGTATATGATAAATTACTCTGAATGTTTCAATTCTATCAACTATATGACCATGATCGATTAAGTGTGATAGAACAGAGCTGAGTATAGATTCTGTTAGATCTTGTTCAAACAACAAATGAAGGTGTTCGCTAACTCATAGACTAGATTATCTTGTTTTACAGTAAATAATACCATCTCCATGGCAGTAGTTGAATCAATAAATACATATAGATATTATTATTTATTTTAACACATAAGTATAGGTACAGGGAGGCACCAAATACATATGCGGCACACGAATCTCAATTGATTTGTGTGAGGGCTGTGATACTGCACAGGTGACCAAACAGAAGCAAGTGGTTTTCATAGGGGGCCACACCTCGAGCCTTCAACCTGAACGTCTGACCCACAAGGCAGTGGAGCATCGTGAGGAGATGCAGTCCCATGGTAGCCGGTGACCAACGATTGGTTCATATACCATTTGTTCCCTCAGGATACTGGAGCCCATGTGCACCATTAGTTTGGGGTCCGGTTAAAGCGCCGTACATTCGCTTTTCGTCCTCTCATTTTTGTAAACAACAGTAATGCCACGAGAAGGCAGTGAGTAGGACTTCTGTGGCAGAGGCTATATACGCATGGCCATGTGAGAGCATTTCGAGAGGGAGAGTGGACTCTCCCCACTCTCGGCCGTACCAGGGCATTTGGGGGCACATATAGATATGACAAAACCTGATAACTTATCTTTTAATTGAGTTCGTCTTTACACCTTTCAAACTACTATCTACACATACTTTCTCAAAAAAAAATTATTATTTGGGTTTAATCAACATTACAACTTAATCGATAGGATTCGATCTGTACTAAGAAAGACCTGATATATATATATATATATATATGACATTGATCACCACCCAATAATCAATCAATTGTAGACTCATTGTGTGCAGTAATTATGATGATTTCATTTCATTGTATACCTGCAAAGTTGATAGGTTTGTATAAAGATGGTTAAATATGTATAAATATTGAATCTATAAAAGATTGATCTTAATCGATGTATTAATTGGAAACCAAAGTTCATTGAACAATTGCTTTTCCCTAGTATGTGATCTAAAATTTCAAAATTGATTTTTACAAAATAATATGAACTAAACTAAGATAATTGATTCCTTGATACCTTATATTTCAAGATATTACTGAAGTTCTAGAGTGATATAATAAAAATTATTGAAGTTGAAATTTATTTATTTATTTATTATTTATTTGAACACATAAATATTGGTACAGGGGGGCACCAAATATATATGCGCCACACAAAACAGTGATAATTAGAAGAGAAGGAGAAAAGAGAAGAAAAAAAAAAAAGTAATGAACGTGGGGAATTATAAAAAAAAAAAAGAAGAGAGAGAGAGAGAACAATGGTGGGGGAAACGGAAAGGTACAATCAGAACAGATCTTTCAGTTAAGGAAGAATACGACCACCTTTTTATGAAGAAAGTAAAAGAAGGTTACAGCAGGATCGCCACTGGCTTCTATTCTGAGCCATATCTGATAACGTCTCTAGCCACTGCGTTACACCATCTCTCGGACCCCAACCAGGGAGTCGTGAAGGACCAACATAAGCTAGCCCTTTGCAGCTTTCTTTCATACCACGACACCATGTCATATACTGACCACCTCTCCGCTTTTTCCAACCAGTCCCAGAGTCGGCAAATAATGCACGACGAGGAATTCTCTGGGACGACATTCGTAGAACATGTCCAAGCCACCGAAGTCGGTGTTTCAAGATGGTGACACCAATTTCATTATCGTCTCTGTGACCGAACACTCGATGCCGAACCTCTGCATTACTGACATGGTGTTGCCACTGGATGCCAGCAATCCTTCGGAGGCAACGATGATCGAACACAGAGAGTCGTCTAACATCCTCAACTCGGAGAGGCCAGGTTTCACAAGCATAGAGCAAAACTGCTCTCACCGTCGCGTTGTAGATCCGACCTTTTACAGCCAGACTAACATCACGAAGGCGCCAAAGATGGCCCAGATTGGCATAAGCCGCTCTGGCTTTCACTATACGTGCATTGATCTCATCACTCACGCCACCACCAGCACTTATGCAGCTACCTAGATACACGAACTTCTCGACTACTTCAATCTGCTCACCATCCAGAGTGAGTACAGGATTAGAATCCTGCCAGTCTTGTAGAAGTACTTTGCACTTCGAAGGTGCAAAGCACATACCATACCTACGGACACTGATTGCCAACTGATTAAGTGCGGATTGCATGGCTTGGGCATTCTCGCACAGTAAGACAATATCATCCGCATACTCAAGGTCGAGAAGTCTTTCTCCAGGCAACAGATCCACACCACCATTACTTACATCCGTCAGAGCTGTTTCCAGAATGTCATCGATGGCAAAGTTGAAGAGGAATGGTGAGATTGGGCAACCCTGCCTAACTCCACTGCTTGAATGGAATAGTGGAGAAAGGTGGTTGTATGCCCTCACTCTACCTGAGGTGTTTGTATATAAGGCTTTTAGGATGTTAATAAACTTCTCAGGCACACCCTTCTTCAATAGACAATCCCAGAGAACAGTTCTGTCCAACGAATCGAAAGCAGCCTTGATATCAAGAAACACTACGATTGTTGGCCTTTGATAAGTATGGCGGTGTTCTAACACTTGGCGGAGGGTGAAGATATGATCAATACATCCTCGACCAGAACGAAACCCAGCCTGCTCCTCGCGAGTCAATCCTTCTCGGGTTCTGAACAACCTACGAAGTATGACGGAAGCCAATAGCTTGGACGCAATCGGAAGTAGACTTATCCCCCGATAGTTGTTACAGGAACAACGTGAACCCTTTTTAAAGATAGGGACAACTATCGACTCATTCCATGACGTTGGTACACTCTCTAGTTCCCAGATCTTTGTAAACAACGTCGTCAGTCCTTTAGTCAGAAAGTCACCACCATCTTTAAAAAGAGCCGGGGGTAAGTCGTCTGGGCCTGGTGATTTGTAACGTTTCAAGAGTTGGAGTTCCTTGCGGACTTCCGCCTCATTTGGTGGATCAGTCGTCACCGGCCAAGGAGGGCAGGACAGTCTGACCGATGTTGCCGGAGCAGCAGGCCAGTTGAACTGCCCTTCAAAGAATTCTGCCCATCGTCCAAGACGTCGATGGATGTTAGTGATTGGCGTTCCGTCATCCTCGCAGATTGTTTCGCTCACACCAGACTTCTTGCTGCCAGTGGCTCGGATGAGTTGGAAGAGCTTCCGGTAATTACCAGATGCAGCTGCTGCTTCCAACTCACTGGCACGCTCCGACCACCAGGTTTCTCGGTCCTTACGCAAGCTTTGCCCGATTTCATTACGTAACAACCTTCGTCTGTGGTCAAACTCACGGTCACCCGGAGTAGACCGACGGGCTTCAATCAGTTGTAAGGAACCAGAAGAAACCCAGTTGAAGTTGAAATTGTACGACTGGACCCCGACCTATAGGTTTCACGTTTGATCCTTGGTGAGATTGTGGATGTCCATTGATGATAAGCCTCATACTATCTAATGTCCTTTGGTTTTTAATGGTACACTAACTGAGATCAATCTGTAACGAATACAATCTGTGTACAATTGTCAAGTTAATGTGTACTTATCAATTCCAAACTTGTTCATGACTAAGCCCCCAAATGCCCTGGTACGGCCGAAGGTGGGGAGAGTCCGCTCTCCCTCTCGAAATGCTCTCACATGGCCATGCGTATATAGCCTCTGCCACAGAAGTCCTACTCACTGCCTTCTCGTGGCGCGGGTGTTGTTTACGAAAATGAGAGGACGAAAAGCGAATGTCTGGCGCTTTAACCGGATCCCAAACCAATGGTGCACATGGGCTCCAGTATCCTGCCTGAAGGAACAAATGGCGTATGAACCAATCGTTGGTCACCGGCTACCATGGGACTGCATCTCCTTACGATGCTCAAGTGCCTTGTGGATCAGACATTCAGGTCGAAGGCTCCGGGTGTGGTCCCCTAAGAAAACCACCTGCTTCGGTTTGGGCACCCGGGCAGTATCACAGCCCTCACACAAATCAATTGAGATTTGTGTGGCGCATATGTATTTGGTGCCTCCCTGTACCTATACTTATGTGTTAAAATAAATAATAAATAAAATGTTCATGACTAAAGTAATAATCTATAAACCCTATGAAAAACACATTGTGGGTATGCAACTGTCTCAAATTGGAAAACAAACTTTTCTTAGATAACCTTGATAGAAACTTTGACATGAAATATGTATAAGAAGTTTCTGTGTCTAGTTAATGAAAAGTATTCAGAGTATGTACACACACACACACACACCAGTTTAAGAATTAAGGTTTTTTTTAAGATACAATAGAAATATTCTCACCTTAAATATTCGACTCTGTGTATACACATACGGTACACCGAACATGATAACACAACGACCAAGATGATGATCTATAATTTTGGTAAAAAGTAGAAATGAATACAATTTGATCATTAAAAGGATAAGATACTTGTTAATTCTTATCAGAATGGAGATTTGTGATAATTTTAATAGTTGAATTCATGAATCGATCTAAGCTAGGCAATCATTAAAAACCTAGAAGCATTGAACGGTTGTTTCGTCCTAATATGGAACTCCTTAGAAGCATTCAACCATAATCCCACACTCTGGACATGAACCTAGGACAATTGGTCTAGCGCGCAAACGCTTAAACTTTAGAAAAATGAGTCGGAATCCAATGGTGTGAATGTCTCACTTCAGTTAATCCATAACCAAAAGGTCCTGAGTTCGGATCCAGAGTAGAAGATCATGGATGCGCATTGTTGAGGAGTCCTATACTAGGACGAAGCAGCCGTTAGTTCAATTAAATGAATAGTATACAGTGTATACTACTAAATAATATTGCAGTGAACAAGAACACAAGTGGGAACAATCGAATGTATCTGAGCATGAAATCACAGAATCACTTATTAAAATCTGACAATCATACATTAAATATTTCATCTACAAAATTTCAGTTCATCATCTTAGAGTTCATTGTTCCTGTATTTTCATATCAATTTCCTTTCATTTCCATTCTTTATTTCTCGATCTTCTACTGAAATACATTCTATCCTTAACTACCATTATATACTACTGCTACTACTTATGTGGATATAAGTAGTTCACATCACAATATAAGTAGTTAAAATATAGCCTTTATATTCACTTTCATAAGAATATAGATCCTGATTAATTTAGTAAATATAACTAAACTATTATATAATGAATAGGATAACAACAATGTTATAAGAAGATATCTCTATTTCAAGGATTCCATTAAGAAAACCAACTATACAAGTTAACTAGATACCGTTTTCAACTAAACTTCTTAACTAGGATGCAAATTTATACAAGAAAATAAACAATGAATTTTATTATTTATTTTAACACATAAGTATAGGTACATGGAGGCACCAAATACATATGCGCTACACAAATCTCGATTGATTTGTGTGAGGGCTGTGATACTGCCCGGGTGCCCAAACAGAAGCAGGTGGTTGTCTTAGGGGGCCACACCCCGAGCCTTTGACCTGAACGTCTGACCCACAAGGCAGTGGAGCATCGTGAGGAGATGCAGTCCCATGGTAGCCGGTGACCAACGATTGGTTCATACGCCATTTGTTCCCGCAGGATACTGGAGCCAGTCCATGTGCACCATTGATTTGGGATCCGGTTAAAGCGCCAGACATTCGCCCCAAATGCCCTGGTACGGCCGAGAGTGGGGAGAGTCCGCTCTCCCTCTCGAAATGCTCTCACATGGCCATGCGTATATAGCCCCTGCCAGGGAAGTCCTACTCACTGCCTTCTCGTGTCGGGGGTGTTGTTTACAAAAATGAGAGGACGAAAAGCGAATGTCTAGCGAAAACAATGAATAGAATATAAACAAATAATTAGACATATGTATACAATGAAGTACACCTTTCTATGTAGGAAAGATATGATCAGTGATTAATAACACCTATAACATGAATCATAACAAGACTAACAATTCTAACAAAACATATCATGAACGATATGTACTTGTATATAAAGTTAAAGGAAACAAAAAGTACTTCAATTTAAAAATGACATATTTATTCATTAGATATAGAAATGTAATTAGAAACACTAGAAGAAACTATTGTTTAATCAAGGAATACAAAACATAGGATATTTGTTTCACTTAGACATATTCAATCATTGAGATAGTAAAACAAATGACATATGAATTCATTTGGTGTTAATTTTACTTGTATTTTCCTAGTGTTATTTAGAAGTGTAATTCATTAGTGTTATGTTGATCATATGTTTAAATTTCACTTCATTGTAAAAATAGGTAACTATGAGAACTCAGTAGTGAAGTGGATAACATGATGATGTTTGAAGTGAATAGTACTAGGTTCGAGTCCTGGAATAGGTATCAATTCTGAGAAGCAAATACATCCAGCTGAGGCGAGTCCTAGATTCCACTACTAGCCAATATCCATCTTTGAAGGAAACATATGGTTTAAACTATCAATTATAAACTTCATGAAGTATAAATCATGTCCTGATATCAATAAATGAAAATTTTCCTTTATCAAATTCTATTTATCTGAACTGGTCAATCAGAGTATTTGGTACCAGTGTAGTTGCACCACTGGATTGAGCTATACTATTCATATTGTAGAGTTAAAGCCTATATGGTGTCTGGATCTCCTGTGAAGCGGGATTGAGCTATACTGCTCAGAATATAGATTTTAAGCCTGGGTAGTGTTTGGCTCTCCTGTAATTGAAATCAAGCTGTACAGTTCGGGTCAAGCCTTGGGCAGTTTCTGACTCTCATGAGAAACTGGATTGAGATGTACTGTTTAGATCGTTACGTGAAAGTCTGGATAGTGTACGGTTCTCATGAAAACCAATGTAAAGTTACCCTGACCCACAAGGGTATATTATATATAATATATATAACCTGTTTATTCGGACCTTATTATTGTTCAAATTCAGTTATTTATTTATTTTAACACATAGATATTGTACAAGGAGGTACCAAATATATATGCGCCACACAAATCTCATGTGATATGTGTGAGGGGCTGTGATACTGCACGGGTGACCAAACCGAAGCAGGTGGTTTTCTTGGGGGGCCACACGCGGAGCCTTCGACCTGAACGTCTGATCCACAAGGCAGTGGAGCATCGTAAGGAGATGCAGTCTCATGGTAGCCGGTGACCAACGATTGGTTCATACGCCATTTGTTCCTTCAGGCAGGATATTGGAGCCCATGTGCACCATTGATTTTGGATCCGGTTAAAGCGCCGGACATTCACTTTTCGTCCTCTCATTTTCGTAAACAACACCGCCACGAGAAGACAGTGAGTAGGACTTCTGTGGCAGAGGCTATATACGCGTGGCCATATGAGAGCATTTCGAGAGGGAGAGTGGACTCTCCCCACTCTCGGCCGTACCAGGGCATTTGGGGACCTTGTTATTGTTCAAATTCAGTTAAGTAGATATGTTTATAAATTCCAAGATTTTGTAAATTCTTTTCATTTAACAAGTTTGTTTTTTATCGTCTACCTACAGCTGATAGATATATTCCAAGTAACGATCGGAGTCAGACATGGCTGTTTACTCTCCCCCTTACTCTTTCTTCTGGTGGTGGTCGACTGAATAGATAAAGACCTCGACATTTGAGTGCGAGCACGGAATACAATGGATAGCTCAGAATCAATTAAACTATTTAGATTTCATAGATGACCTGACCCTCTTATCCCATACGCATGAACAAATGAAATGAAGACAACTAGTGTAGAAGCAGCCTCTACATCAGTAAGCCTCAATATACACAAAGGAAAAAGAAGGATCATCAAATACAACACGGAAAACACCAACTCAATCATACTTGATGGAAAATTTCTGGAACAGGTGGGATCTTTCGTGTACCTGGGAAGCATCATCGATAAACAAGGAGGATTGGAGGCAGACTTAAAGGCGAGGATTGGCAAAACAAGGAAAACATCCCTACATTTGAAGAGTATAAGCAACTCAAAACAATTTTCAACGAATATTAAAGTCAGAATCTTCAATACGGATGTCAAGTCAGTCCTACTGTACGGAGCTGAAACTTGAAGAACTACTACACCATCATTAAAAATGTACAAGTATTTTTAAACAATTGTCCACGTTAGATACTCAATGTCTTTTGACCGGATATCATCAGCAACAGCCTACTGTGAAAGAGAACAAACCAGCTTCAAGCTGTAGAGGAAATTAGGAAAAGACTATAGAAACGGATAGGATATACATTGAGGAAATCAACAAATTACATTATGAGGCCAGCCCTAACTTGGAATCCTTAAGGAAAGCGGAAAGGAGGAAGACCGAAGAACACACTACGTCTGGGAAATGGAAGCATATATGAAAAGGATAAATAACAAATAGAAAAAACTGGAAAGGATTGCCTAAGACAAGGTTGGATGAAGAGTGCTGGTGGGCAGCGTATGCTCCACCACAAGGAGTAATAGGTGTAATTAATTCATCTTTCTCTTTCTCTCTTTCCTAAAACAATCAGTTCCTTATTTATCACAGATCATTATAAACTACAATCCAATCAATACAAACCAGTTATTTCAAGTTACATAATACGTATTGAAAAAAAAAGACTTATGTTCGATTACACTTCATAGAGTCAATGGTCATGATTGATTAACAATATGAATAGAACCATTATGTTGTTCATTATACCAATGAAAATGAACATACTTATTATCATAAGTCTATAATAATAGTTACTTATTATTAGTTACAAAATTTTACTATTTATTATTATTTGAACACATAAATATTGATACAAAGGGTCACCGAATACATATGCACCACACAAGTCATTTGATTTGTGTGTGGGCTGGGATGCTATGCCGGTGCCCAGACCGAAACAGGTGGTTTTCTTAGGGAGTCACACCCCGAGCCTTTCACACAAAGGTCTAATCAACAAGGCATTGGAGTAACGTTAGGAGATGCAGTCACATGGTAGCTAGTGACCAACGATCGGTTCATACATCATTTGTTCCATCAAGATCCTGGAGCCCATGTGCACCATCGGTTTGGAATTTGAGTTTTCCAACTCCTCCTGAGTGGATCCGCCATATCCACCAACACGGTTAGAACGTTGGATTTTCTCTTTTCGTCCTCTTGATTTCGTAAACAACACCCCCGCCACGAGAATGCAGTGAGTAGGAGTTCCCTGGCAGGAGTTGTATACGTGCGGCGATGTGAGGGCATTTGGAGAGGGAGAGTTGACTCTCTTCACTTCGGCCTCACCAGGGCAATATATAATTATATAATTACAATTAAATAAAACAATTAGTCCCTTTGATAAATTTCGATAATGCAATGAGAAGACGAAGTTTATCAGAACTATGTGATGATATATTAGCGCAATACATTTCGAACAATCTGATCACACATATACTTGTAGTTGCAAAAACAAATGGATTCCAATGATCATCCTCCATTGCGAAACATTTGATTGAGACGGATCATTTGTAGTGTTATACAAAAGCCTTCAAGGACGTATACTAAGGTTTATTGAAGCTTTGGCTATACAGAAACTGAAATCCCCTTTATGTGTTCAAAAACAATTTGTCCTTACACTTAACCTACCCTGATAATACTGATTTATTATCCAAAATGGTAATCACATTTGTTTTTGTGTACTTTAATATATTTTCCTACCCTTAACCTGTCTAATTGACTCTTTAATTTTCACACATAAATGTTCTTAACAAGCACATTATGTGTGATCAGATTGTTCGAAATGTATTGCGCTAATATATCATCACATAATTCTGATTAACTTCGTCTTCTCATTGCATTGTTCTAGATGTTAAGCATTTGCGTGTGAAACCGATAGATTCTGGGTTCGGATCCTGCGAGTGATATCGTAGGTGTATACTGCTGAGGAGTCATATACTAGAACGAAATGGTCGTCCAGTGCTTCCAGATTTTTTATGATGTTTTAGCTTTGATCGACTTATGAATTGACCGTTTCATATTAAGTAAAACAAAGGGATAAAAAAATCTCATTGATTTCTACCTAGTTAATCGGATCAAATAGATTATACGGTGGTGTGAATGAAAAAATTAATCTCCATATTAATTAGTTAGTACAAGGAGAGAGTTGTGGAGATTGTTGAACTCCATAGTTTTATATTATAGATTAACTTAAGTTAAACGACTAATGAAAACCATTGAATTAACTACTTCTATGAATCCGATGTTTATCTTGTTGTGCTAATGCGGTATGGCAACTTGGATCGATGCATATATGTGCCTGGTCCTATATTGCAGCTGACTGACTCACTGATTGAAAACTAGGAAGCATTAAAAACAACTGTTTCATACTAGTATGTAACTCCTCAACAATACACATACATGATCTAATCAGGGGATCGAACGTTGGATATTCAAGTTTTAAGGTGAATAATTAACTTTCAGATTAATGAGTTAGCACGCATTCAATTGATACCATTTGTAACTTTAATCAATTAGCAAAATTATGTAACTATGATCCATTGTCACTGGTGATATTTATTTCATGTCAAATATGATTGAACTCGACTATTAACAGTCTTTAACGAAAACTCTATGATGGAATAATCATTACAATTTGAATGAAGGTCGGATTTGAATGAACAATCTTTTCAATTCTTGATGAGAAACTTAACTAGATTCATTCAGATCATTTGACCAGTTGAAAGAATCATGGCTTTAAATCTTTCATGAGAAGATTGGATTGAATGAGAACTAGATATCTAAAATTTGTGGGTTTTATTAGTTACAGATCTATCTTAGTTGGGTGTAGTGCATGCAGACAACCACACCAGGGATCAAACTCAGGACCTTCTGTCGTCAAGGTGGATGCTTAGCCGATAAAACCAGTGGATCAGCGTCAAGTGATACAATTTCAACTTCAACCAACTCGTTTTACAACCTGATGTTACAGTTTGGAGTACAGTGCTTTTTGGTTTTCAACAACACTTCAACTAGAATCAATATGAGATGAGTATACAAACCGTCTTTAATTGGACAACCAAAATGTTAAATGTTGTTATATGTTTAATGAACACAATGAATAGACAGAAATCGACTAACATGCATTAGTTTGTGTTCAAAACAATCAAGAATCCATTCAACAGTTAATTGTAGTGATTTAGTAATAGTACTCTATTGAACTACTCCCACACTACCTAACATTGTACATTGAGGGAAACAGTGGTTGGGTACACGTAATACATTAGTCAGCCACCTTAGTTAATAAGCATTCAGAGTCTCATCAACTGACTTTCCAATTATGCATGGTATTTTGTGTTTAATATCAGGAGTCCATCGCTCGGTGATTAAAAAACACACAAACAACGTTTCAAAGGCATCTAAGAATAAATAAAAATAATCTTTACAATTGATTGATCACTGAGCATTGACTAGTGTTAAGTATGTTAAGTCCTACTTAAGGCGGGTTGAATTCCACTGACTGAGGATTTCCGTCGACTACTTCTGATCACCATCTAATATCTTGTTATAGTGCATGCGATCTCAAATCAGTAAGACTAGAGAACACGATGGAAATTGATCGACAGAATTTGATCTGTACTACGAAAGACTTAACAAAAATAAGATTGATCAGAACCTAGTGATTGTAAATAAATCACAGTCCCACAGGGAGTCAGTTGCATCTCGAATAGCTGTAGCAACATTTCGGACTGTTAAGCCAGTTGACAAAAGATCAAATTCTCATGTAGGCATCAGTTAGGTGAAGATTAAAGGTATACCTTGCTAACAAGTGCCTAATAGCACGAAACCTGTATCTAACAAGGTTTAATGTTGCCTGCTTCTTTCCGCCACCTAAAAAATAACTTTAAAACGTTCTCTACTTTTAAAACATACATTCTGAAGCGGTAAATAAGAATAAAGATAACTTTTACCCATAGTATATTAACTGTTTGATTGACAGTCGGATATGTTGCCGACGCCACAATTGATCCAAGTTGGTGAAAGTTAGAACAACTTTCAGAATCAATCCTCAGATATTTTTTTAAGCATCAACCCACCAGAAATGATGAAACGCTCAATATAAGTGATATGGTCAGTAAATCTATCTACTTATTTATTTATTTATTTATTTTAACACATAAATATCGGTACAAGAAGGCACCAAATACATATGCGCCACACAGATCTCATTTGATATGTGTGAGGGCTGTAATACTGCCCGGGTGCCCAAACCGAAGCAGGTGGTTTTCTTAGGGGACCACACTCCGAGCCTTCGACCTGAAGATCTGATCCACAAGGCAGTGGAGCATCGTAAGGAGATGCAGTCTCATGGTAGCCGGTGAATAACGATTGGTTCATACGCCATTTGTTCCTTCAGGCAGGATACTGGAGCCAGTCCATGTGCACCATTGGTTTTGGGTCCGGTTAAAGCGCCGGACATTCGCTCTTCGTCCTCTCATTTTTGTAAACAACACCCCCGCCACGAGAAGGCAGTGAGTAGGACTTCCCTGGCAGGGGCTGTATACGCGTGGCCATATGAGAGCATTTCGAGAGGGGGAGCGGACTCCCCCCTCTCTCGGCCGTACCAGGGCATTTGGGGGCAATCTATCTACTTGATTCCTTATTATTTGTTTAGGCAATGACACAGTTTATTATAAGCTCTAATTCGATCAACTGTATTCGAGTAAAGACCATTTACAAAAATAATAGACATCGTCACAGAATCTTTCAGTCAAGATAGTATAAAACTGCCTTTAATACAAGAAAAAAAAAGAAACTGACACTTACCAAAATCTATACCTTCAGATACTCGACCACGTACAACTGATAATAATACAGCTCCACGTCCATTTTCACATGCCTGTATATATGTATACATCAATCAACAAAAGTAAACTACATAGGTTCAATCAAATATCCATATACATAAAAAATGTGATAGTTTTTACCTCAAATTCGACTATAGTTAGGATGATCAGTAAGGAACAAACCTCCTTTGATACACAAGATTGTAAGTGGACTAAACATGAGTTCATAATCTTTTGTTTTTAACTTATTTAAACATATAAATATTGATATCAGAAGAGTTTTTGTGGATATTATAGTAATTTCAATAATTGAGATCATGATTCAATTGAAGCTAGACTACTATGGAAAACCTGGAAGCACTAGATGGCCGTTTCGTCCTATTATGGGACTACTCAGCAGTGCGAATCCATGATCCCGTCTTGCAAGATTCGAATCCAGGACCTATCAGTCTCGCGAGCGAGCGCTTAACCACTAGACCACTGAGATGGCATCCAACGATGTTAATGTCTAACTTCAACCAAAGCGCCAAATCGACCAACCGTTCACCATTGTCTTCAGTGAGTTACCATCTCACAACAAACCCGGTTGAACTCCATTGGTCATGGCTTTTCACTAGAACTCCAAAGAATACCTCTTGAAGCCAGTCACTAGTGAGCATATGTTGATTCATATCAGAAGGGGTTTTTGTGGATATTATAGTAATTTCAATGGTTGAGATGATGAGTCGATTGAAGCTAGACTACCATGGAAAATCTGGAAGCACTGGATGGCCGTCTCGTCCAATTGTGGTACAAAGGGGGCACCAAATACATATGCTCCACACAAGTCCCTTGATTTACATGTAGGCTGTGATACTACCCGGTTGCCAAAACCGAAGCAGGTGGTTTTCGTGGGTGACCACACCCAGTGCCTTTAACCCAGAGGTTTAATCCACAAGGTAGTGGAGCAACATCAGAAGATGTAGTCCCATGGTATTCGGTGATCAATAATTGATTCATATGCCATCTGTTTCCTCACGATCCTGAAAGCTCATTTCACTATGAATCAATAGTGTACTAATAAAGGATTATGTATTTAATTTTAAGGTATATTTTTTCGTGTAAGAATTAGGGATAACAGAAACAAACGGAACCGGATTCGAACTTGTATCTTAATAGTTGAAAGATGAATATTTCAATTAACAAACTATATAACAACTAAATGTATGAACTATTGATTCAAATGAAATCAATATTAATTATTGGTATAGAATGGAAATTAAGATATCAGTTTGATCATAGTGTCTTTTGGTAATATCTGCACTCGGATTAGTTTACCTTGTATATCTATATAGCTATTACAAGCTCTATTATACTTTTTTAATGTATGTGGCCAGCAGGTTTCATATACATATATCAATGCGACATATGTCGATTATTTTCCCCTTCCATACACTGATATCAACACACATCAGTAAGTACCATTCTTCCATGATTAATTGTCTAAATTACAGATGTCATAGAATAACACTGGTAACCAGTGTCCAGTAAGAATACTTGTATCATGGACAAACTACCATTCAATGTTAAAGTGATGATATTAATTAGGGAGAAAATTTATTGTCGTACATTTCTTTTTAAAACCGAGTTTAAAATTACGATCGACAATGTGACATGGGATCGAATCCGTCAGGGAGCATCAGTTCCCTCAAGATTACGCGTACACCTTGCTGACAAATACCAAATAGTACGAAACTTAGGTTCAAAGGCTTCCTGTTGACTACCTCCAACTACCATCTAATTTCAGCATAGTTCACGCAATGTCGAGTCATCTAGACTGGCGGTCACATTACAGCTTAGTCGATAGGATTCGATCTGCACTAAGAAGGACCTGACATAGGTGATCTTGATTACCACCCAGTGATTAATCAATTTTAAATGTATGGACGATAACTAAATAAATCAAGGGCCGTGGATGTACACTGCTGAGGAGTCCTATATTAGGACGAAACGGTTTAGATTCAGGGTTTTCCAACTCCCTCTGAGTGGATCCTCCATATCCACCAACCCAATTAAAGTGACGGACATTCGCTTTTCTTCCTATCAATTTCGTAGACAACACTCCCCGCCACGAGAAGGTAGTGAGTAGGACTTCCCTGGCAGAGACTATACACGCGTGGCCATGAGAGAGCATTTGGAGATGAAGAGCGGATTCTCCCCAATTTCGGCCATATCAGGGCATTTGGGAGCATTGGTGCTTCCCAGACGCCTGGATTGAAGTGAGTGGTAATCTTAAAGGATCGGTCTGGGATCTCAGGATCTATAGTCTAATCCATTAGGCAGTGGAGCAACTTTAAACGATAGAATCCAATTGTAGTACGTGACCAAACTAGATTTGTACGCCATTCATCCTTTAAACATTCTGAAGCACATGTATCCCACTGGTTTGGGAACTCCTTCAGATAGACCCTTTATATCCACTAATCTAGTTAAAATGTCGGATGTCTAATTTTCATTCTTCTACTTTTATAAGGATACCCCTCCCCTTTATATTGTGAGGATAGTAAATAAAACTTTTCTGCCCAAGGTTATAAACTCATATCATACGAGAGCATTACATTCTCGGTAATACCAGTGAATTCGACAGACTTTCACGTCTTAACTTTATCATTCATACACGTGCATATTCTCTTCCAAACATAGACTAATCAGTCAGTCAGTAAGAAAGTAGAACTTCGTCCGTACGTAAATCATTTCGAGTTGCCATACCACATTAGCGCAAAGATGCAGTTATCGATTCAAATCCCGTAGTGGTAGAGGTAGTGAAAGTATAAGTAGTAATCGGGAACACTAGGGTTTGATGATGTTATTCAAGGAATATAATCCAGTGGAATAAATTTGGAAAGAAAATAAAGAACATGGGGAATTCAGAGGATTAGAATTTGGGAGAACACAAAGAGTGGATGCACCTGCGCTATTGCAAACGATTTTGAGCCATGTCATTCCAGATCTCTAACCATCGGTTGCTATCGTTTCGCGGACCCCAACCAGATAGTCTACACTTACCAATATGGCTCAGTTCACTTGTCAGTGACTTTATGGATTTGTGCCCCAAATGCCCTGATATGGCCGAGAGTGGGGTGGGCCCGCCGGATGATATTGTCTTACTGTGCGAGAATACCCAAGCTATGCAATATGCACTTAATCAGTTGGCAATCAATGTCCGTAGGTATGGTATGTGCTTCGCACCCTCGAAGTGCAAAGTACTTCTACAAGACTGGCAGGACTTTAATCCTGTACTCACTCCGGATGGTGAGCAGATAGAAGTAGTCGAGAAGTTCGTGTATCTAGGTAGCTGCATAAGTGCTGGTGGTGGTGTGAGTGATGAGATCAATGCACGTATAGTGAAAGCCAGAGCGGCTTATGCCAATCTGGGCCATCTTTAGCGTCTTCGTGATGTTAGTCTGGCCGTAAAAGGTCGGATCTACAACGCGACGGTGAGAGCAGTTTTGCTCTACGCTTGTGAAACCTGGCCTCTCCAAGTTGAGGATGTTAGACGTCTCTCTGTGTTCGATCATCGTTGTCTCCGAAGGAGGTTTGGCATCGTGTGTTCGGGCACAGAGACGACAATGCAATTGGTGTCACCATCTTGAAACACCGACTTCGATGGCTTGGACATGTTCTACGAATGTCGTCCCAGAGAATTCCACGTCGTGCATTATTTGCCGACTCTGGGATTGGTTGGAAAAAGCGGAGAGGTGGTCAATGTATGAAAGAAAGCTGCAAAGGGTTGGCTTGTGTTGGTCCTTCACGACTCCCTGTCTGAGGTCCAAGAGATGGTGTAACACAGTGGCTAGAGACGTTATCAGATATGGCTCAGAATAGAAGCCAACGGCGATCCTGCTGTAACCTTCTTTTACTTTCTTCATAAAAAAAGTGGTTGCTTCTTCCTTAACTGTAAGATTTCCTCTGATTGTACCTTTCCGTTTCCTCCATTATTGTTCTTGTTTTTTATAATTCCCTACGTTCCTTACCTTTTTTCCCTTCTTAAATTCTCATCGTTTTGTGTGGCGCATATATATTTGGTGCCCCCCTGTACCAAGATTTATTTGTTCAAATAAATAAAAATAAAATATGTTTTGTTCTGACCGCCCCTAGCTTCCTTCCAACCTTCCCCTACACCATAAAACGTTGCACGTCGGGGCAGTCGATGGTCGGGCATGCGCAACACATGTCCCAGCCATCTCAAATGATGAAGTTTCACTACTTCATCATTTGATTTGTTATCCTTACCTAGTACCCGTTTCTTAACAACTGAGTTACTTACTTGGTGGCCCCAGAATATACGAGCAATGTTTCGAAGACACCTACAAATATCCTCTGCTCTTACCGGCCATATTCCACAGCCATAAAGTAGGACAGAACGAACTGCTACGCAGTAAACCCGTCCTTTGGTTGGTAGTCGGATATCCCACCTACGCCATAAATGATACAAGTTAGCAAAAGCTATTCGATCCTTCTGTATCCGTACTGAGATTTCGTCACACATCAGACCACAAGGGCTGATGAGACTTCCCAGATAAGTGAAGCGATCGACATGCTCAACTACTTCACTCCCTAATAGTACGAAAGGATAGAAAATATAAAATATACAGAAGAAAATAAATAAATACACAAAATAAACAGAAAAGAAAAAAATAGAATTAGAAAAAGATGTGAAAATCATATGACTGTATGGTTAAAATCATCGATCTGTTTACTTCTCAATTCCAAATATACAAAATAAATATGCCTATACAATTTAAACAAGTTGAACTAAACAAAGTATTTGCACAATAACAATCAAACCTATTATTGAATGTTGTTTAATGTCCTTTTAGTTTTTCCTAAATGACAGTATAACTGATTAATTCATCATCAATGGTGAAAATGAAGATCATCAACTAGTGCCCACGGCTGAATGTGTGGAAAGTCAGCTTACATTCACGAAATGCTCTCAAATGGCCACGAGTATATAGCCTCTGCCAGGGATGTCCTACTCACTGCCTTCACGTGGCATTACTGTTGTTTACGGAATTGAGAGAACGATAAGCGAATGTCCGGAGCTTTAACCGGGTTGGTGGACATGAAGAGTCCACCCAGGGGATTTGGAAAACGCTCATTTTAAACCGATGGTGCACATGGGCTCCAGTATCCTGCCTGAAGGAACAAATGGCGTATGAACCAATCGTTGGCCACCGGCTACCATGAGACTGCACCTCCTTACGATGCTCCACTGCCTTGTGGATCAGACCTTTAGGTCAGAGACTCAGTGTGTGGCCCACTAAGAAAACCACCTACTTCGGTTTGGGCAACCGGGCAGTATCCCAGTCTTCACATAAATGGAATGATTTATGTGGCTCATATATATTTGGTGTCTTCTTGTACCAATGTTTATGTGTTCAAATAAATAAATAGATTCTAATTCACCAAGGTGATATAATGAAGACAAACAGAGACGAAATAATAGTTTTTGTTAACAATTTTATGTTATCAGTATGGAGTTGTAGAGATTGTTAAATTTCTGAGTGAGATCATGAATCGATTAGTGTTAGACCACCATTGAAAACCTGGAAGTACTGGACGAAGGCTTCGTCTTAATATGGGACTCCTCAGCAGTACGCATCCACGATCGCACACATGGGATTCGAATCCAGGACCTTCGGTTTCACCTGCAAACCAAGTAAATCTTAAATGTTTTGCTTGAAGTAAATACCTTTTGTTTTATTTTGTTATGTTATTGTTAATCTATATAAGCAGATTATTTCTATCAAATTCTAACCTCCCTTATGAATAATAAACTTCAATTCTTTTGAAAACCATCTTCTTTTCTTTGTAATGAAAACATTAAAGGAAATTACAGTTGGATTGATGTTATCACGTAGTAAAAGTAGGTATTAAGCATAGATAGGAGAATTTCCTTCCTGTTTCTCTTAGCAACGGGAAACAGAATGATCGAGTTTCCGATTATCATATCAAAACTCTAATGTGATATTCACATATATTTTTGACTACAATTTGATGTTTAGGACTGCGATCGATCAGTCTCTGATTGGTATATATACATCCTTTCAGGATTACCTCGATATTGCCAATAAAAAACTGATCAATTGCAGTCCTAAACATCAATGCATAAGCTAGTGGCTATCAGGACTCCGTAGCTAAGTGGATAATGAAATAGCATTTGAAACGAATGGCATTGAGTTCGATTCCTGGAATGAATATAAACTGCAAGACACAGACACAACCAGCTGATAAATTATAGATAGGACGAAATGTAATAAGAATAAAATCAACTTACCCGATGATAAGCAGCCAATGCTAAACTTGTCTCTTCAGCATCTTGTGTTTCAACAAATAACAATTTATTTCTTTGAATTTGTTCAACGATATGCTAATTATGAAGAAGAAAAAAAACAACAACCAAGAACATTCAATACATAAACATTTTCAATTCTATGACATACTTTAGTATGGAATCAAGTTCTCTAAAAAGAATGGTTTAATCGTACATAAACGATTAATTCACTAGGTGTTGTTTTACTTGTATCTTCCGATTGTTATTTAGGATTGAAATTGATCAGTCTTTTGTTGGCATATATGCATCCTGTGCGAACTGCCTCGATATTCCCTGAAGTCATAAGCTTTATAAGCAAAGATGAATAATGCCTTGCAGTGGAAATTAGTTTTGATAGAGTTTTGTTCTTTGAGCCGGATGGTCAAATAACAGCTCAAAGAACAAAACTCCATCAAAATCATCCACTTGAACAACAAATCTTCTTCACCATCTCAAGATTAAAGTTAGTTTAATTACAGGGTAATCACCTAGTTATTGTATCTTACTATTGTTATTTAGGACTACAGTCGATCACCTTCCTTATTGTTTGCCTTTGAAGTACTATTTCTCAAGTGTAAAGTTATATATATTGCTGAACAATTTAAACAGATTAGTTAAATTCAATGATCAAAGTTTTAAAACTTTTAGCTTCCGGCTTAGTAATGAATTTATTAACGATAAAGCTGAAGTTTACAGGTAATCGAACAGAGAGAACATCACATTGATTTTATCAGTATAGGGTTGTGAAGATCGTTAAGTTTTTGATTGAGATCATGAATCAATTAGTGTTAGACCACCATTGAAAACCTGGAAGTATTGGATGGTTGTTTCGTTCCAGCATGAGACTTCCTCAACAATACACATCCATGAACCTGCATGAGGGATTCGAACCCAGGACCTTTGGTCTTGTATTGTTAACTGAGTTGAGTAGTTGGATGCAAACTAAGTGGTTAGGATTCAGTCAGTTATCGTAACAAACAAATGAAGATATTGAGTGATACAGCTAAGAATCAGTTATGGACGGACAGATCTATTCACTCTTTAACTTAATCTAAATCTTCAACATCAATCTTCCTTCACACATATGAGTTTCATTATGTTTCATTAACTCATACTCTCAGTGCTTAACCTTTATTTTTATAATTACTAAAACTATTTTGATTTCTTTGCTATTTATCTCATTCATTTCATCTCATCATGCTGATGTGATACAACAATTTGGGCCAACGCATAATTTTGAAATACTCTACAGCTTTATGACAGACTAACTGATTGAAGTCAAATCATAATTGAGACTTAATAGCCAGACCTACACATATACACATACACATACATTGAACTTGAATTAAAATTATACCATATTTTTAGTTGTCATAACAACAATGTCCATATGAATCAATTTTAACATAGTTTTAATGTGAAATAATAGACAATCGATACTACTGAAAAACACAAAGAGTATCATTATGATTGATCAATGATAAATATTGTAAACCAACAATGTGAAGATGACAAAAGAATGAACCGACTAAGAAACTGGAACAATTTGACATTAAAGTAACCACTTAACTGATAAGAACACAGTTAAAAATATTTCTATACAGAAACATTGAGACCTATTGAAGTTGAATGGTTTTATTGAGTGTTTTTTCAATACTTCGAATTAGTTTATCCAGTAGAAACTGATAAGTCTTACGAATTGAACGTTAGATTTGGTTCTTAAGCTCTTCTAGTAACCCCCGGGGCTAGAAGTAAACAGTGACTTGAATACGAGAGAAGAAGTGCGAAATATGTAACAAACACTTTACTCGAAAGGTTTTTAAAGCCTTCCTTGGCTTTGTTCGAGGAGTTTTATGGATCGCGCCAACGGAAACATTATGGAGTTATCACTACATAATCCAGTTTATCTGACTGGAAATAGATTCAAACGAAAAGTTATCTTTTGACTATTCCTCACGTTTTTTAGCGAGTTAGTTTTCTACGGAATGGGGTCGCTAACCCCGTACCTAACCCTCGTCCTTTATACGGGCTTGTGACCGGTAGTAACCCCAGAGGGGCTCCAGGCGAACCACACTTGACGGAGAAGCATTGGAAGATGTAAGAACATTCACGTATCTGGGTAGCATCATTGATGAGCACGGTAGATCTGATGCAGATGTGAAAGCGCGAATCCGAAAAGCGAGAGCAGTGTATTTACAATTGAAGAATAACTGGAACTTAAAATAATTGTTTGTTAACCAACACCAAAGTCAGAATTTTCAATACAAATGTCAAGACAGTTCTACTGTATGAGGCGGAAACTTGGAGAACTATGAAAGCCATCATCCAGAAGATACGAGTGTTTATTAACAGTTGTCTACACAAAATACTTCAAACCAGTTGATCAGACACTATCAGCAACAACCTACTGTGGAAGGGAACAAACCAGATCCCAGTGGAGGTAGAAGCGCTGGAAGTGGGTAGGACACATATTGAGGAAAGTACCCAACTGCGTCACAAAACAAGCCCTTGCATGGAATCCTCAAGGCCGAGGTAGGAGAGGAAGACCAAAGAACACATTACGCCGAGAAATGGAGATAGACATGAGAAAAATGAACAAGAATTGGATGGAACTAGAAAAGAAGGCCCAGGACAGAGTGGGTTGGAGAATTCTGGTCGGCAGCCTATGCTCCATCAGGAGTAACAGGCGTAAGTATGTAAATTTATGATCATAACCACAGTATACATGTCATTCGGCGGATCCTTTTTATTACTACTATTTGAACACATAAATATTGGTACAAGGAGGCGCTAAATACATATGCGCAACACAAGTCACTTGATATGTGTGCTGTCTGTGATATTACCCCGGTGCCCAGACCGAAGCAGATGCTTTTCTTAGAGGGCTAAACCCGGAGCTTTCGACCTAAAGGTCTGATCCACAAGACAGTGGAGCAACGTAAGGAGATGCAGTCCCGTAGTAGCAGGTGACTAACGATTGGTTCATACTCCATTCGTTCCTTCAAGATCATGGAGCCCATGTGGACATTGGTTTGGAATCAGGGTTTTCCAACTTCCCTAGATGGACGTTCCATGTCCACCAACCCGGTTAAAGCTCCGGATATTCGCGTATCCTTTTCCTAAAATTATGCAAAAAGGTGATATCTACTGGGCTTATTATGCGATATGAAATAATTGATATTCCGGTTGTACTTTTTTACGTATTATACAACACATCGAAAGTCCTTTATCTTCCTATCAATCCCGATTGTATAAGTATACATAATCCATTTGATAATATAATAATGTCTATCATATTATGTTGTGAAAGGAATACCTTAAATGATTCTACTTACTTGTTCATACCAACTGGCAAATGTTGACTCCTAAAGAGAGATGATAAATAAGAAATGAAATAATGATTTAATAAATATATTATTGAAATAATTGAAAAAAAAACATTCCTAAAGGTTAAATTCATACTGCCCATCGCTACTATCAATTGAATGGTTTAATGAGGTCGTTGGATTGATATCGTTGTAGTGGTTTTGCCGCTCGACTGATATACTGAGAAAATGACTTAATTTAACTATTTAATAGAAGTAAAAGTCTTAACAAGATTTCCGTAGGTGAATCTATGGAAGGATCTTCATTATGAACCAAAAATATATAATGAAGCATGCACCTGGTTTGGCGCTGGACGGTATATATCTTGGTTTAGTGGTATTTACCCTAGGCTTCAGCGGTTGTTTGTCTTGAATTTAAACTTTACCCCATTGTACAAACCGGTGACTATAAAGACTCAGTAGCTAAGTGGATAATGTGACGGAGTATGAAACGAACGGTACTAAGTTCCAGTCCTAGAGTGAACATCAACTCTGAGATGTAGATATATCCAGCTCATGAGTTCCGAATAGGACGAAACGCACGTCCTGGATTTCACTACTAGCCACTATACATCTTTGCTTAAATTTCTAAGTGTTGATAAAATCCTTTTATTGTTTACGGTCAAGATTATAATTAATCCGATTTTTTTTTGTAATATATAACAACATCAAGGTTCATGTACATCCAACTGATGAGTTATAAATAAGACGAAACATATATCCTAGATTCCACTGTTAGTTACTATCTAATTCATTTGAAAACAAATGAACAGGTATATTATTTTGTACTTAAAAGCGTAGTACATGTTTTTTTCAAGGATTAAAAGCTTAAAAATATCCTTAAACAATAAGGAAATGATAAAAATACTATATAAGTAATCAGTGCTATTTAGAAAGTCTCAAAGTCCTAAATGCCCTGGCACAGAATAGAGTGGAGAGAGTCAGCTCTCCATTTACAAATAATCTCAAGTAACCATGTGTATACAATTAAAGTCATAACATAATCATGTAAGTACATTGGATTCCTGGAAGTCAATTAAATTTCAGAATTCAAGAGTAGAAGACTTAAAAGCACTACGAAGGAGTTAGGATGTTTATGTTAAATCTTTTAACGTAAAGATATGTCAAAAAATTACTACCAATTGTATTTTGTTTATCTTAATATCTAGGCTCAATTGTTAGATAATATACCCTTGTGGGTCACGGTAATTTTACATTGGTTTTCAGGTGAAGCAGACACTATCCAGACTTTCACGTGACAACCTAAACAGTACAGCTCGATCCCGTTTAACAAGAGAGCCAGATATCACCCAGGTTTGGGATGCGCTTCTCTCCCTCTAAATGCAAGTTGTTGCTTTAGGACTGGTCTGCGTCAACACCTGAACTAAGGATAGGGAGTGAAGTAATCGAACGTGTTGACAACTTCACTTATCTTGGAAGTCTGATCAGCCCTAATGGGTTGGTGTCTGACGAAATCTCAGCACGGATTCGAAAAACTCGTTTGGCTTTCGTCAACTTACGCCACCTATGCCGAAGGCGAGATATCCGTCTATCAATTAAGGGACGAGTATACTGCAAGGCAGTTCGTTCCGTTCTACTATACGGCTGCGAAACTTGGCCTTTAAGAGTAGAAGATATTCGTAAGCTACTAGTATTTGACCACAGATGCCTTAGAAATATTGCTCGCATCTGCTGGGATCACCGGGTAAGTAATAGTGAGGTTAGACGCAGGGTATTAGGGAATGATGGTAAATCAGTTGATGAGGTTATGAACCTTCATCGACTGAGATGGTTGAGCGACGTGCTGCGTATGCCTGAACACAGATAACCACGACGCGCAATGGTAACCGGTGTTAGGGATGACTGGAAGAAAGTTAGGGGTGGCCAAACCAAAACGTGGCATCAGTGCTTGAAGTCACTAACTTCTAGTCTGAGCCATGTTGGTAGATGCAGACTACCTGGTTGCGGTCCGCGTGACTATCGTAACCAATGGTTGGATTCTGTGTATGACATGACTCAGAATCGATCACAATGGCGTCAGTGTATACACTCTCTGTCTTCCTTTAAAGTAAGAGATTAAATTCACTTCAAATCTTTCTTTTTAGGAACCAATTCTTTCTTCCTGTACTATCTCCTTATACACAATCTTTCTTCTATATATTACCACCACTGAATTAACTACTTCTATGAATCCGGTGTTCATCTTGCTGTGCTAATGCGGTATGGCAACTTGAACCGATGCATATACGTGCCTAGTCCTACGTTGCAGCTGACTGACTGACTGGGGTTTAGAATTTGTAGCCCAAATAGTCGGGTTCAATCCCATTTCCGGGAGAACCAGACACCATCCAGACTTAAATTTTATAACCCGAGCAGTACAGCTTAATCCCGTTTCGCAGGAAAACCAGACACCATATAGGCTTTAACGCTGTAATTTGAATAGTACAGCTCAATCCTGTGGCACAACCATACAGGTTGTTTATTTATTATTTATTTATTTTAACACATAGATATTGGTACAAGGAGGTACCAAATATACATGCGCTACACAAATCTCATTTGATATGTGTGAGGGCTGTGATACTGACCGGGTGACCAAACAGAAGCAAGTGGTTTTCTTAGGAGACCACACCCGGAGCCTTCGACCTGAACGTCTGATCCACAAGGCAGTGGAGCATCGTAAGGAGATGCACTCCCATGGTAACCGGTCACCAACGATTGGTTCATACTCCATTTGTTCCTTCAGCAGGATACTGGAGCCAGCCCATGTGCACCATTGGTTTGAGATCCGGTTAAAGCGCCGGACATTCGCTTTCATCCTCTTATTTACGTAAACAACATCCGTGGTATGAGAAGGCAGTGAGTAGGACTTCCCTGGCAGAGGCTATATACGCGTGACCATGTGAGAGCATTTCGAGAGGGAGAGTGAACTCTCCCCACTCTCGGCGTAACCAAGCACCCTAGTGCATTAAGCTTCAATTGTTACTACCATTAAAATCAACCAATTAATAAACAATAGTAAGCATATAAATGAAAATTAATACTATTATCATCTTATTAAAGTTTAAGGTGAGAAAAATGTATACTTATATATAGTACTCATCTATATTAGAATGGATATATGAAAAGAGTTACACAGGTGAATATCTATACACACATATATTAACAAACAAATATCATCAAATCAAGGTGAAATATTACTTCACTAATCAATCCAATTCAAATTAGATAATAATGATAAACGTGAAAAGAATTCTTATTTCCGCCTTATTTTTTCTTTAGAAATTTAATCGATAGAAACAATAACTAACAGAATCATAATTAATATTTATTGTTAATTTATTATTATTTATTTTAACACATAAGTATAGGTACAGAGAGGCACCAAATACATATGCGCCACACGAATCTCGTTTGATATGTGTGAGGGCTGTGATACTGACCGGGTGACCAAACCAAAGCAGGTGGTTTTCTTAGGGGGCCACACCCCGAGTCTTTGACCTTAACGTCTGATCCACAAGGCAGTGGAGCATCGTAAGGAGATGCAGTCCCATGGTAGCCGGTCACCAACGATTGGTTCATACGCCATTTGTTCCCGCAGGATACTGGAGCCCATGTGCACCATTGGTTTTAGGTCCGGTTAAAGCGCCAGACATTCGCCTTTCGTCCTCTCATTTTTGTAAACAACACCCCCGCCACGAAAAGGCAGTGAGTAGGACTTCCCTGGCAGAGGCTATATACGCATGGCCATGTGAGAGAATTTGGAGAGGGAGAGCGGTCTCTCCCCACTTTCGGCCGTACCAGGGCATTTGGGGGCATTTATTGTTAATACTCATACCATATTAATAAAATAAGCATAGATTGTAAATATTACCACTAGATTGTTACCTAATTGAAATTCATTTATAGGTTTAAATGAATGAATAACTTGATTTTGATAAAATTTTGTTCGTTGAATTAGATGATTTGGTGGTCATGGAGCTTTCATTGTTCTTTTGAACAATATCATTAGCACAAACTTCAGTTACAAGTGAAGTGTCCGAATTTCTCTACATATGATTTACAGATTATCGTGTACACTTCAATATCGTTTAGAAGAATGATGAAAGCTCCAAAACTAATTCAGAGAACAAAATTCCATAAAAAATCATTCACATGAATTATAAATCTTCTCCACCATCTTATAACTAGATTTACGTTGTTAATAGTTGCAAGTTTATCAAAAACTTTTAATCATAGTGAGTAGTGAAATTCAATATGAATGTTTTAACTTATTTACATCTTATATGCTGGATTACAATAATCGGTAAGTTATGTTAGATCTTATCTACTACAGAACTAAACTCAAAAAATATTAAGATGAAGATAACCTACTTATAATTAGTATTAAATTCTATCATATTTCAATGGCATATTAACATATAAAAAATAATTACTATATCCGAGGCCCCTTTGGGGCTACTGCCAGTCCCAAGCCCGGATAAAGAAGGAGGGTTGGGCATAGGGTTAGCGACTCAATCCCGTAGAAAACGAACTCGCCAAAAAACGCTTATTACTTTTAAGTATAGGATGCTATGGTTATATATTATAGATAGAGAGAGTGGATGGAAAGCGAATGTCCGACGCTTTATCCGGGTTGGTGGACTTGAAGGATCCAGTTAGGGGAGTTGGAAAACCCTCATTTCAAACCAATGGTGCACATGGGCTCGAACTTCCTGATAGAACAAATGGTGTATGAACCAATCGATGGTCACCAGCTACCGTGTGACTGAATCTCCTGACGTTGCTTCACTGCCTTGTGGATCAGACCTTTAGGTGAAAGGCTATGGGTGTGCCCCCCCCTAGAAAGCCACCTGCTTCGATCTGGGCACCCGGACAGTATCACAGCTCACATAAAATTCAATTGACATGTGTGGTGCATATGTATTCGGTGCCCATTTGTACCAATATTTATGTGTTTAAAATAAAAATTAAAAATAAATATTTATAAAGTAGTCCTGTACTAGAAACAGTTGTTCAATTCTTCTTGACTTCTAAGTATAATTGATTTACAACGTGAAATTTCATCATTTCATTTTGTTTAATTATTGTGACAGCACTTTATTCGAACACTACCAGTCCATTCAGAGTTTATGTCGAACTGTCATCTGCTTTTGCAACCTCAAGTGGTGTCCAGTAAGGCTGTCCACTATTTTAATTTTTGTTCAACTTCGTCATAGACTCATTGCTGGAAATAACGCTCTCATCGACTGAATTCTCGGGTATTGATCTCCTACCAGGAGGTCCACTTATCGACTTAGAATACGCATATGACATAGTCTTGTTTGGTTAAGACGCTGATAAAATGCAGAGTCTTTTGGTAGCACTGAGCAACAATGCTGGAATGTTTGGGATGCGCTTCTCTCCCTCTAAATGCAAGTTGTTGCTTCAGGACTGGTCTGCGTCAACACCTGAACTAAGGATAGGGAGTGAAGTAATCGAACGCGTCGACAACTTCACTTATCTTGGAAGTCTGATCAGCCCTAATGAGTTGGTGTCTGACGAAATCTCAGCACGGATTCGAAAAGCTCGTTTGGCTTTCGTCAACTTACGTCATCTATGGCGAAGGCGAGATATCCGTCTATCAATTAAGGGACGAGTATACTGCGCGGCAGCTCGTTCCGTTCTACTATACGGCTGCGAAACATGGCCTTTAAGAGTAGAAGATATTCGTAAGTTACTAGTATTTGACCACAGATGCCTTAGAAATATTGCTCGCATCTGCTGGGATCACCGGGTAAGTAATAGTGAGGTTAGACGCAGGGTATTAGGGAATGATGGTAAGTCAATTTATGAGGTTGTAAATCTTCATCCACTGAGAGGGTTGGGCCACGTGTCACGTATGCCTGAACACCGTTTACCACGACGCGCAATGCTGACTGGTGTTGGAGATTATTGGAAAAAAAGTTACGGGCGGCCAAATCAAAACGTGGCATCAGTCATTGTAGTCACTAACTTCTGGTCTGAGCCATATTGTTAGATGTAGACTACTTGGTTTGGGTCCGCGCGACTAACGTAAACAATGCTTGGAGACTGTGGGTGACATGGCTCAGAATCGATCACAATCGCGTAGGTGTATACACTCTCTGTCTTCTCTTAAACCATGAGATTAAAATCGCTTGATATCGTTTTTCTACCAACTAATCCTTTCCACACTTAATTAACATCTCATGAATTGTGTAACTAATTATAAATAAATTATATAACCAATTTTCATTTAATGATATTCCATTGCCAAAGATAAAATGTTTATGACACCTGCTTCATAAATCCCATTGATGTTTAGGATTGCAATTGGTATATGTGGATACTGTGTATATTGTCTCGATATTACTTTAAGTCACAAGGATTATAAACAAAGATGGATAGTGGCTAGTAGTGGAATCCAGTTTGATGCGTGTTTCATCCTATTTGCGACTCGTTCGTTGGATATACTTTCATCTCAGGACTCAGTAGTTAAGTAGATAATGTAATGACATTTTAAACGAACAATACTGGGTTCGAGTTGCAAAGTGAACATTAACTTTGAAATGTAGGTATATTCAGCTGACGAGTCCCAAATAGGATGAAACATACGTTATGGATTCCACCCTTGATTATTCTCTCTTTTGTTGAGAAAACTTTTAAATTCATATGCATATTTATTATATAGAATGTGAAAAATAACACTTACAAGATAATGATAACTTGGAAAAAATGCCACAATACCATCTGGGACAACTGCAGATAATTGTGCTAATAATTGACCATAATTACGTATTACGGCTGGATGAGATTTTATGAGAGAATAGGATGGGATAAATAATAGAACTAAATAAAACAGTTAAATGTTAAATTAAGATTCAAAATAATAATTCAATGAGTGTGTACTGCTGAAGATTCGTATACTGGAACGAAACATTTGCCCGGTGCTCCCTAATTTTCAGAGGTATACAAACTGAGATCGATATATGGTGAATACAGTCTACAAATTAGATCTAACCTTATAAAATCTCTTCAAATAAATGTGGAAATGTATGAAGTGTAAACATAATCAAATTATGCCATAAGATTAGGTCGATTATAGATGATTTTGTTGTGTCTAAAGAAAATGTATAAAATGGCACTGAATAAATATGTTACACACAAGTCACTTCATTTATATATGGGCTGTGACACTGCCCGAGTGACCGGACTGAAGTAAGTGGTTCTCTCAAGCGGTCCTACCTGGAGGGTTAGACCTGAAGGCAGTGGAGCAACGTTGTGAGATGGTTACCGGTGACGATCAATAGGTTTGTATGCGACTTGTTCCCTCAGGATCCTAGAGCCCATGTACACCATTGGTTTGAGGTCAGGGTTTTCCAACTCTACTAGGTGAATCCTCCATATCCACCAACTCGGTTAAAGCGATGGACATTCTCTTTTCATCCTCTCAATTTCGTAAATAACAGTAATGCTGCAAGAAGCCAGTGAGTAGGACTTGTGTGATAGTGGTTGTATGCAGGTGGCCATGTGAGAGCATTTCGAGAGGGAGAGCTGACTCTCTTCACCTTCGACCGTACCAGAGCATTTGGGGGGGAGCATAAAAAATATGCCAACGAAATGGGTTTAAGATTGTCAGAAACAAATAAGCATCTAATGTTTAAACCTTAACTCGTGATCATATTATGTGAGGTGATTATCATGACTAGTGGTTGGAGATGTTGAATGATAGTATTCAAAATTGGCTACAAATGGAGCAGATAAATAGCTGTTTATTATTCTTGAGATAATGAATTTTTAAAATCATCTTATCGTTTTCTAGTTTATAGATTCATTCATTCTTCTTACAACAAATTGTCTTGATCATTTCACCTCATCCTGATATGGTGTAGCAACGTGAATTGATACACAATTGTACCTTGCTGACGACTGATTGATTGAAATAATCGAAAAAAAAAGATTAACGTAATAGTTATTATTATTATTATTTTAACACATAAGTATAGGTACAGGGAGGCACCAAATACATATGCGCCACACAAATCTGAATTGATTTGTGTGAGGGCTGTGATACTGCACGGGTGCCCAAACAGAAGCAGGTGGTTTTCTTAGGGGGCCACACCCCGAGCCTTCGACCTGAACATCTGACCCACAAGGCAGTGGAGCATCGCAAGGAGATGCACTTCCATGGTAGCCGGTGACCAACCATTGGTTCATACGCCATTTGTTCCTTCAGGCAGGATACTGGAGCCAGTCCATGTGCACCATTGGTTTGGGGTCCGGTTAAAGCACCAGACATTCGCTTTTCGTCCTCTCATTTTTGTAAACAACACCCCCGCCACGAGAAGGCAGTGAGTAGGACTTCTGTGGCAGAGGCTATATACGCACGGCCATGTGAGAGCATTTCGAGAGGGAGAGCGGACTCTCCCCACTGTCGGCCGTACCAGGGCATTTGGGGGCTTATTTCATATGTATAGATTAAAGATATTGATCTCATTACTTAAATCGAAATGGATTAATCCACTTTTAACTTATAAACTGAATAATCGAATCATACTTTAAGGTCAGACCTTTACTGGAATCTACATTGAGATCGTCTAAAACACTATAACTAATAGTATACAGACACCTAACTATTCAAATAAGTAAATTCCTTAACTTTAACACACGGCTTGTTTATAGTGACATAAGATCATGTCAGTTAGCTTAGAGGATTTCTCATTTCTCTGACGTAAAATGAATACTATACATAACAATTTTGAATATCAAGTGATTACGTGACATTAAGGAAGCTTTTATGTGATTACACAGCATCAAAATTGATATGTAACTCTTCAGGTAACAAATTTGCACTACTATCATGTATTTCCTTTCAGAGTAACTTACACTGTGTCAAGGTCAGCAAAATTCGAAGAGAATTGGTGAGGATAAGTATTTTATCAGAAAAGGGTTGAATTCATGAGTCGATTGAAGCTAGATCATCATGAAAAACCTAGAAACACTAGACGATTGTTTCGTCTTATTGTGAGATTCTTCAGCAGTGTGCATCCACTATTCCACCTTGCAAGATTCGAACTCAAGATTAGTGTTATTAAATGATAGTTGTACTCATTAAAATTTATTATTTTAAATAGTATATATTATAAAGATTAAAATACAATCAAATCACTAACCAACATCTTGTCGACTTTCAAATTTGGTTGTCATTGGAACTTGATCATTACCTTTGGATACAATCTGTTGTATATAATACAAAATAACAAAAAAAAAGGTATATACATAACTATTCTACATAATATGAACAACAACAGCATATGTAGATAGATAGATAGATATATAAGCATGATTGATAGGATTAAGATTTTTCTCCAACGCATATTGAAAAGAAAAATATGCCATTGTTTATTTTATTTTATGTTCACACATAGATATTGGTACAAGAAGGCACCAAATACATATGCGCCACACAGATCTCATTTGATATGTGTGAGGGCTGTGATACTGCACGGGTGCCCAAACAGAAGTAGGTGGTTTTCTTAGGGGACCACACCCAGAGCCTTCGACCTGAAGATCTGATCCACAAGGCAGTGGAGCATCGTGAGGAGATGCAGTCCCATGGTAGCCGGTGACCAATGATTGGTTCATACGCCATTTGTTCCTTCAGGCAGGATACTGAAGCCCATGTGCACCATTGGTTTGGGATCCGGTTATAGCGCCGGACATTCGCTTTTCGTCCTCTCATTTTTGTAAACAATACCCCCGCCACGAGAAGGCAGTGAGTAGGACTTCCCTGGCGGGGGCTGTATACGCGTGGCCATGTGAAAGCATTTCGAGAGGAGGAGCGGACTCTCCCCACTCTCGGCCGTACCAGGGCATTTGGGGGCTAGTAGTTTCGGTCATCCACTTAATACTTAGTACGTGAATGGTGCTATATAACTAAGGTGTAATTTGCATAAAAGATTTAATTTCTAATTTCTAATTGCTCACTTTACATACATTTTTCTAAACAGGATATAAAGAATTGTGTTACTGTAGATATAACCATAGCAAGCAGTTGAAAATAACTTCAGCTATGGATGGATTCTGACAACAATATGACAAATCTAAGTTCTTTGTAGATCTTATTCGATCATTTAACAACAAATAAGTGCACTTCCATTAATCCTACTTTTTACTTATTTGTTTGAACACATAAATATTGGTACAAGGTGGCACCGAATACATATGCACCACATAATTCACTTGAGTTGTGAGACTGTCTGGGTGCTCTGACGGAAGCGGATGGTTTTCTTGTAGGGTCACACCCGGAGACTTCGACCTAAAGGTCTGATCCACAAGACAGTGGAGTAACATCAGGAAATGCAGTCACATGGTAACCGGTTACCAATAATTAATTCCCTCAGGATCCTTGAGCCCACGTGCACCATTGATTTAGATTCAGGATTTTCCAACTCCCTTAAGTGGATCTTCAATATCCACCAACCCGGTTAAAGCGATGGACATTCTCCTTTCGTCCTCTCAATTTTGAAAACAACAGTAATGCTACGAGAGGGCGATGAGTGGGACTTGTGTGGCATTGGTTGTATACGTGTGGCCATGAGATAGCATTTGGAGATGGAGAGCTGACTCTAACCATCCTCAGCTGTACCAGAGCATATTGAGAACCTGAAATACTAACTTTCACAACACTATCAATCTCGAAATCTGAACAAATATAAAACAAGAGCGTTAATACAACTGAGGCTTTGTTTTAATACTAGTTCAGGTATTGAAACCAATGAATACTTATACGGTCTTAATAGGGGACTCTTAAGTAATGAAAACTTATTGAAAACATACGAAGATCAATAATGGTAAATGAATAAGACCAAAAAAATTAAGCAGGAGAACAAATATGTTGACAAATGATAATGATTGAGCATTTCTCAGTTTCTATGAGATTGGTCACCACTTTCTAACTCATTTAACGTCACTTAAATGAATGATTGTATCACGAAAGTGATCAAATAACTGATTATTAACTAAACTAATCTAACTATGTTTAATCCCATAAGGACGGATCAATAAAATAATGTTTGGTTTTGACATTAAATAATCTCTAAGTAAGCATAAGCTTTCCCACCCTCTCAATGTTATTAGTGGCCCCCAAATGCCCTGGTACGGCCAAGAGTGAGGAGAGTTCGCTCTCCCTCTCGAAATGCTCTCACATGGCCACGCGTATATAGCCACTGCCTTCTCGTACCACGGATGTTGTTTACGAAAATGAGAGGACGAAAAGCGAATGTCCGGCGCTATAACCGGATCTCAAATCAATGGTGCACATGGACTGGCTCCAGTATCCTGCCTGAAGGAACAAATGGCGTATGAACCAATCGTTGGTCACCGGCTACCATAGGACTGCATCTCCTTGCGATGCTCCACTGCCTTGTGGGTCAGACGTTCAGGTCAAAGGCTCGGGGTGTGGTCCCCTAAGAAAACCACCTACTTCGGTTTGGGCACCCGTGCAGTATCACAGCCCTCACACATATCAAATGAGATCTGTGTGGCGCATATGTATTTGGTACCTCCTTGTACCAATATCTATGTGTTGAAATAAATAAAATAAGATTATTAGTGAGAATAACCAGGATATAGTATATAAGACACACATCATGCTTGATATATGACCTGATATCAAGGAACGGTTATTTGAACCATGTTTAAAAAGTAATTTCCTAGACTCTATATTGCTCTAATCACGCCGAATACTATAACAGTATTATCGACGAGGTAAAGTACTTACGCAAATTTATAACGATTGCATCATAAGACCGCAATGTTTTAAACAGCTGTTTCTCCTAATGGCATATAAGAATAGAAAATGTTAGACAGTTTATTAACCGTATACAACAACTTGAGTTCAAAATTAATTGTGTCCTGGCTTTCCAGAAATTACCTCTTAAAATTAGTTACTAAGGGGAAGGCAACTGGTTATTATTAATGCAAGAAGACAATAGAGATTGTTGATTACATTATGGATTGATGATAATTAGACATGATAACCTGTTTGATTGCCCCCAAATGCCCTGGTACGGCCGAGAGTGGGGAGAGTCCGCTCTCCCTCTCGAAATGCTCTCACATGGCCACGCGTATATAGCCTCTGCCAGGGAAGTCCTACTCACTGCCTTCTCGTGGCATTACTGTTGTTTACGAAAATGAGAGGACGAAAAGCGAATGTCCGGCGCTATAACCGGATCCAAAATCAATGGTGCACATGGACTGGCTCCAGTATCCTGCCTGAAGGAACAAATGGAGTATGAACCAATCGTTGGTCACCGGCTACCATGGGACTGCATCTCCTTACGATGCTCCACTGCCTTGTGGGTCAGACGTTCAGGTCGAAGGCTCGGGGTGTGGCCCCCTAAGAAAACCACTTGCTTCTGTTTGGGCACCCGTGCAGTATCACAGCCCTCACACAAATCAATTGAGATTCGTGTGGCGCATATGTATTTGGTGCCTCCATGTACCGATATCTATGTGTTCAAATAAATAAACAGTCAGTTTGATTTGTAGTGAACTAGTCAAATAAACACTTATTTTTATATGTACTAAACTAAGCATAGACATACTGGATTAACACAATGGATAAACAAACAAACATCATATTATAACTTACCATTGGAAGAACACAGTTACGAGCTAATGTCATGGTAAAAGATACTGTATTGACAGGATGAAAATCTAATATACGTGGATACATTTCCAGCGGTGAAAGTGTCTACAAAAAAAACAAACATAAAAACAGATATGTTCCAAAAACAATTAGACTACTATTTATGTAAGTTCTCAACTTATATAACATCAGTTAGTCAGTCATCAACAACGTAGAACTTCGTATGTACATAAATCAATTCAAGTTTCCATACCACATTAGCACAGATATACAATTTTCAATGCAAATCCCATAGTGGTAAGGGTAGTAAAAGTATAAGCAGTAATCGGAAACACTAAGGTTTGAAGATGTTATTCAAAGAGTATAATCCAGTGAAATAAATTTGGAAAGAGACAAAAAAACGGGACGTGAAGAATGCAGAAGATTAGAATTTGCGAGAACACAATTATATAATATATGTAACTAGATAGCTGAAAAAATTTAGAGCAGTGGCTAATTGGTTGAAATGTTCTACTTTTAACTACTAAGTTTCAGGTTCGAATTCAGTCCTATCTATTTCGGTTTAGGCAAACCTTTAGCGCTGTTAATCATTACATCTAGAATGTGAAGTGAGATAAAATACACGAATCTGTACCTGATAAGTCAGTAAATAATAACAGTAGTTTGAAAATGTGATAACAAGATATGTCCTACAAATGATGGTCGTTTAAACGAATGACCATAAAAGGTGAAGAACATTGAACAACCAGTCAGCTATCACTACGATAAATGATTATAACAATTTAAGAAAAGGATTAGAAGTTCCCTAATTACATACAAGAGCTAACCAGTTAGTTCAGCTGAATAAAACAGTTGAAGGAGATTTTTTTTAAAAATAATAAACAATGAGAATCCAGTTTGATGTTACATAGTACACGGATGTTTCATTGAAATTATATCTGAGAATGGTTTTTATTCCTTAAACTTATATCACCATAGCTCAGTATTGAAGATCAGAGATTATTGGATAACTGTTTAGGTGGTAAACTGAGATGATTTAGACATATATATCCAGGATATGCAACTTAAATGGATACTTTGAGTTTATAACATCTAGTACCAATTCACATCTACGTGAAAGATTCTAGCTCTTGGACGGACCAATTGATATAATTTTCTGAGTCACTATGTATATATAGTTGATCGTGCTTATTACTTATTCTATTCGTCACATGTCTTAAGCATATTCTTCAGATTTGATGATAAATGTTGAATTACGATTGATTAAATTGAGTAAGCACACTGGTTATCCCCGATTATACAACAACTTTTTATGAAGAAAGTAAAAGAAGATTACAGCAGGATCGCCACTGGCTTCTATTCTGAGCCATATCTGATAACGTCTCTAGCCACTGTGTTACACCATCTCTCGGACCCCAGCCAGGGAGTCGTGAAGGACCAACACAAGCCAACCCTTTGCAGCTTTCTTTCATACACTGATCACCTCTCCGCTTTTTCCAACCAATCCCAGAGTCGGCAAATAATGCACGACGAGTAGTTCTCTGGGACGACATTCGTAGAACATGTCCAAGCCATCGAAGTCGATGTTTCAAGATGGTGCCCGAACACACGATGCCGAACCCCTGCATTACTGACATGGTGTTGCCACTGAATGTCAGCAATCCTTCTGAGACAGCGATGATTCAAAACAGAAAGTCGTCTAACATCCTCAACTCGGAGAGGCCAGGTTTCTCAAACAAAGAGCAAAACTGCTCTCACCGACGCGTTGTAGATCCGACCTTTTACAGCCAGACTAACATCACGAAGGCGCAAAAGATGGTCCAGATTGGCATAAGCCGCTCTGGCTTTCACTATACGTCCATTGATCTCATCACTCACACCACCACAAACAGCACTTATGCAGCTACCTAGATACACGAACTTCTCGACTAATTCTATCTGCTCACCATCCAGAGTGAGTACAGGATTAGAATCCTGCCAGTCTTGTAGAAGTACTTTGCACTTCGAAGGTGCGAAGCACATACCATACCTACGGACATTGATTGCCAACTGATTAAGTGCAGATTGCATGACTTGGGCATTCTCGCACAGTAAGACAATATCATCCGCATACTCAAGGTCGAGAAGTCTTTCTCCAGGCAACAGATCCACACCACCACTACTTACATCCACCAGAGCTGTTTCCAGAATGTCATCGATGGCAAAGTTGAAGAGGAATGGTGAGATTGGGCAACCCTGTCTAACCCCACTGCTTGAATGGAACAATGGAGAAAGGTGGTTGTATGCCCTCACTCTGCCTGAGGTGTTTGTGTATAATGCTTTTAGGATGTTAATAAACTTCTCAGGCACACCCTTCTTCAATAGACAATTCCAGAGAACAGTTCTGTCCAACGAATCGAAGGCAGCCCTGATATCAAGAAACACTACGATTGTTGGCCTTTGATAAGTATGGCGGTGTTCTAACACTTGGCGGAGGGTGAAGATATGATCAATATATCCTTGACCAGAACGAAACCCAGCCTGCTCATCGCGAGTCAATCCTTCTCGGGTCCTGAACAACCTACGAAGTATGACGGAAGCCAATAGCTTGGACGCAATCGGAAGTAGACTTATCCCTCGATAGTTGTTACAGGAACAACGTGAACCCTTTGTAAAGATAGGGACAACTATCGACTCATTCCATGACGTTGTTACACTATCTAGTTCCCAGACCTTTGCAAACAACGTCGTCAGTCCCTTAGTCAGAAAGTCACCACCAGCTTTAAAAAGAGCCGGAGGTAAGTAATCTGGGCCCGGTGATTTGTAGCGTTTCAAGAGTTGGAGTTCCTTGCGGACTTCCGCCTCATTTGGTGGATCAGTCGTCACCGGCCATGGAGGGCAGGACAGTCTGACCGATGTTGCCGGAGCAGCAGGCCAGTTGAACTGCCCTTCGAAAAATTCTGCCCATCGTCCAAGACGTCGATGGATGTTAGTGATTGGCGTTCCGTCATCCTCGCAGATTGTTTCGCTCGCACCAGACTTCTTGCTGCCAGTGGCTCGGATGAGTTGGAAGAGCTTCCGTTAATTATTAGATGCTGCGACCACCAGGATTCTCGGTCCTTACGCAAGCTTTGCCCAATTTCAGTATGTAACATCCTTCGTTTGTGACCAAACTAACGGTCACCCGGAGTAGACCGATGGGCTTCAATCAGTTGTAAGGAACCAGAAGAAACCCAGTGCTTATAAGCGGGACGTTTCGCGAATCCACAACTGACTTTACCCACCATTTTCATGGTGTGATGCAATTGCAACCAATGCGCATCTATACTTTTCGGTGGAATGGTAGCTAGCCTAGAAGCTAGCTCGGTTCGGTACATACTAGCAACAGGAGTTGCAGCCAGCTTGCCAACATCAATCCTTTGGTGGCGGTCACTTCGTTGTCCACTGAAAAGTAAGGTAAGATTGGCGCAGACCAGAGCATGGTCAGATTCCAGATAGGTACTCCAAAAGGAGCGGCAGTCTTGTACACAACCACGCCAGCGGTGGCTGATCGCGATGTGATCAATCTGAGTCCAGGCTTGGGATGCAGAAGGAGGACGCCAGGTGGCACATCGGCGATGACTGTGCCGAAAGTTAGTGCTAGCCAGAAACAGGTTGTGGTCTGTGCATATTTGCAGTAGACGTTCCCAATTATCTGTCCTGCGACCAACAAGTACCCATCGGCCACCTAAACGACTCTCTTCTGTGCCTAGACGCCCAGCCTGAGCATTAAAGTCTCCGGCTAGTACTACAATATCTGTCGGGCGCAGTTTCTGGAGAAGAACAGTTAACTGGTGGTAGAACTCATTCTTGATTGCATCCGGGCTGCAATCTGTCGGGGCGTAGGCGGAGATGACGAAAAGACATCGTTTCTCACGCCGATTTCTTCTCACTTTAATGGAACTTTCTAATCTAACAGCACATAACCGACTGTTAATGGGGATTCAGTCGATTAGTGCTGCCTCAGCTCTAGCGCTTAGTGCGACACCAATGCCAACAAGACCAGACGAAGATGCCACAGGGTCTCCGGATAAACGCACGTAAAACAAGCTTTTTGAAGTGACAGATGGAGAGCGAATTTGTAGTACTTCACCATAGTCTTGAATACGGGTCTCGGATAGACAACAAACGTCGATATTAAGACTTTCCAAAGATATAGCCAGCCCTCTGTTGTCCGACCTGCATAAGTATGCGAACGTTGAAGACAGCCAGTTTGAAAGGTGCACGTGGTTTTAGAAAGACTGCTTCAGTACTCGTATTCGGTGGTAACATACAATATTCAACCAGGCAGTAACTCGAGAATGTTTAGATGGAGCCGAATGTCCACCATAGGCGAGCTGCTGTATAAGTCGAAAAATAAGGCTAGATAGAGTGGAAATAAAGAGAGTGAATAAATGACGTGGATGCGCACTGCTGAGGAGTCCCATACTAGGACGAAACGGCCGTCCAGTGCTTCCAGGTTTTCCGTGGTGGTCTAGTTTCAATTGATTCATGATTTCAACTATTGAAATTACCAATTCTCCACAAAACCTCTTCTACTAATTAATATTTAAGCGAAAAACAAAGATTAAAAAAAGAAAAAAGAGGAAGTGAGAAAACTTACACCGGAGGTAATAATTACACTAGTAAACCGTGACATAATTGGTCGTATAGGTAAACTGGCATCCATACAATGAAAATATAATACTGGATTGATGATAGTTGGTGTACGTTCATCAAATGGTTCAATGATTAGACAAAAACCTTGTTAGAAGAAGTAAAAAAAATGATAAACAATGAGTTTTTTAGCCTAAGATACATACGTTCAGTAAATTTGTATCACTATTGTAGAATTGAAGTTTTTTATATGAATAGTAAGGATTTGTGACTTACTCACTTACTTACGCCTGTTACTCCTAATGGAGCATAGGCCGCTGACCACCATCATCAAACCCACTCTGTCCTGGACCTTCTTTTCTAGTTCCATCCAATTCTTGTTCATTTTTCTCATGTCTATCTCCATTTCTCGGCGTAATGTGTTTTTTGGTCTTCCGCTCCTACCTTGGCCTTGAGGGTTCCATGTGAGGGCTTATCTTGTGATGCAGTTGGGTGCTTTCCTTAATGTGTGTCCTATCCACTTCCAGTGCTTCTTTCTGATTTCTTCATCCACTGGTATCTAGTTTGTCCTCTCCCACAGTAGGTTGTTGCTAATGGTGAGTAAGGATTTGTATTATTTTATTATTGTTCACATTCAGGACTGAATTTTGATTAATCTTAACTGACACATGTACATCTCTGGGTAAATTGTCTTGATAGTGGTGAGCAATGGAATCTATTATTTATTTATTTAAACACATAAACGTTGGTACAACGGGGTACCGAATACATATCCACCACACAATAACAATTAGGCCAGTAGCAGTTATCAGTGATTTGTGTGAGGGCTGGAGCACTACTTGGGTACCCAAAACGAAGTAGGTGGTTTTCTTAGAGGACCATTCCTCGAGCCTTTAATCTAAAGGTCCGATCCACAAGGCAATGGAGCAACGTAAGGAAATGCAGTCGTATAGTAGCCGGTCATCAATAATTGGTTCATATACCATTTGTTCCTTCAGGATCGTGGGGCCCATGTACAACATTGGTTTGGAATCAGGGTTTAACAACTGCCCTAAGTGAATCCTCCATATCCACCAACCCAGTTAAAGCATCGGACATTCTCTTTTCGTCCTTTCAATTTTGTAACCAGCATCCCCCCTCGCCATGAGAAGGCAGTGAGTAGGACTTCCCTGATAGTGGATGTATAAGCGTGGCTATGTGAGAGCATTTGGAGATGGAGAGCTGACTTTCCCCACTCTCAGCTGTACCAGAGAGTTTGAGAGCATTTCATCCCATTTGAGACTCATTAAAGCTAAAGTAATTATTTACATTGAGATGTAAATTCAATGCTTTAATTTCTTTCCTATAAAATCCATAAATACTGACTGATAATTTTAAACATTCCTCCTAAGAGCAATTAATGATTAAAAATAAATGGACCGTTATAACTGTTATAACTTGTGGCATGAGTGCCCTGTTAATGGATAAGTAATGATACCGCCGATTAGAGAGCAGTGACTTATTGATCGGATCAATGACGCGTAAACCCGTATGAGCAGTCTAGATTCCTTATTGGTCCTGCTTCCTGCCTAGTCCAGCCTGTTAAGTCTAGAACACCAATCTCAGCCTCTGCAATATGAATCATGCATTTCAAACATATTCGGTTCATATACCAATCAAATAGACCAAGTGGGAACCTCTTTCATTCTTCAGTCAGTTTCTTTTTTTTTAATTAGGATCTAAAACGTATATTCACCAAAGCCAAAAAACCAATGCAAAACCACCAAAACGAGAAGAAATGAACATGATGTATAACAAACGAATTAAAGTTTAATTATCTAAGATCTACGGTAGTCGGAAAAAAAACATAAACAGACTGAACATAGATAACATGATTCGAGCCCCCAAATACCCTAGTACGGCCGAGAGTGAGGAGATTCAGCTCTCCCTCTCTAAATGCACTCTCATAGCCACACGTATACAACTAATGCCACACAAATCCTACTCACCGCCTTCTCGTGGCGTTACTATTGTTTTCAAAATTGAGAGAACGAATGGCGAATGTCCGTCGCTTTAACCGGGTTGTTGGATATGGAGGATCCACTTAGGGGAGTTGGAGAACCCTCACTCCATAGACTCTAGGATCCTGAAGGAACAAATGGCGTATGAACCAATTATTGGTGAACGGCTACAATATGACTTTATCTCCTTACGTTGCCCCACTGCCTTGTGGATCAGACTTTTAGATCGAAGTTTCCGGGTGTGACCCCTTGAGAAAACCACCTGCTTCGGTCTGGGAACCCAGGTATTATCACAGCCCACACACAAATCAAATGATTTATGTGATGTATATATATTCGGTGCCCCTTTGTACCAATATTTATGTATTTGAATAAATAAGAAATAAAACATGATTCTAAAAGTAGTAATGAAATAAGCGCATAAAAAGTATGCGAAAATATTGAAACACAAGATATTGGTAAAGATAGAGAATATGAATACGTTTGTATAATTGTGATCAAATGTGAGTTATACAAGTTCTTCAAACACTATTAACCGGATGAATTCAACTGACAGGTTCAAAATAAGACGAAATATGTACTTTCTTGGTTCTTTTGTGAGCCACATTTGATCTATTCTATCTGAACTATTAATCAGCTATTCTTCACCTCATTCGGAAGTTGATTGGAGATTTGTATCCTACACTTGTTGGCAGAACATGCTGACAAAGACACTCGTGGAGGAGATACAGTTGTTCTCGGGAACCATTAATCACGATTATCCGACAGAAAAGAAGTCTAGACATCTTTACATGTCTCAGACCAATAGTAAATGACTTCATAAACTGGTGCCATGTCTTGATTCCCACCTCCTCATAAACTTTTTTCAACCTATTCCTTCAAAGTTCCGTATCCAAATGACCATCAGATATTATAGATTCAATCTGAGTTTTATAAATGAGCGTCAATAGCTTGACTTAGTTAATAAGTGTTAAGAAGTAGATTACTAACAAATTAAAAAGTAATATACCTACACTGAATGTAAATTATGTAACATCACTACTCACCTCGAGTGTATGTAGATACAAGTGTTGCAAAATTACATAACAAAGTTAAACTAGAGAAATTGGCATAATCTGCCAATTCTAAAGTATGAAGCAGGGAACGTAATCTTTCCGCGCAGAATCTAGAAAACAGAAAACAAACGGTGATATACATTTTTTTGGTTACAAAAAAAATTGGCATAGATAATAATTTCAATGGTTAAGATAATGAGTCAATTGAAGCTAGACCACCATGGAAAACCTAGAAACACTGGACGGCCGTTTCGACCTAGTATGGGGCTTTTCAGCAGTGCGCACCCACGATCCCAACCTGGGTCTGTCGTGAGATAGTAACTCACTGAAGACAATGGTGGACGGTGGAGCGATTTCGTCGACTGGTTGAAGTTAGACATTAACACTGTTGGATGACAACTTAGCTGTCTAAAGGTTAAGTACTCGCTGTAAGACTTGAAGATCCTGGGTTCGATCCTCATGAGGTTGTGAGTGAGAACTGCAGAGGAGTTCATATTCGGATGAATAAGCTATTCAATACTTAATGACTTTCATTGGTTGCCTAACTTAGGTTAGAGCATGATTGAAACCATAAATCGCGGTTAGTGAAAGAATCATTTTAAAGTGGAAATATAAATCAATGGAACGTGGGTTAGAGAAAATGAAATGACTAAGACAAATAACAGGATAACAGGATTCCTTCAGTTCAATATAACAGACCAGAGCCTACTGAGTACATTCATTAGTGAATATTGTGCTTAGTGGAAATCGAGGAACAACTGGAGAGTTTATTAAATTCGCTTGATGTTGTTTACTTGTATCTTCCCATTGTTATTTAAGACTGTAATTGATCAGTCTCTTATTGGCATATGGGCATCCTTTGTGGACTGCATCGATAATGACCGAATTCACAAGCTTTATGGGCAAAGACGGGTAGTGGCTGGTGGTGGAATCCAGGACACGCGTCTCGTCCTATTTGGGACTCGTCAGGTGAATGTACCTGCATCCCAGGGTTGATGCTCACTCTGGGACTCGAACCCGATACCATTCGCTTCAAACGCCATCGCGTTGTCCACTTAGCTACTGAGTCCTGATAGCCACCTGCTTGTGCAATGGGGTGAAGTTTAAATTACAAACAAATAACACTAAAAATATTGATTAAACTACAATATACAAACAAGCCTGACAGATCACCTGATTGTTAAGTAAGCTGATATGTGATGAGTGAAAAAATTTCATGAAATCAAAAACTATGTCACCACGGAAATAATGAGACTTGGTGAAGCTGAATGGTTTTCTTGAGTTCTTTTTAGTTATTTTTCAATACTTCGAATTAGTTTATTCAGTAGAAACATTGTGGAGTTATCACTACATAATCCAGTTTATGTGACTGGAAATAGATTCAAATGAAAAGTTATCTTCTTACTCTTCCTCACAGTCTTGGTTAGCGTTTTTTAGCGAGTTCGTTTTCTACGGGATGTGGTCGATTGTGTCATACCCAACCCTCGTCCTTTATACGGAATCGGGACCGGCAGTGGCCCTAGAGGAGGTCTAGACGGAGTTCTTCCTTCTTACAGACGCAAATACTTTTATGGAAAATTCAACATCCGTCACAAAATATTTGCCAGTAAATTCTCTGCCGAGTTAGTTAGTGAGATGGAGAAATCATGCATGATGTGCTGCCAATTTTAACATCCATACTTCACTACTCCACCTAATATTCAGTCAGTCAGCTACGACTTAAGACCAGGCACATACGTGCATCGGTTCAAGTTGCCACAACTCATTTGCACAGCAAGATGAGCACCGAATTTTCATAAGTGGTTACTTCAACGATAGTAATATATAAAAGAAAGATTGTGTATAAGGATATAATACGGGAAGAATTAGAAGTAAAGGTATAAAGTAATTTTAATCTTACGATTCAAGCGTGTATACACCGACGCGATTGTGATTAATTTTGAACTATGTCACCCACAGAATCCAACCATTGGTTACGACAGTCATGCGGACCCTAACCAAGTAGTCTGCATCCATCAACATGGCTCAGACCAGAAGTAAGTAACTTCAAGGACTGATGCCATATTTTGGTTTGGCCGCCCATAACTTTCTTCCATCGGTCTCCAACACTAGTCAGTAAACACATAATTGAATGATCTCTGATAGTTTATCATGAACGAAGTGAGCGTATAATATGCTAAACCTTGTCTTTTTTCATTTTATCATAGCAGAAAAGGATGTTTCCTGATAATCTTCAACATTATCTGGACTATGCAAAGTGCAATGTCTACTGGGTTATTTAGGTGATACGATATAAAGGACATTTCGCTTTTTTAAGTATTGTACAACACACTGAAATCCCCTTTCTTATCAACTCCCAGTGAAACATCCCCATGTTATAGTTTGATTAAGATACTTGAGATAACTGCAACGACTGATTTAAAACAGTTTAACAAGGAATAAAAACAAACACAAAAACTGACAAGTCTTGGTACCCTGATACAATTACTTATTGCAAACTGTTAATAAGAACGAATGTATTCACCATTTTTCCCATTTACTGTTTTAGTCGGTCGTGCAAATTAAAAACATCCTTCATGTGATTACAATGACTAGTGAATTAATGGCTTCAAATCTTTGGTTAATCAACGTGACATGGAGTATAAAGACAATATATATCTCCCAATTGATACAACTTGTAATGCTATTTGTGGGCATAACAATAGAGTACATATCATTCAGGGGATCCTATTAACTATAACATTAGTGAGATCCTAATAACACCGTCCCGTTGTCGGTTTAGCCTTTGATATACCTTTGAAAGTTACGGGTGGCCAAACCAAAACGTGACATCAGTGCTTGAAGACACTAACTTCTGGTCTGAGCTATGTTGGTAGATGTAGACTACTTGGTTGGGTTCCGCGTGACTATAGTAACCAACGGTTGGAGACTCTTGGTGACATGGCTCAGAATCGATCACAATGGCGTAGGTGTATACACTCTCTGTCTTCCCTTAAACCATGAGATTAAAATCGCTTCATATCTTTCTTTCTACGTACTAAATCTTTCTTCCTGCACTATATCCTTATATGCAATCTTTCTTTTATATATAACCACCATTGACTTAACTACTCCTATGAATCCGGTGTTCATCTTGCTGTGCTAATGCGGTATGGCAACTTGGACCGATGCATATATGTGCCTGGGCCTACGTTGCAGCTGGTTGACTGACTAACTGAAAAACAACGATATAAGTTAAAATTTGAATAACAATTATATTTTATGGGCGATCAATCTATTAAGGAGTAAATAACTGCTAATGCAAATGAAATGGATCAATCACAATGTTAAACGAAAATGATCCTACCATATACATAAAATAAGAATGAATTACAGTTGTACAAAATGTAATTAATAATTCAATACAAAATACATCACCAACAAATAAAGAATGAGAACTTACTGTAGTGGTTTACGATCAACACAAACCTTTTCTAAACAATCACGTAAGAATGCCACAGGAGTTTCATGAACCACATGAGCTATACGTAAACGTAATTTTACATATTCTAAAAATCGACGAAGAAACGACAAGAAACTGTCTGCACTTCGAAGTGATCCTGGTACTGATTCTTGGAGTATATCGTCTGGTAAAGCTGTGTTTAGGAAAAATGGTCGAACTTTGAGTCATATGAATAATAATTGCACTCAGTGGAACATTCTTTATCTTCCCTAAAGATCTGAATTTCAAAATTATTTTTCCTTTTTTATTCTGTAAATTTACTCATTCTTCTCGAGTAATATCTACGACTAATCTTGTTTACTACAAATACTAGCATTTGCCCCCAAATACGCTGGAACGACCGAGGGTGGGGAGAATCAGCTCTCCCTCTCCAAATACTCGTACAAAAAAGCACCAAATATATATACGCCACATAAATCATTCGATTTATGTGAGGGCTGGGATACTCCTTGGGTGCCAAATTGAAACAGATCGTTTCCTTAGGGGGCCACACCCCGAGTCTTTGACCTAAGATCTAATCCACAAGGCAGTGGAGCAACGTCAGGAGATGCAAACATATGGTAGCCAGTGGCCATCAATTGTTTCATACGCCATTTGTTTCTTCAGGATACTGGAGCCTATGTGCACCATTTGTTTGGAATGAGGGTTTTCCAAGTGTCCTAGGTGGGTCCTCTGTGCCCACCAATCCGGTTAAGATGCCGAACAATAGCTTTTCGTGCTCTCAATTTCGTAACCAGTACCTCCGCCAAGAGAAGGCAGTGAGTAGGACTTCCTGATAGTGTTTGTATGCACATGGCCATGTGAGAGCATTTCGAGAGGGAGAGCTTACTTTCCCCACTCTCGACCATATCAGGGCATTTGAGGGCTAAGAATTTAACATTATGAATGAGAATAGAAAATGTTCTTTTAAAAAAACCAAGGGAATCTCATACCTGGATTAGCTAATACTAAATCTGTCTCTTTTGATAATTTTGCTTGTCTTAAACCTTCAACAAGACGTTGATATTCTTCTTTTAAACGTTCTGAATTATTTATCTTGGCTTCATTAACAGTTTGTGTTAATAAATTTAAACTAGTTGTACATTTTTCTAATGAGCGTCTTGTAATTAAACAACTCATTGATTCAATACAAACATTATCTATAAGGTAAAAATACAAATAAGTGTATGCAAAATGATTAACTTCAAAGCTATGATTACGATATTAAATGATAAGGGATTGATATTGATGAAGGATTTTAAACTAGGATGAACAGTTTTTCTTAGATTTTACAGAAACTTTTGGGTTAAATCAGCTAACTAGATATGGTTTGGAATTCACTTTAACAAATTATTGAAGAAGTCGTATTAATCCCGTTGCTTTCAAATTTTGTAGATTTCCGAACATTTCATTTGGCGAAAAACCTACTATTCCGTAATACACCACACCTTACTGTTAAAATAAGGGATAAATCAAGTCAGTGCTAGAAGATAAGAGATGTGACTCAGTCGAGTGAGTAAATCACTAAGCCAAAATTACATATCATTATAAATAGCGCGAAAGCCTCTCCAACTTATCGTCAAGGTACAATCTATATTTTTATGTTGTAAAACGTCTCTTTATAATAATAGAGAAGTACCATATCAATCTTGTCAAGTTTCAATCAACCGTTTCACTTAAATGTTCGATGACTGAATAAATTGTAGTTGTCACACAAGCATATCCGTGTGTTTAAACTTTGAAAGAATATAGCGAACACAGATAGAGATAGACGTTACATAGATACAACGATTATTTCGAAACCTGAAGATTTTTTGCTTAATTCAGTGTGGAGTTGAAGATGTTCAGTGGTTAGTACAAAACTAGTATAAAACAATCGTTTTGTGCTTCTTGATTTCTCCTCGTCATTTGGTGAATGTCAGTGAGTACATGAAGAAAGTTACTTTTGAAATAATTAACCGCTTTTCTACATATACTATTCAATTGATCAATATGATAATAACCTACCAATATTATGCGCTTCATCGAAAACAACAACTGAATTCTTTGGTAATTCTCGTGAGACAATATTAGCTATTTTCGGATCAAGAAGATAAAAGTAGCTGTAGACGACTATATTCGCATAGGAAATCTTTTATAGCAAGAAGATATAAAATAATAAGTCTAGATTGAGAATACAAAGAATTCAACGTACAGCATATCGTGTAAGGAAGTAAGGACAATAGTTATGCTTTTTGGCATATGTTTTGATATCAGCCTACAAATTAAGAGAATGTATTATATTAAATTAAATCTTGATTGGAACATATAGACATACCATACCGTAGATGCCAGTGGGTAACGGATTATCTCGACCGTGAAGATCGAATTCCTAATGTTTTAAAAAGTAAAATTATGTTATGAGAAAAAAGAAGGACTATTTACCTCATAGTATTTACAGTACGGAACATCCGGGTCAGTCATATGCTTTTTACGCACAAAGCTGGCAGTTAATCGAAAACAAGCGGAATCAACAGCAGCTCCATCACCAGCCTGTTTTACATCACGTTGAATGCATAAATTTTTACGTGAACTAAGAACAATTCCCAACAGACCACATCCTTTTTCATTAGTTTCTGTTGCATAATATTTATCAAGAACTTTTAATTCATCAATGACTTTTTCCAATTCAGGTACTGTACGTGAACAGTAAATGAATTTTTCAACTATTCCAGGACGAGCTTTCATGTAGGCAACAATTAATGAGAGTAGTGAAACTGTTTTGCCAGTCCCAGATGGCATTTCTAAAACACCATGACCCTTTTTAATCAAAATTTAAATACGTTGAACTTACTTTAGCATCTATGGTACGCTTCAACTCAATCATATAATGATATTGCTCTGGATAGATGTACTCATATGGGAAATAAACCAGTAGTCCATCAATATTTATCCTGAAGTGAAATATCATATTCTGAATACTAACAAACTTCATTGTACTAAGTCAGAGAGGTATAGATTGACTAGATCAACAAATACAATTGGATTTCAGTTGGTCGACTAGCAACTTGTGTAAAAATTCTTTTCTTGAAGAAAACAAAATAAATGGTTATCATAAACTACACTTTATTGATCTAATATATCTACACAGTGCCAACCATACTACATGAAAAAATATCAGTAATAAAAGCCTTAGTCAATACTATACATTTGTTATAATAAACTATCGCTGACACCAATTTTACAATAAGTAAAAAGTTGAATACTGCAAGAACTGCACTGCTTCTGTTTAAGTTTTCCAGTGTTTAGTCTGACAACAGTTTGAAGCCTTTTCGTCATAACGCGTGAGTACATATAATTAGTCGTCATAATTTTCAAGTACGGACAAACTAAAATAAGCTAGGTCAACTCTAGTATTGGAACAGTTTGACAAATAGATGGCTCAAATGATTAAGCAGGCAACCAAACATAGAACAAGACTGAAAACGGGGAGCCCTTACTATATATGAAACGATATTATGTGAAGAATTACGAGGCACCAAAAGTTAGACAAATATGAACACTACACACATATTATGACAATCGTAACAACAAAGTCAACAAGAGCGTTGGTTTAAACAATTGTTCAGTTTTATCACCTCTGTGCAATGAACGGATGTATTAAACTATAGAAGCAGATAAACGATCTATTGTACATAACTGTAGCAATCTAGAACGCGTTAGAGATTCCGAAAGAAACAAAACAAGACCAGATGGATTAAACTCAAATCTGTTCAATTACTTGTAATCCACACCATGACAAATTTGATGACACAGACCTGCATCCAGTCATTCTGTCTTACTAACAAATTGGGTTTCATATTTAGAAACAAGCTTAAAAAGGTATCTTTAACAAAACCAAATGATTAGCCTTACGGAAAGATAATGTTTGTATGCCGTTGGAAATTTCACTCAGCCGAAAACCTGATATACGTACGAGTACATGAGGAAACGACGGCTATAATTAATCAGTCTTTTGTAATCAAAACAAAATCCTTATTTTAAAGCATACTTTGAGACACAAAAAGCAAAGTTTAGATAATAATATGCTCCAAAAAGTTTATGTACACACCGAATTTGTTGTTGCAAGTGACCTTGAGGTAACGGCAAAAAATAAAGTTGTGCGTTTTTTCCAATAACTAATGTATCTGTCACGAGCACATATAAACCGGCTAGTTTATTTACGCTTGCTTCTTGTTGTTTCAGTTCGGATTTAGTAAGTAATTGATGATCAACGGCTGTTATTACAGTCACTTGACTGCACTGATTCTGTCCATTTTGGTGGTTATTTGTGGATTTGTATGTCTTGTAGTATGAATGAGTGCGCATATCTCGGAACACCAGGGTTTCTAAATCCCAGCAACTATCACATTAACAAGCTGGATGTTGGTTGCTTGCAGTGTAAAAAAAATAACAAAGTGATAATTCAATTTCTAGAACAAGACGACTGTAGATCACAAACGTAGATGATCTATGTCGAATGATTGGGGGCCTACTAGAGTTAAATGGGAATAGTGTGATGGTCCAGACAACTTCATAGTCACACCTCATGATCAGCACCTGAAATGAGTTATCCTTTCGTCGTGTTATGGTACTGTGGCTCTTTTGAAGACCGTATAACACAAAATACGTTATTACAGAAATATATTAATAAGAATATGAACGAGGAGGATACTGCGATCTCGACCTCATGACTTAGTTCATGACGTGCGATCACAAAATGGGCGTTGGTTGCCCCTGAACCTGATGAGGATCGGTGGGTTATCCGACACTCAGTGACCCGACTGCATGATGATTTGCCCAGGACCCAGTGTCGTTTAACCGGCCATAAGCTGAGTTTGTTTGAGAAATTTTAAGAAGACGTTTCGGTTATGGTTTTAAAAGTATAGAAAACTGTGTCAGTTCTGGCAATCGTGGTCTCTCAACCGACTTATTTTCTTTTTGATGGCGTCGACAAATGAAACTTCAAGCACGTGTTGAGTCAGTGAATTCCATTCATTGTTGAATCGTTACCAATGTAGACAGTCGGATGAAAAATAATTTGTTCTGAGCTTGTGAGGTTTTTAAATTGTCCTAGTTAAATTCTCGTTTTGAAAGACATGAAAAATTAGTGCAAATGTACCACCAAGTTATTTAGAAACTGTGATCAAGTCGCTTCTGGTTCTTCTATCTGACAATGTAAATAGGTTTAGTCTGGCCAGTCGAGAATCATACGGGAGCTTTGCCTTTTCTTAGAATTGAACTTTTGGCGAGACTCTAACTTATGAACGAGCCAATCAGAAGCGTTTTAGACGGCGCCAACTTCAGTGCTTAATGCTAACGTACGATCGGTTCACGGAAAATTTTGTGTAATACGTGATAATTGAGCGACTACAACAAGTAAAACGGCGAGACTATAATTTGTGGACTAATCAACCAGGTATAAAATAACAGAACTCGGGTTTCAACGCGAAAGCATTTCATCCATTTGACTAAATAAATATAATTCTTAACTAGTGAAAATTATGAAAATTACTGCGAACTGGATAATAAAGGCATCATTAACATTGGCTGCAGCCAGGTACTACAATATATAGGATGTCTGGAGAGCGTACAGACTCCTACATATGCTTGATTATGTGCATCGTGTCGTTATCCACAAGTAGCATTTTGTGTACTCAGCAACCGAAGGGCACTTTAACAACACTGAAACTATGTGGTTGAGGCTGAAAGAGTTTGTGAGGCTTTATCATGGCTTCAGAGGCCGACTATTCTGTAGCCATATGGACGACTTACTCTACTTCATGCAATACGATTTTGGAACCTCGGAACCCCTTTCTCACCTTGACAAGTTTTTGAACCACGTTTAAGAAGTGTATCCACTTTATTTCTTTCGTTTTTGTATAATATATTTTTACTCTATACTTACTGTTTGCTGATTGGCTAATATTCCCAAGGTCACTTGATATTCGTTTAAATGTCGTCCATAAATTAGTCTCGTGAACTATTTCCATCAGCTAAATGTTTCTCTGTGGGAGGGCTAGCCGATTGTATGCAGCACTTGAAGTTGGGACAACCGAATACTGCATACAAAGACAAAAGGCTTTTAATAACGACATGGCTGAAGGCCCTATGGATTTGTCCTTAGTCTTTAATAAAGATCATAGGATTTTATGTATGATTCACTACCATGGTTTCTTTTGTTTCAAAGCAATTGTAATTTAAACGTAATATTTTGTACGCCTATCTTTAGTGCTGGGCATAATTATATTTTCCTAATTATTTTGCGTTGTGGTCTGGTTAGTCATCTATTTATTTATGTATCTTTTTACAACAATCTGAAATAGGGAACCAGATAGGAAATAGAACAAATCGTGTAGTGCTTCACTTGACTTGTCTTCTCTCTCTAGCGTACTTTTCAGTCAACCAGGTGATAGGACAGTTTTCATCTCTCTACCCCACTTCGAACTCATGTATACTAGCCTCAAGGTTAAGCCAGTCAGCCCATCTAGTCAAGGTCTTGATCTAGATCAAACAAGTATCCTCTGCACAAAAGTGGGTAGACAGATCAAGTATGTAACAATAAAGAAAGAGCTGTAGAATTACGGTCTAGTTCGACATTAGTAGATTTATGTTTGTTACCACAACAATGGACCTAACCACAAAATTGTAGACTCGTCATGATGTGACCGCCTATTCTATGAGATCTCACGTTAAATCCACACCATTGCCTGTACTGACTCGTTCCACCATGACAATCAGCGATATAATGTTTAGCACTTCTGAAGAACACATTTCGGCCTAGGACAAAATATTGTATTTTATGTACAAAATTATGAGTTATACGGAGTGACCACACCTTCCAGGATGGACCATGCCATACCGATTAGTTGTTCTATAGTGATGGACGTGGGGTTGTTGACCTCGAAGTGTTATCTACTGAACGTAAATCTTTTCAGTAATTATATGTTCGGCTCGAAATCTCGTGTGTTTTGGGTGGAACACCACCATGACACAACATTCTGTTTGCTGTTATTTGCGAATTCCGATGGCGAAAATTTGATCGTCATGTAATCTCTTGTTTTTCTTTCATTAAAGATGTTGTGGTCGTTGAAAAAGTCCTCTCAGATCCGTTCATTGGCTATTTGTAGACTATGAGTTACAGTTTCCATTGACTTACAGTTCCAACGTGATTGTAGTGTAAAATTATGGTCTATTATGATATTAGTACTGCTCTAATAATAGACCTAATCCTAAAACTGTGGGTTTGTCATGATATAACTGCCTAATCTATAAGATCTTACATGGAAGTTACATCATCGTCTACACCGACTCACTGTATCGTAACAATTACCAATACGTGATGGAGAACAAGCTTAGGCTAGAGAAAGAACAATATATTTGATATGAATAAAAGATACAAGTTAACATTGCGCAGAGACCACGCCTGCATGGCCGAGCCATGCCATCAGATCAACTCGAGGTCAGGCACAACGTTAGAGCCGTTCGAAGCTGCCCGCACTTTCGTTTCAACGACCTTGAACGGCCTGACAAGAGGCGGTCATTCCGTATTTTAATTCGTTGTTCCCGCCTTATCCATTGTTGGGTTTTTCTCCGCGTCAAATGTTGAATATTTATTTCACATATTGTCTCGAGGTAGGGCGCAACGCCACTACAGTAGCATATGCCCAACAACTGATCTTGTCCTTTAGATCAGTTCCGCTCACTTCTGGTTTAAGTGATTTTACCCTTTCATGTGAAAAGCAATCAATCTCTTGAAGTGTTTGACATTGTAAAATGGCACTCAATCTTTAATGTCCACAAAAGAACGTGGGTTTTGGCGGTAGGATTGGCGATTAGTGAAATTATAATTTATTTTGTTTGTATGTTTGACTGCCGGACTGAGAACAAATTACAATTAAATTAATCACTACATTCAGCGACACTAGGACAGACTAATGAATAATGACGCACATCTTTTCAGAGACGAAAACAAGTTCAGTCACTAGTACAAGAGGAGTTGCTTGGTCAAAGTCTTACAGTAACGGTAATACAACCAAGTACTTTAACACTTTCACTGTATATCCTCAGTTACTCGGAGCTATAGCCATGACTCGAAAAACCACTGTACAAAGTACAAACATCGTCGCAAAAGGAAAGATAAGGGCACCAATAGATGAAATGTTATTACGACTGAGCTAGACCAACGGCACCAATATTTCACATCCATTTTTACCTCACCGGAAAGCGAAAGAGACTGTTCTCCATAAATCAGTTGATTGACTAAACATGTTCCGCTCAGATCGAGGCCTACGACAAAAAAATAGAAAAACGGTGGGTGGGAGCAGATCACAGTCTTAAAAAACAGAGTGTTTGGTTACCCAGTGATTAGTTTCCAAAGAGCAGGTAGTTCAAGATCTGTTTTTATGTATTTATTTGCGTGTATGTGTGGAAGTTGGAAAATCTCACATATGTGCATGCTATATGACATCAACATTTCGTCCCTCCATAATTATTATGTTTGTAGTCTTGTTAGTTAATTTTCCATGCATCAAGTTAAGTCTATGCTTTGAGAATATTATTTCATGATATTTAAATACGCTTGCGCTTTCTCAACTGTCATTCTTACTTCAGTATTCTCTGACTGTTAACTCATTTCTTACATGAACACTGATTTTAGTGGCTGCCGTATTGGTCCACTGCTCTTAGACTGAACTTGACTGAATTGACTGATCTAAATCCTCTTTTTGGATACAATTTTGTTTCTGGTTTGCAGGAAATGCTCATTATTTTTGATGGCTTTGATCATTTCTCATTGATTGGATTAAATTTACTATCCAGTACAGTAGAGTCATAGTCTTTGCTTGACAAGAATTTCTTTTTTGTGAACAGGGCGTTTGCTGTCGTTACGATGGATCCTTCAGGTAAGTTTAGAATACATGTAGCTTAAAGGTTAGCTAATAAGACCTAAGAAAAAGTTGCTGGATTGTCTGTGGAGATTTTATTATTTTTAATTTGTTCCTACTAATCATTGTGAAAGATTCGCTATTCTTTATCGTACTTTGAGTTATGGGTTCAATTGGCTGATTTTACGAACAAAGAAAGACTTGATTAAAGAGAATTTTTTAGTGACGAACGTGTGCGGGCCCACCAGTAATATTGTAAAGGGTATTTGTTGAATATCGGTAAAGAAGTTTGAGGTTCCGTGTGATTTGAGACGATAAGTATCTTTGAAGAAGTGAATTCAACGCTCTCTGTAAGTAAAGTATATTACGACATTCGATTATCATGTCGTTTGCGAAACTAAGAATATCCTAAGCACGATCTGGCCTGCCGTTGCGATCATAACAGACTGAGAAATAAGCCTGAACCATCCCGTGTCAAGGAGAACAGTGCCATATAAGTTACCGGGTCTGAGCTCAATGATGTGTCTTACTACTGTTTTACAGTGAGTTATGCCTACAATTCGCCTGCACGTGGCATTGCAAGGATTCATTGGCTTGCGGAATATGAAAGTTAGTTGGTCAGGATAGTGTTTGGTGTACTTGCGATATACTAATCCAGCGATTTGTCGTCACATTCATCGGGACTTGGCTATGATGGTTCCTACTGAGTGAGCTAAGAGGAGAGGTGACGAAACAACTCAGTAAACGTAGATAGGTAAGCCAAAGTAGTGTGAGAAATCAACAATGAAGCTGCAATAGAACAATGCTATGACAGGCCCGGTTTCAAAAAATCAGATTGAAAACACTACTTGTGAGGTCACTAGTTCACAGTTATCTAATAGGGTAAAAAAGCTGCTTAATGTTTGTATACAAAGCATGCCGCATTGTCTACATGAGTTTTTCAAAGTAGCAGGTCAAATGTAAATGGATGCATGTGATGTGTGCTTTTTCCTTGTATACGTCCGTGCTTCAGTTGGCAAAATTTTGGTCCCACTTTTGTTATTATCGGAAGTTTCGCAGTTAGTTCTCAAGAGTGAAAAGCCTAACAGACAGTGTAATCATGTTATTATTGCAATAGATATCAACAGAACATTCTATTGTGATACTGTTATAATTCTCTTTTACTAAAACCTATTTATTCCTATCACCCAGTATTCTCGGACATCAATTCACTCTACAAGTTTCCAAACCAGAACACGATTGAACAAGAAAGAGATTATATTCCAAATAACAAGGTTGTATGGAAGTAAGAAGCACAATGAGAAAAACGTTAGTATATTTATAGTTTTACATGAGAAGGTTTCTAGAGTGCTGGCTGGATAAGAATTAGCCCATCAGCGTGCGCAAAAGCAATCGCGCCAACAGATACTATACCACTGAGAGTACTTACGCGCGACGTTGTGTTCACTTGATCAATAGTAGTTTGAGTGTTGTTTCAACACCAGGGGCGTAGGAACATAACGTTGGAACCACATACCTTCGGTTTGTCGGTTGATCATACATCATTGGAAGCTAGAGTATCACAAGTGAATATTTGATATAGTTAACTAAAACACGAACACTAGTAAACCATCAAAGTAAAACTATCTGAGCATTGAAACAAAACGTGGGACTCCATCAATTTTTAGGAAAATCAAACAGTAAATATATATAAAACTCAGCTACATAAAAGACTATAAATACGTAAGTAAAAAACAGAGTGTCTCACAATAACATTTGTAGTGTCTGTCGTTATGTTAAGCCCAAATACCTTATTATTCTAACTTTCGGACAGCCCATTCTATTCATTCTATTTGAGTCAAATTCTGACCTTGTTAATTATTCGCTTATCAATATCTTGACTGTCTTTGTATGAGCGCGTAGGCGTATGCACACTTATCCCGTTACTCATCACATGTCTGTAATTTATTTTTGTGTGCTTACAAATATTGATTAACGCTTGGTTAACAGGGAGTTGGCTAACAAGCCATCTCCACCGCGCGCCAATATTGCTTCGCTTTCTCATCTTCTCATCGTTCCTCCGTTCGTTTGTCTAATCAATGATTATACAAAATATATGCATACAAAAGTCCATCCTCGTTATTTGACTTATTCAATTCCGTTATTAACTAACGCGATTCAAGTCAATGAAAATACACGAGGATAGGCGATGGCAAACATACATACGACCAAATTGGAGTCAGATTTCGGGCCACTAAACATTCCACTAATACTTGACACATTCCTTTCAACTGGATGCAAAGAGCTACTGATCTTGTGTAATACAAGTCGATTAACCGTAAGCTTTATTTTCCCAAAAGTGGCGAAGTAAGATTGAACTTTGAAACTGGACAATTGTTTTTACGCACATCTTTTCAAGGACAAATTGCGGAGTAATATCTTTGGCGTCTAATCAATCTCCAGTGAGTCTGAGAGTTAGGTGGGTTGTTTAGTATCATGGCGGATTCTCGTTTAGTTTATTGTTTTAAGCCTAAACTGAAGACGTTCACAGAACCACAGTGTCATCAACTACTGAATATGTAATCTGCACACACCTACTAACAACCATAGTCGTGTATGATATATTTATCACTTCAGTTAAGCAGCCAGGCTATGGTCACATATTGAGCAAATCCTTCATCCAGTAATTGTGTTTCGTCCTTCACAACATGCCCTCGAGGAGAAGCTCTTACGAGTCGTTACTTAATATCGTAGCCATTAGTGTTGTTGCTGGTATATTTTTACAGATAATTTTGTTGTATACGTGGTTAGTAGCTCTTATGTACCCCGTTGCAATCATCTTGGAAATAACATGACTACTAGGTTCTTGTTAAACATGGGAGGAGCTGAAACTGATCACTCCGAACTGAGATCTGTGTTTGTTGTGATGAACTTTGCAGTGTCTGAATTTTTATAGTTCGTCTGGGCTTTTTGTACCTTACAGATCTTTCACTAGAAGATCAGCATCAAATTTACAATAAGCTTAAAGTTGGTGATCGTTCAAGCGCCTCAGAAGCATCAAACTAGTCAAAAACAATGTCTTCTTTTTTGGGAAAATGGAAACTTAGCGAGTCACACAACTTCGATGCTGTCATGTCAAAGCTAGGTAACTACACATTGTTAAATTTTATGGTTTTATACGTCTTCGGGCGAAAGTAAGATACTTACGATTTTTGTTGTTACTCATGCTTCTAGTGTCACATCCCTCTCAACTGTAGAATCGGTGTTTGTCTTTAATGTTCCAAAACCGTGTTATTGTATGTCTTGTGTGGTTAGGGAGTGACCCATACAGACTCTCAGTATATTACCACCTAACCTATTAGGTTAATCTAAAAATTAACAAACTCTCACATTAATAGTCTTACTAGGGAACGACTGCTTGTTGATCAGAGATCTCCGTTTATCCTCAGTGTAAATAACGTCTACATAGCAAAATCTTCACTCATGTATGAGGCAGTTACGTTTTCAATTCTTAGGATTCACCTGCATGCATTGTACGTATCTTGTGTTTATTGGTTAAATGTTAAAAGTATGACGTTGCCTTTGTGTTGACCACATCATCTGTTCGGTTTTTTTCCTACATGCTTTTATAGTATTCTTTTATCAACTAAATAGGGATTTCTGATGTAGTTATATTTTCCTTTTAGGTATTTCATGGGCAACTCGACAGATAGGGAACACAGTGACACCGACTGTTACCTTCACAATGGATGGGGATAAAATGACCATGTTAACAGAGTCAACTTTCAAAAATCTTTCTTGTACGTTCAAGTTCGGTCAGGAATTCGAAGAAAAAACAAGTGATGGCAGAAACGTCAAGGTAAACAAACTTTTGGCTTCTCGGTATGTATGTGCTTTACAGATCTAATAGTCACTAAGGAACAATAACTAAATTATTAGACATCCCTTTGTTTATATGTAATTTCATGGGGATTAATCTAATAGGTCATTCGTCCTCGCTTATCAAAATCGTGTTTTCTAGTCACCAAATCAAGTATTTGTGTGTAGTTATCGACTCATCTACCTTTTTACCTGTTCTTTCTTTTATTCTCCAATAACCAACCTATTATTATTAGGTTCAGGGCCAATCAGTGATATAGAGTAAACCGTTAATCGGACATCGGCTTGATGTCGAAGCCTTCCATAAGGAGTTGCGTGTATCGTCGAGGTCATTTCTTTAGATTTTAAACACTATACACTGACACTTGAGTAACCAAAACGGTAAATGAGACGATACAAGTACGTGTAATTTCAGAAGATATATGTTAGGAAGTAGCTGCAACCCATAATTCAAAGACAAGGAACTCAGTAATACTCATTTCACTACTTTCTTACTGTCTTAGTCAGCAGTTATCAAACGCGTTTTATTCCCATGACAAAATAATATTTTCACTCGTGCTATTTGCTTTATTCCCTTGTAGTCCGTTGTCGAAAAAAATTCCGAGTCAAAGCTAACGCAAACTCAAGTAGATCCCAAAAACACAACTGTAATCGTTCGTGAAGTGGTTGGTGATACTATGAAAACGGTAACGGATATTTTTTCACTCTTAACCTATATTCCCTTTTAGACCGTGACTGTTGGTGACGTTACTGCCATTCGCAATTATAAACGACTACCCTAACGCATCCAAATGAACACTGATATTTGCTGGGGGGGGTTTTGTAACTGCTTGTATTTCTACTATTTTTATTACAATGATAATAATCACCGGTGGATAAATTTTGCAACGCATGTATCATCCTATATTAATTAATCATTCCCGCATTTCAATAAACATTGCTTATTGTTGTATCTTGTAACTTTTAAGACTCAGTAATTGGTAGGGCATTTTAAATTTGTGTGCGTAAGATCTATGTCGCTACTTAAATACAACTGTTTTCTGTGACCAAAAGAGTTAATGAATCGGCTATTTTACGTTGACTAGAGTTACTTTGTTAAAGAGTGCGATATATTTAACCATTGCACGTATAGGATCAGACAATCAAGCATACATGACATACAGCCCGCCAAATATGTGCATCGGTCCTAGTTGCTGTGCCGAATTAGCACAGTACGATTAATCCCAAAGTAGTTTGACTAGTAGTAATATTAGTAGTTGCAGAGAATATTAAAGGGAAAAGGTGTAAGAATTTTTTAGCATTCAAGTTATGTTGGAAAATAAGGAATGAAGACACCTGTTGCTTAGACCGATGTACATACGTACCAGATTCTATGTTGCCATAATCTGGCGGACCCCAACTGTCTAGTCCATGTCTGTTAACACGTTACGTATAGGGAAGTTAAGTTGGTCGTGATTTTGTTAATCTGGACTAAATTGGGGTTAGATATTTCTATTGAGTGACAAATTAAAAGTGATTATTGGTTTATAAGCAGAATAGTTCTCGGTGCATCTAAGGAGATTATTGATAAGATAACCATTACTCGAGACATGTTTTTATGGTCATACTTCTATATTTGTTGACGTAAAGTAATCCATATCCGGTATTGAAGACTCATTTTCGAAGTAAATGTGTTCACGTATGAGGTTTTTGTTTGTTCAAATGGTCAAGCCGTAGTCCAGTTGTAGGAATAGCCTATTTCAAAATACTTTGTATATGCTTCTCTAAACAACTTTATAGAAGGAAATCTTGCTCAGTTAAGGAGAATAAAATTTAGTAACGAAATCCCGATGTAAAGTTCTTGCTTTTGATGCATTTTCGCGTAACTCTTCCCTCTCCCACGAACATACATTGTCGTTGATGGGAGTATTTAGCCACTTCACATCGTTAGGAGGTAACCATGTTCATTATTTAGTATTTAAATACAACATTTCAAAGAAAACGGTTGCATCTTCACTAAAACTTGTATAAATAGTTATGCCAATAACAACAGAAATAATGCATTTTCATTTAAATTACTCGAAAAATACATTTCTAAGTGTATATTACGTATGTTCAACGACTGCCTACCCTCGGATGTAGATGTTGGGTGAAATAAATGTGTGAGCAATCAAACTAAGACCTGGCATCAGTCCATGAAGGCTTGAATTGTCCCGTTGTTGATATTTGGAACTGAATTGTGATCAAATTACTTGGCATTTGTTCATCTGAGTGAATTGCTTTGATGATGCCTATTTGCCACGGCTTGAACTGTTGCATTTATGTAGCTGTGAATTTAGTTTCCTCAATTTCATAACTTTGTTAAAGGATGAATACCCATTTCATAAATAAAAAAAAAAATTCATACAATTTAGGTATCACAAATAGATCGACACAGTGTGAACTAAACTTGTACACAATCGTGCAGTTTATCTTGGTGTTCCCTGAAACTGAATAGATACTTCCTGTCCCCTCTCTCTCACTGTTCAACTGGTTGACACTAACTGGGGTTTTATTATTGAAGACAATGCAGCTTTTTTTTATTTCGGACCCATCTCCAGTTCTTATCAGTAAACTATCTTGTTCCTATAGGTACTAACAATCATCAATAAGATGAAACATCAAACTGATTAAGTAGTTAGTTAGCAAGAGAGTACATAGTAGTATAAAAGTAGTTAGTTTATTTGAATAGCAACTTTTGACACTCCTACAGAATTGTTAGATCGAAGCACAAATATAATAAGAGTCATGTAACTAAGGAGATTCTTGATAAGATAACCATTACTCGAGACATGTCCCCGAATTCCCTGGTACGGCCGAGAGTCCGCTCTCCCTCTCCAAATGCTCTCACATGGCCACGCGTATATAGCTTCTGCCACAGAAGTCCTACTCACTGCCTTCTCGTGGCAGGGGTGTTGTTTACGAAAATGAGAGGACGAAAAGCGAATATCCGGTGCTTTAACTGGATCTCAAACCAATGGTACACATGGGCTCCAGTATCCTGCCTGAAGGAACAAATGGCGTATGAACCAATCGTTGGTCACCGGCTACCATGGGACTGCATCTCCTCACGATGCTCCACTGCCTTGTGGGTCAGACGTCCAGGTCGAAGGCTCTGGGTGTGGTCCCCTAAGAAAACCACCTGCTTCGGTTTGGGCACCCGGACAGTATCACAGCCCTCACACATATCAATTGAGATTCGTGTGATGCTTATGTATTTGGTGCCTCCTTGTACCAATACCTATGTGTTAAAATAAAATAAATAAATAATATGTAACTAACATATCAACCTATTGACGTTATTTATAGTGATTAATTCAGATCTAAACTATTTTCTCCATAGACTATTTAGCATCAGAGGAAAATAAGCATGATTTAACCGAGTTTTGACAGGCAGATAACTGGATTTTGTACTGAAGATAATATCTCCTCACTACGTGACCCCTGGTAATTCTGCAAGTTTACACTACTGTAGAATATCGAATTGGATAGAAACAAGCACCTAGTGTTCTATGGTCTTCAGCAGATTTCCAGTTTGTATATCATAAAACTTCCCTTTTATTTACTGGGAAACCTAGTACTTCAAATAGAAATGTTAACTGTAGTCAATTACTTTGTAATCTCTATTGTTTTTAGTGTTCATTTTTAGGATTAGAACAATAACTTGTATATTTTAAACAATAAGTAATCTGGTAAACCAATTGAATTATGTATACTGCTATATTCGATAATAATTGGTTTGAGTCAACAACACCAGAAAACTAGTTGGCATTCGTGATAATAGTCGTAGAGAAGTGAAACTTCATCAGTTGAGATGGCTGGGATATGTGTTATGTATGCCCAACCACCGACTGACCCGACGTGCGATGTTTTATGGTGTAGGAGTAGGTTGAAAGAAAGCTAGGAGCGGCCAGACCAAAACATGGCACAAACTCATCAAGTCACTGACAAGTGGATTGAGCCATGTTGGTAGGTGCAGACTACCTGGTTGGGATCCGCGAGACGATAGCAACCGATGGTTAGAAACCTTGAATGACATGGCTCATAATCGTTTGCAATGGCGCAGGTGCATCCACTCTGTGTTATCCCAAATTCTAATCTTCTGAATTCTTCATGTCCCTGTTTTTCTCTCTCCAAATTTATTTCACAGGATTATACTCATTGATTAACATCTTCAAACCCTAATGTTTCCAATTACTGCTAATACTCTTACTACCTCTACCACTACGGGATTTGGATCTACAAATGTATCTAAGTGCTAATGTGTTATGGCAACTCGAACTGTTGTACGTACGTACGAAGTTCTACGTTGTTGCTGACTGACTGACTGATTTGGCATTCGTCAGTTAAAATCAATTAATGTGTATAAACATTTCAATCTTACATGAAGACAAACACAACACTAATAGTTTATTATTGACTCCTATGATATGCTCAAATATTAAGTTTTAATTGATCCAGTTTTATATATTCAACGTAAAATACAAACATGAACTAATCTATTGATAATTATTCAATAGGGTGAATTTGCAAAAATTTCCATACAGAGTATCATGTTTATTATCACAAACTGATATCAAAACTAAAGATCACACGGCAATGGAAACTGTTTCCTTCTTTGATATCCACGATCCCGCTCCCCCCTATCGAGATTCGAACACAGGACCTATCAGTCTGTTTTGAGACATCAGCTCACTGAAGACAATGTTGTACAGTGAAGCAATTTCATGGATTGGTTGAAGTTAGACATTAACACGGTTGAATGCCGACCAGATTAGTGGTCTAATAGTTAGGTGCTTGCGAGAGAGACTGATAGGTCCTGGGTTCGAATCTCGCGGGAGGGCGTGATCATCGATGCGCACCGTTGAGGAGTCCCGTACTAGAACGAAACGGCCATCCAGTGCGTCCAGGTTTTTCATAGTGGTCTAGCTACAATTGACTCATGAATTCAACGATTAAATTTTTATTCATTAAAACGCATAAACATTGATACAGAGAGGCACCAAATAGATATGCGCCACATGAATCATTCGTTTGTGTGAGGGCTGGCATACTGCCCGGGTGTCCAGACCCAAAACAGATGGTTTTCGCAGGGGGCCACACCCGGAGCCTTTGACCTAATGGTCTAATCCACATGAGGTGGAGCAATGTTAGGGGATGCAGTCACATCGTAGCCGGTGACCAATAATTAGTTCATACGCCATTTGTTCCTTCACGATATTAGAGCTCATGCTCACCATTGGTTTGGAATCAGGGTTTTCCGACGCCCCTAGGTGGATCCTCCATATCTATCGACCCGGTTAAAGCACCAGACATTCGCTTTTGTCCTCACAATTTCGTAAACAACAGTAATGCCACGAGAAGGCAGTGAGTAGGACTTGTGTAGCAGTGGTTGTATGTACGTGGTCACTTGAGATCATTTCGAGAGAGAGAGCTGACTATCCCCACTCTCGGCCGTACCAGGGCATTTGGACGCTATCCGCAAATATGCAACCAGATTGTTTACATCCTTGAAGACTCTTTAATAAAACTTAAAATTGAATGAAACCATAGTGTTTGGAGAATTTATACTTCCGAACGTTTCTCCTATAAAACCTATATGATTTCAACGTTAAGTTGCTTTAACTATGAAATTCATTCAGTTACTCTTTTTATTTGTATGACTTTGATTGTCCTTACCTTCAGCAACATTTATTATCTTGATAGATAGAATTCGATCAGTGCTATAGGACTAGAAAAACATCGGTCAATACCCAGTGATCAATTAGTCATAAATGTCCTGAATAGCTTAATAGCAACATCTCAGACTGTGGAACTGGATAATGAAGATGTGAATCCTAAAGGTGAATGCGCCTTATTAACTTAGTCCCGACTTACTCAACACCTAGACACAGAATTTCTTGCCAATTACCTAAAACCATCTAATATCCTATTGGAGTTATTTTATCAGTTTGTTTAAAATATATTGTGAGGACAGTATACATCAACAAGTGATATGTAAGGCCAGTGAAATTTCACTAAGCCCTAGCCAAATTATCCGGCAATTGGGTCACTGAATATCAAGCAATTCATCGATCCTCATCAAGGAAAACCAATACGCATCAGTTAATCATATGCGATGGACTGGCCCATGCGAGGGTGGTCTCACTATCCTCTCTGTACTCATTCTTACTAATATATTTCCATATTAGCGTCCTTCGTGTCGTACGATCTTTAAAGCATCCATAGTACCTTGATACGACCAATGGGTAAGGCGAGACTGTTATTTATGGACGAACCAATTAGATACAAGATCACAGGTCTCCTGTTTTGGCTTCAAATTCACTCATTCATCTGGCTAAGTAGGGTTTTTAGCATTATAGCTGATGTCAGTTCATGATGAAAACCCTAAATCTAATCCTTAACCTTAATCATCAATTGTAATTGATAATTCAAATTCCTCACACACTAGTTTATAACCTTCATTTTGTCCTAGTTACAAGGTATAGACTTTCAAGGTTACTTTGGCGTCGCTCAAAGGTCATCCATAGATTATAGTCTCATTAAGTGCTGACCACGAGGTGTGATTTCGACATTAGCTTTTGATCACATCATTCCCGTCTAAATCAAGTAGCCTCACCACCACCACCACCACCACCAATCATTCGACAAAGATCATCAACATTGAGGATCTACAGACATAAATTGAAGGAAAACTTCAAGTTAATGAATATTGAAAAGATGTTTAATAGATGCAGAGAAAAACCGTCTTAAAACTAGGCCATGATCTAGTTTATTTCATTATCATGTTTATCGATTGTATTCATCCACTAAAACAAATAAAAACTTGCTTATACTCGTTTCGAACCCAAAATCCATAAAAAATATTGATTATCGGTAAATCAGCCCAGTTTTCACCTTGAAAAACACACCATATCGTATGACAACGATTTGACCTTGACAACGTTTCTCACTGTTAACCAATCATAATTTAAATCCTTTGAAGATCATGCCACACACACACACCCCTCCCTAATGACTTTGTCAAATGAATAAGATCAAGAATATGACCTTTCATTACTAAATAAGGATGAATTTGATTATGTAATCAAATGATTTTAATAATTGAAGGTGTGAAGGGATTCGAGAAAATGTTAAAACGATCAATAATATTGAGGAATTTAATAGTTGAATTGATAAGTTCACCTTTGAAGCAATGGATGACTGTTTCGTTCTAGTATGGTACTCTTCAGCAGGATTGGAATCAGGACCTTTGGTCTCACATAAGAACACTTAATCTCTAGACCATTAAACCGACATTGAACAGTTTGAATCTTACATGTTGGATCGTGGATACGTACTAATGAGAAGTCCCATACTAGGACGAAACGGTCGTCCAGTAGTTCCAGGTTTTTTATGGTGGTCTAGCTTAGATCGAATCATGAATTCAATCATTAAATTAATACAATTTTCATAAACCCTTATTCTGATAATATTGAGAAAATTATAACCTTTCAATGGATTGTTACAATCCGTTAATAACAGTTAAGCTTTTTCTAGAAAAGAATAACATCCAACTTTGAATTTGGCTAAATTATTGGAATGGTATTAAAATGTTTTAAGATTAGTGTATTTTAGTATTGAATATGACTGCATAGGGGATTGCCCACCATCAAGAAGGTACAGGTATTTATCAATAGCTGTCTACGCAAGATACTCAACATCCATTGGCCGGATACCATCAAGCAACAGCCTTTTGTGGGAGAGAACCAACCAGCTTCCAGCTGAAGAGGAAATTAGGAAAAAACGATGGAAATGGATAGGACATACATTGAGGAAATCATCAAACTGCATTACGAGACAAGCGCTAACTTGGAATCGTGAAGGGAAGCGGAAAAGTGGAAGGCCAAATAACACATTACATCGGGAAATAGAAGCAGATATGAAAGGGATGAATAAGAACTGGAAAGAGCTTGAAAGGATTGCCCAGGACAGGGTTGGATGGAGAATGCTGGTGAGCGGCCTATGCTCCTTCACGAGGAGTAACAGGCGTAAGTAAGTAAGGGGATTGAAGCAATGCATTGAGATTGTTTCATCGTTGAATACATATATTTTTTATTGGGTCTTCCATTGAGGTGAATAGCTGATTATCTTATAAACTGGCCGATGCTTCCAGGTTTTCTATGGTGGTCTAGCTTCAACTGACTCATGAACTCAACCATTGAAATTACTATAATATCCACAATACCCCTTCTGATATTAATCAACACATTCTTACTAGTGACTGGTTTCATAAGTTGTTTCCTGGAGTTCTAGTAAGTAGCAGTGACCAGTGGAGTTCAATCGAGTCTGTTGTGTGATAGTAACTCATTGAAGACAATGGTGGATGTATCGCTTAATTTTGTGGATTAGTTGAAGTTAGATATTAACACCGTTGGATACCAAGCAGCTCAGTGCTCTGGAGACTAAGTGTTCGTGCGCTAGACTGATAGGTCCTGGCTTCGAATCTCGTGAGACAGGATCGTGGATGCGCACTGCTGAGGAGTCCCACACTGGGACGATACGTTCGTCCAGTGCTTCCAGGGTCTAGCTTCAATTGACTCATGATCTCAACCATTGAGACTACTATAATATCAACAAAAACCTTTCTGATATGATGCTTAAAAAGTCAATTATTGGATTCAGTGATTTCAGTACATTGGTCTTCTTGCTTTATTTGAATATTATAGGTTCGGTCCTGTGGGAATACATGTATTAGGTTGATCTGTTGTAAATAAAACAGTACCAAGCATTACAATTTGTATAATCGTTAATTACTTATTAAAATATAATGGAATGATGGCTAAATATATTACTATTCACTTGATCATCAATACTTCCCTATATCCAACTATAACATACCTTAATATATAATGTTTTCTGGTTTATGGATAAGTTGGAAGAAACCTAAGGACCATCAAAAAGCAAAAACTTGGCATTAATCCATAAAATCACTAACTGATGGTTTTAATCACATTAGTAAATATACACTACCTGGTAGTCATTAAATGTTATGTAATATAGCCTAGAAACAATCTATTTATTTATTTAACACATAGATAGTGGTACAAGGAGGCACCAAATATATACGCACCACACGAATCTCAATTGATTTGTGTGAGGGCTGTGATACTGCTCGGGTGCCCAAACCGAAGCAGGTGGTTTTCTTAGGGGACCACACCCCGAGCCTTTGACCTAAAGGTCTGACCCACAAGGCAGTAGAACGTCGTAAGGAAATGCAGTCCTACGGTAGTCGGTGACCAACGATTGGTTCATACGCCATTTGTTCCTTCAGGCAGGATACTGGAGCCCATGTGTACCATTGGTTTGAGATCCGGTTAAAGCGCCAGACATTCGCTTTTCGTCCTCTCATTTTTGTAAACAACACCCCCGCCACGAGAAGGCAGTGAGTAGGACTTCTGTGGCAGAGCCTATATACGCATGGCCATGTGAGAGCATTTGGAGAGGGAGAGCGGACTCCCCTCACTCTCGGCCGTACTACGGCGTTTGGGGGCTAGAAACATTCTTTTACTATTGGATTTGAAGCTTTGAATTTACTTTGTACATCTTTTATTCCACTAATCTATTCTTCTTCTTTTTCTTCTTCTATTTTTTGAATGGTAATCTCTATGTCTAACAAATTCCAGTTGTCATTGAAACAAGTATAACTTCTACTAATCTGACATTTCATAATTCTATTCGGGTATGGTATGATAACTTGAACCAATGAATGTATGTACCAAAGTTTTATGTTGCTTAGAATTGACTGATTTAAGTTACAAAATGAATGAAATGACAGTGATGTATTTAGAAAAAATAATAATAATAATAACATTTCAGTACTTGATATTTAATATGAGAGTTTATTTGAAATCAATAAAGAGTTATTGTTTCCTAGATAGTTTATCATTTACATAAGTCATTTTCATCTATTCATTAGTATTGACTGTGTGTTTTAATGCTAGATGGTTAGGTGCTTCCAAATATCCTGGTACGATTGAGAGTGGAGAGAGTCAACTCTCTCTCTCTCTCGAAATGATCTTAAGTGACCACTGCTATACAAGTCCAACTCACTGCCTTCTCGTGACATTACTGTTGTTTACGAAAATGAGAGAACGAAAAGAGAATGTCCGGCACCCTAATTGTGTTGGTGGATGTGGAGGATCCACCTAGGAGAGTTGGAAAACCCTCATTCCAAACCAATTGTGTAAATGGGATCCAGGATCCTGAAGGAACAAATGGCGTATGAACTTATTGTTGTTCACTATCTACCATGGGATTGCATCTCCTGACGTTGCTCCATTCCTTTATGGATTAGACCTTTAGGTCGAAGGCTCAGGGAGTAGCCCCCTCAGAAAACCACCTGTTTACGTTTAAGCACCCGCGCAGTATCCTAGCTCTTACACAAACAGAATGATTTATGTGGCGCATATCTATATGGTGCCTTCTTGTACCTATGTTTATGCGTTTAAATAAAATAATAAGTAAATATACAGTCTTAGAGTGTAGTGCGGAATTGCATGAATGATTTGAACCCGAATATCTTAAAATTACTTTTATTCAGTTATCTATTGATTGAGTTAAAAAGTTGATTATCTCTAAGATCCTAGACATTTTAGTTAAGCAAATTAACAGTTTGACTGACTGAGTCTAGGAGGTCCTCTCCACCTCCTAGATTGGTAGCGATATCAAATATATTTCAATACAAACCTATAGAGCTCTTCGGTACAACGTAAAAACTATACATTTGGTATTTCATTTGTATACATTCCATCACTTGTCTCAACTTTCATTGTTCCTTCACTTCCATAACAATTCCCGACCGTTGCTGCTACCTTGATGTGGTGGTCGCGCTTGCCTAACGTGATGAATCAATCAAGCTATACTGGTTGGAACAATCGTTCCTCAAATTCCTGCCATGATAGACAGGTTGTTTGAAGAACGGTAAGACTAAAAGCAGCAAACCCAATGTCCGAAGACATGGTTGTACTGCTGATTGTGCAGAGATGTGACGGCAGTAATGTGTTTCCTTCAGACAAGCAGCATAACAGCGATGCTGCCTTCCCACTAGGATTGTGGAGTTAGAAAAGGTCGACCCTAAAAATGCACACCTCGCCTTATCCCACGGATATCCGTCTCCGGTGGTAAGGTCCTAACAAGTAGGGAGCTAGCACAAAAATTACTCACCTAAAGGTCGTGTGTGGCCGAAGTCATGCAGTTGTCTCTTGGGCACTGCGGTCACGCTCTCAGGTCACTAAGACCACCTCTAATCCAATTTCCTTTTCAGGTACCTCCAGAAGAACCCTTCTGTGGTGTGGGCAACCGAGAAGTGATAACCGCTCTCATACCTCTAACAACACTCAAGACCACTGTATTCCTAATCAATCTCCCCTCATAACAATTACTATATTTTTCCTTTCATATTGATCCGATCTTCTCAACTTTCTACTGCTAGACTTTCCATATCTGATTAGTGTTATATACTACTTATATCTATCAACATCAATAACACACACACTGATTTACCATCATTCCCTAATACCCTGCGTCTATCCTCACTATTACTTACCCGAGGGTAGACACAGGGTATTAGGGAATGATGATAAATTAGTTGATGAGGTTGTGAATCTTCATCGACTGAGATAGTATCTCTGAACACTGATTGCTACGACGCGCAATGCTGACTACTATTGGAGAAGGTTGGAAGAAAGTTAGGGGCGGCCAAACTAAAACGTAGCATTAGTACTTGAAGTCACTAACTTATAGTCTTACCTATGTTGGTAGATGAAGACTACTTGGTTGGGATCCACGTGACTATCGTAACCAATGGCTGGAGATTCTTGGTAACATGGTTTAGGATCGATCACAATTCCTTTGGTGTATGTACTCTTTGTCTTCCCTTAAATCATGAGATTAAAATCATTTCACATCTTTCTATCTGTACTATATCCTTACGTAAAGTCTTTTCTTTAATATATTATTACCATTGAATTAACTACTTCTATGAATTCAGTGTTCGTCTTTCTGTGCTAATGAGTGAAATGTGTCCACTTGAACCGATACATGTATGTTCCTGATTCTATATTGTAACTGACTTACTAACTGACTGACTGATTGATTGATTGAACATACTGATTAACTCTATAAGGTTCTCTTATCATTCAATGATCATTTATAATAATTTTTCAATTGTATTTCATATATAATGAACTATTATCATTAAAACATTGAATAATATAAACAAACTTGTTTCTAGACAATGACAAGTTTTTTTCTCTCTCTCTCTCTCTCTTAATTTTAAATACATAGTTCAAATGTATTTAAACAAAGTGAATAAAGTGAACAATTCAATGTTTCAATAAATTGTTGCTACCTAGTTACAAGGGAGAGAGAGAGAGGGGGGAGAGAAAATCTTACCGATTTTTTTGGTTTTTGTAAAGAAAAAAAAATTAGATATTGAACATTGAATAGGTTTTATTTCCAAAAACTTGTAATCATACAATTTAGTTACATGTTTCAACGAGATTTTAAGTGATATATAGACAACTTTAAATGTTTTATTAAAGTAAAACGTTTTATGATGTAATAAACTAATAGATAAATGGTTAATGGGTAGTAGTGAATATCCAGGACAAAGAACGTTTTCGTCTTATTTGGGACTCGTCAGCTGGATATACTTGTGGACTCGAACTCAGTAATATTCGCTTTAAACGCCATCATATTATCCACTTTGAGTTCCAGAGTGAATATCAACTCTGGAATGCAGGTACATACAGCTGATGAGTCTTAAATGGGGCTAAATACACATCCTGGATTACACTGACAGCTACTATCCATCTTTGCTTAGAATGCTTGTGAATTAAGACAATATCAAGGCAATCCGAACAGAGTGCACATATGCCAATAAGAGACTGATTACTAGTAGTCCTAAACAACAATCGGGAGATATAAGCAAACAAAACCAAGTGAGTTTGTACTTATGATTGACTTGAATATGTTATTTTTCAAACAAAACAATACTCAAGGTATTACAATCTTTCGCTTAAATGATTTACTTTCTGTCTGATTTAATGATTAATTTAATGTAAATATTGATAGCTTAGAACAAATAGTCAACTTTATAAACAAAGATGGATAGTGGCTAGCAGTAGTATCCTGGAGGTGCGTTTTGTCCTATTTGGGAATAGTTAACTGAATGTGCCTGCATCTCAGAGTTGATATTCACTCTGGGACTCGAACCGAGTAACGTCCGCTTCAAGTACCATCGTGTTATTTAGTTAGCTGCTGAGTCCTGAGTGCAGGTACAGTCGGCTGACGAATCTCGAATAGGGCGAAACTCGTGACCTGGATTCCACCGATAGTCACTATCCATCTTTGCTTATAAAGCTTGTGGCTTAAGGCAATATCGAGATAATAAGCATAGTATGTGCATACACCAATAAGAGACGGGTCAATTGTAGTGCTAAACATCAATGGAAAGATACAAGTAAATAATAGATATACATTCTTAAAATGATTACAAGATGCCTGTCGATTTGTAAGCTGATCAAGTTGATACTGAGAGTAATGTTTCATTTAACAGACAGAGAAAAAGAAGGGTTAACTAGTTTGAGACGATACGATTTATAAGTTGTTTTAGACAGATATTTGTCGCTAGGATTACAACAATGTGACGTAGCAGCTGGGAAACCTTAATACTTAAAAAGGTGGATTAAGACTTCAGTAAGACTATAATTTATAGACTAACCAATCAGGTATAAGATAACAGGTCTCGAATTTTGGCGCCAAATTAACTCATCCATCTGGTTAAATAGAGTTTCGGCATTTGAACTGATATCAGTTCGTGATGAATAACCCTAAATCTAATTCCTAACCCTTAACCATCAACTGTAAATCATAATTCTAATTCCTCATACACTGGTTTATAACCTTCATTTTGTCCTAGTTAGTAGGTAGACACTCTCAAGTTCACTTTAGTGTCGCTTAAAGGTCATCCATAAATTATAGTCTCATCAGACTTCCTATTGTTGTATGAATGAGGTGATTTCTGAGGTAGATACAGTGCAGTTGTTATAATTTACAACTAGTGGAACAAACGAATACACAGAATATAACAAAAGCGGTAAAAATTACTTTGATAAGTTTACTGTCAGACAAGTGCTAACTTTTTTGATGATTCATTGATTTAGATCAATTTTATTTGAACTAAACAAACTAAACACGAGTGATGTAAGTGCATAAATGCTACAACATGGTAATTTTAGTAAGTATGCTCAGTAAGGTGGTTGATAGGTATTGAGGTTCCACCTACATGGGTTGGAAAACCCTTATTCCACATCAATGATGCACATGGATTTCAAGATCTTGAGGGACCAAATGCCGTATGAGCTAATTAGTGGACACCGGCTATCATGGGACTGAATCTTCTAACGTTACTTCGCTACCTTGTGGATCAGACCTTTAGGTCAAATGCTACAGGTGTGCCTCCCCTGCTTCGGTCTGGACACCTGGGCAGTATCACAGCCCATACACAAATCAAGTAACTTGTGCGTCGTCTATGTATTTGGTACACCTTTTCTACCAATATTTATGTGTACACATAATAAATAATAATAATTTCGAATGCTTGGAGAATTGTAAATAATTCTGTTGACTTGATTCAGAATAAAAGCGTTCACTTGAGCTTTAAATATTCTTTATCATTTCAAACTGTTACTAAGATAATACATTTCCTTTTGTTCCAAAATGAGAGAGTTTCATTAGAAGGCAGACTTACACTAAACATCAATTATCATTTCATCACAAGGCTGTCTATTGTCCCACTTTCTCCATCTTTTGATGATAGTTGACTGAATTATGAGAACCTCTACATCTGAGGAGAAGCACGGATTATAATGGACAGGTAGGCTGCAACTAGATGATTTGGACTTCTCAGATAATCTTGGTTTTCATTCCCATACACACCAACCAATCGAGGTCAAGACAAACAGTTTAGCAAAAGCCTCTGCATAAGTAGGCCTGAACATACACAATGACAAAAGCAACATTCTCAAATACAACACAGAGAACACCAACATAATCACACTTGATGAAGAGACTCTGGAAGAGGTGGAAACTTTCACGTATCTGGATAGGCATCTATCTTTCAATGTTAAATCTGCGTACAGTATCAAGCTATTTCATGTTTATTTGGCAGAATGAATGTTACTTTTAAAGAGTATAGTTTTCATTGAAGATTTCACTTCATGCCTCAACTTTCATCTTATTTACCTATTTCATCTATTATGTTGGGATGAATTGCAGTAACTTGTTCATAAGTGATAAATATTGATAGCTTTATATGATTGAAATGAAAGCTATAGTCTTACATGCAGTATTCATTGATTAAATGAACGAAGAAAAAAAAATGTTCGATGTTAGTTCACCATTAAAAACCTGAAAATACTGGACGGCCATCTCATCCTATTGTGAAACTTTTCAACAATGCACATCCATGATCCCGATCACAGCATTCGAACCAAGAATCTTTGGTTTTGCGTATGAGCGCTTAACCTCTAGACCACTGATCTGGCCAGCCCCCAAATGCTCTCACATGGCCACACGTACATAGCCCCTACCAGGGAAGTCCTACTCACTGCCTTCTCGTGGCGGGGGTGTTGTCTACGAAAATGAGAGGACGAAAAGCGTATGTCTGGCGCTTTAACCGGATCTCAAACCAATGGTGCACATGGGCTCCAGTATCCTGCCTGAAGGAACAAATGGCGTATGAACCAATCGTTGGTCACCGGCTACCATGAGACTGCATCTCCTCACGATGCTCCACTGCCTTGTGGGTCAGATGTTCAGGTCGAAGGCTCGGGGTGTGGCCCCCTAAGAAAACCACCTGCTTCGGTTTGGTCACCCGAGCAGTATCACAGCCCTCACACAAATCAATTGAGATTCGTGTGGTGCTTATGTATTTGGTGCCTCCTTGTACCAATACCTATGTGTTAAAATAAATAATAATAATAATAATAAATAACTGATCTGGCCAGCATCCAACGGTATTAATGTTTAATCTTAACTAATCCACAAAATTGTGTGACCATCTACCTGACACGGATTAGCTTCACTAAAATTAGAACTTCGAGAATTCCCTCACAAATCTAGTGACTAATGAACATCATTTTACTGAACATTGAAAAAACCCCCCCACACACACACAAACACACAATGAATACCTTCACATATTTTCATACATGAAATTTAATTCATTTATGTTGTAAAATAAACAGGCACATTCATAATATAAAAACAAAATAGATGTTTATTTCATATCAGTTAATGATTATCACCATAATAACAATCATAGCTTAGTAACTATATTAATGACTAGCACACATTGGAATGTATGTAACATTAATATCATTGTATAATTCAAATATATAAGTACCATGTACTGGATTAGTCACATACGGGTAGTGTAATACAAATATACTATTACTGTTACTATCACTGTTACTATTATTATTATTATTATTATTACCATTACTACGACCACTACTACCACTATTGTTATTACTATTACCACCAATACTACTACTATTATTATTATTATTACTATTACTATTATTACTATCATTATTACCACTGACAACACTATTATTATTATTATTATTATTATTATTATTATTATTATGAATGTCAGCTTAATTAATAGTGAAAAGTACTGTCATATTGAACGAATCAACACCGATCACTGATTTACTTTGAAATGACAAGTAATTAATAACCATCTATGAATTGAATGAATTCATTCAGTAAACAAATTTATTTGATATTATTGTTTACTTGAATCTTTCCATTGATCTATGTAGGACTGTGTAATTGATCCTACACTTATTGGGATAATATGTATATTGTACATTATAAGTAAAAATGAATCATGGCTAGTAGTAGAATCCAGGATAAAGCACGTTTCGTGTTATTTAGGATTTTTCAGCTGGGTATAAGTGAATCTGGGAGTTGATGGACATTTTGGGACTCGAATCCAGTACTGTTCTCTTCAAATACCATTGCGTTATCTACTTAGCTACTAAGCCCTGATAGCCATCGGCTTGTGCAGTAGGGTGAAGTTTAAATTCACATTTAAATGCAATTGATCAGTCTCTCATATTGACATATGTGCAAACTGTGTGGACTGCCTTGACATTGACTTAGTTCACAAGCATTATGAGCAAAAAATGGATGGTGGCTAGTAGCGGAATCTAGGACGCGCGTTTCGTCCTATTTGGGACTTGTCAGCTGGATGCACCTGCATCTTAGAGTTGACACAAGATACAAGTAAACAACATCAAGTGAATTTAAGCTCCACCCCATTGCATAAGCAGTTGGCTATCAGGAATCAGTAGCTAGGTGGATAACGCGATGGCGTTTGAAGCGAATGGTGCTGGGTTCGAGTCCCGTAGTGAACATCAACATTGAGATGTAAGTACATCCTGCTGACGAGTATCAAATAGGAATGAGACGCGCGTCCTAGATTCCGCAGATAGCCACTATCTATCTTTGCTTATAATGCTTGTGAATTAAGTCAATATCGAGGCAGTCCACACAGTATGCACATATGCCAATAAGAGACTATTTTATTATTATTATTTTATTTTAACACATAAGTATAGGTACAGGGAGGTACCAAATACATATGCGCCTCACAAATCTCAATTGATTTGTGTGAGGGCTGTGATACTGCCCGGGTGCCCAAACCGAAGCAGGTGGTTTTCTTAGGGGGCCACACCCCAAGAGACTGATCAGTTGTAGTGCTAAATATCAATCGGGAGATACAATTAAACAACACTAAGTTAGTCATAACCATTCATTTTGAAAGAAATCACGAATGTGTTGATAAGATAGTCGAATTAATTACTGTACAAGGTTCATTCCATTTTAAATTAGTCAAAGTAGATCTACCATCAAATTGATTTATACATTAATATGTAAGTTGTATTTGTTGCATATTAATCTCATTTAGGATACCATTAACAATCATGGAGAAGTTGTTAGTTGTTCGATAACAGTATAAGATTCTTTAGTATTGTACACACAAGATCATAACAAGAATCGAACCCAGGACCTTTGGATATCATGATGAATGGTTACATAGTAGAACTATTGGTTTTGTAGAAAGATGAATATCTATTGAGACTAGTGACAAATGTTTCACATTCAACATGTTTTAACTTCATCAGTCATGATTTCTCATTAGAACTTGAAGAATATATCGAAATAAGTGATGAATGCAATCCCGAAATTTTACCAATCTCCATGAAACCTCTTCAAATAAATTACGAACATACACCAAGTGGCTATTAAACTTTATGAAACCGAAGTTCTTGAGTATTTTGTCAATACGTTTGGCTATGACCATTTGGCCCAGAATTATAACAACACAAGGAATCACATATTTTAAGATGATGATTGGATTTAGTCAACAGGAAACCCTAGACCTAGGTTTCGTGCTACTTGACACTCGTCAGCAAGGTGTGTCTGTAATCTCTAGGGTTTCCTGTTAACTAACTCCAACCATCATCCATCTCAATATAGTGCACGCAATGTTGAGTCACTTAGACTAGTGGTCATATTGAAACTTGGTCGATAGTATTCAATCTACACTAAGAAGGACCTGAAATAGTTGACCTTGATCACCACCAAGTGATCAATCAATTGTAAATGATGTACTTTAAAGGAGTTAAAATCTAAATCTAAATATATGTGATATTTGTCCAGACCATCTCAGCCGAAGTAGGTTCACAATTTTATCGACCAATTCACTATCTTTATCTAATACCCTGAGTCTAATTTCAGAATGGTTCATTCGGTAGTCCTATCATACCCGAACAATGTTTCGTAGACACCCTATGATAAAATACTGGTAAAATGAAATACCACCAACATTTAAAGGTCAGGTCTTACAACCATCAATAAAGATATGACAGGTTACTGTGCAGTTTAGTTCTTCCTGCGCTGGTGGACAGACATATCACCATAACCATTGGTAATGTAGATTGTCAAAGCCAAATGAATCTTCGAAATCCATCTTTATCAATCTCTTAATGAATATGTTTGAATAAGTTTGGATACATCATGTTCACTGCAAAATACAAATGTTCTGAACTGGATCCTACATAGGCTTGTGAATATATATTGTAACTAGTTTGCTGAATAAAATATTAATATCAGAAGGGTTTTTATGGATATTATAATAATTTCAATGGTTCAGGTCATGAGTCAACTAAAGCTAGACTGATAGGTTTGGGTTCGAATCTCACGAGGCAGGATTGTGGGTGCGCAGTGCTGAGGAGTCCCTGCAATCGGATGAAACGATCGTCCAGTGCTTTCAGACCTCCCATGGTGGTCTAGCTTCAAATGATTCATAATTTCAAACATGGGGATATAGTTTTATCATAAATGTAACATAATTATAGTATAGTTGGATTTTAGCTAACAGAAGAATCCAAGTTACAGTTTTCTTCTTGTTTAGGTCTAGTCAGATGGATCTACTTCATATATTCTATCGTTTATATTCGCATTCAGTCTGAACTACTGAAATCAATTGCTTTTCATACCCGTTGTTCAATATTCTGTTATTCGAATAAACATCTATATATATCTCTCTCTATAGGCCTCTTATGTAAACATATTGTTTACGTGACCGCAGTATTTACATACACATAATATATTTCAATCAAATTCACAATAAAGTCTTTTCATTCATCACTAAAATCGGATAATCAAGTTTTATAGTACACTAATTGATTGTTGGTATAGGGTTGAGGAGATTATTGAGTTTTGATTAATATCATGAGTGGATCAATGGAAGCATTGGATGGTCGTTTCATCCTAGCATGGGACTCCTCAAAAGTACATATTCACAATCCCACAACAAATGGAATTGAGCCCAGGACATATCAGTTTCGTGTGCGAACGCTTAACCTCTAGACCATTGAGCCGACATTTAACGGAGTGACCAGTGAAGTTCGACAGTTTCTTTTGTGAGGTAGTTACTGACTGAATTCAATGGTGGACTGTGGCACAATTTCGTGGATTGGTTGAAGTTAGGCATTAACACAGCTGAATGTCGGCCAGCTCAGTGGTCTAGAGACTAAGTGTTCATGCGCAAGACATATAGATCTCGGGTTTGAACCCCGTGGGCGCGATCGTGGTTGCGCACTGCTAAAGAGTTCTATTGTCGGACGAAACGACAATCTAATGCTTCCAGGTTCTCCATGCTGGTATAGTTTTAATCGTCTTATGAATTCAACTATTAAAAATTACTACAATCTCCACAAAACCGCTTTCTGAAAAAAATTTAATAGTTGAATTCATGAATCGAATAAAGTGTGACTGAAGTTTCTGAGTTCGAGTCTATTTGATGCTAGTTCGTAGATGTACAATACTAAGGAGTCCAATACAAGACTGAACGGCTGTCTAGTTTTTTCAGGTTCTCCATGGTGGTCTAGTTTTAATGGTTGAGATCATGAGTCAATTGAAGATAGATCAACATGGTAAACATAGAAACACTAGACGACCGTTTCGTCCTCAGCATTGCATATTCAAGTTAAGTATTCGCGCGCGAGACTGATAGGTCCTGGGTTCGAATCTCACGTAGTGAGATTGTGAATTCCTACTACTGAGGATTCCCATACTAGGACAAAACGGTCGTCTAGTGTTTCTAAGTTTTCCATGGTGGTCTAGCTTTAATTGACTCATTGAAAATTACTAAAATCTCCACAAACCCTCCTTCCGACTTTTAATCACTCGACAACGACCGAAACATCGTTATCATTATCATTTCATGTGATCATCATCTTTGTTATTATGAAATGTACTAATTTGACAATTCATATAATTTTATAGTATAAACCATTACAAATTCATTTACATATTACATTAATCATGTTAATAATAGAAATTGATATAAGATAATTAGTTACTAAGGAATGTTATTGCCAGATAGATCGTTTCAGTTCTCGGCATATATATACATATAGATCATACATATATACATGTACTTGCTATATTCAGTAATCACTGTCAATGAATCAAAACTGTCAAGATGATGTTTTAGTAATATTGAATTGTCATTTGATAAGTAACAACTAAATGAAGAATTTCATAGAATGTGAGTTTTGTTATCTATTCTTAAATAAGGCAAAACATTCTATGAAACTATTCTGGTCATATGAATGATTAAGATATTGAATATAGTAGTTTTGATCATAATTATGAATCGGTGAAACGTTTTATTGATCATGAGTTACCTAACTTACTTACTTTACTTACTTACTTGCTTACTTACTTACTTACTTACTTACTTACTTACTCACTTACTTACTTACTTACTTACTTACTTACTCACTTACTTACTCACTCACTTACTTACTTACTTACCTACCTACCTACTTACTTACTTACTTACTTACTTACTAACTTATTTACTTACTTACTTACTTACTTGCTTGCTTACTTACTTACTTACTTACTTGCTTACTTACTTACTTACTTACTTGCTTACTTACTTGCTTACTTACTTACTTACTTACTTACTTACTTACTTACTTACTTACTTACTTACTTACTTACTTACTTACTTACTTACTTACTTACTTACTTACTTACTTACTTACTTACTTACTTACTTACTTACTTACTTACTTACTTACTTGCTTACTTACTTACTTACTTAACTACTTACTTACTTGCTTACTTACTTACTTACTTACTTACTTACTTACTTACTTACTTACTTACTTACTTACTTACTTACTTACTTACTTACTTATACTTACTACTTACTTACACTTGTTACCCCTCATCGAGGAGAATAGGCCAAACATCAACCTGCATAACCATAACTCATATATTTTTAGCTAAAAATCATGTGTCAATTGAAGCTGAATATCCATGGAAAACCGCGAAGAATTGAACGGTCGTTTCGTCCTCCAACCCATCTACGAAATTGAGTGACACATCTACTATTGTCTTTAGGGAGTTACTATCTCACAACAGACTCGGTTGAACTCCATTGATTACTGCTTCTCATTAGAACTCCAGGGAATATCTCGTGAAGCCAGTCACTAGTGAGCATATTCTGAATAGTATCAGCAGGGGGTTTTGTGGATATTACAGTAATTTTAAAGGTCGAGTTCATGAGTCAATTGAAGCTAGACTATCATGGAAAACCTGTAAGCACTGGATGGCCATTTCATCCTAATAAGGGGCTCCTCATCTTATGCCCACTATTGACGGTTTACAAGAGGTATTTCCTGGAGCTTTAATGAGAAGGCGTGACCAACGGAGTTCAACCGGATCCGTTGTGAGATAGTAACTCACTGATGAAAATGATGGACGGTGGCTCAATTTTGTGAATTTGTTGGATTTACACATTAACACCATTGGATGCCGGCCATCTCAGTGATCTAGTGGTTTAGAGCTCTGACTTGAAACTGATAGCTTCTGGGTTCGAATCTCACGAGATGGGATCGCGGATGTTCAGTTCTGAGGAGACTCATTGTGAGACGAGAGAAACTATAACTCAATCGAATTCAACACGGATTATTCAATAAATTACCATAAAACTTCAATCTACTAATATCATGAGAATAAATATAAATTAAGAAACAAAACTAAATGATTTATGAATCATCCATTTGACCTATTCATTCATATTCATTACTTTATTTGATCTGTGATCTATGATCAAGTACAACATGTATATGATCCAGATCATATGATATCTCATTCAGTTCAACTTTTTGAAGGAAATAACCAACTATTACTCATACTACTACTACTACTACTACTACTACTACTACTACTACTACTACTGATATCAACAAGAATTTAGATGGGGAATAACAATTTATTGATTAATGCAACATTCATTATCATTTTTCCGGTCCTGTTTTTATTCCATTTGCTCTTTGTTTACTTTCCTGTTCTGTATATTTCACTCTTCTTCTGGTAAACAAACTACTTCTCACTCTTGTTTCATACTACTTATATCTATTCACATAAGTAGTGCATACCACACTACTACTATACTACTAATACTAATACTACTACTACCACAATTAATGCGCTTGACTAGGCCAATATATGTAATTCCTTCACTACTTACTTCTATACAACCATTGGATAGTAACTAGTATACAGTATTGTAATGTGACCTGTAATATATTGAATACCTATCTATTAGTCATTTTAAAATGTCACCAATCTCAACAAACAATCACTTGGATATATGTCTGTTTGTAAAATCACTAGTGGTCTAACATTGATTGATTCGTAATCTCTATGAAAACTGAACAATCTCTACAACCCTATACTGATAATGATCATATGCTCACTAGTGACTAGCTACAAGACGGATTTCCTGGAGTTCTAGTGAAAAGCTATGACCACTAGAGCTAATCCATGTCGGGTATGAAGTAATTAGTCATCGAAAACAATAGAAGATGGTCGCGCAATATCATAGATTAGTTAAAGACAAACACTAACACTGTTGGATACTGAAAGTACATTAAAAAAATACTGGTTTACCACTTTATTCAATCATAGATATAGTCAATTCATCTTATTATAAAACTGAGAATTGCTTAGTTGAACTATTAAAGCTACTAAATAAAAGAAGTAGTATAGTACAGTGTAAAAGATAGTTTGGAATTGGCTAATAGAAATAGTAGTCAAGAAATTCATGATATCCCTTGATGTCTTCGTTTCATTTATAAATAGGTCTCTCTCATAGAAACAATTGATTTCATACATAATGTGTTAAAAAATCGACGAATGGGAATCAGTATTCCTGTGTTCCTCTCTAAATTGATCAATACTCAGATGTTATACAAAAAAAAACTTGTCAGAAAGGGGTTTTGTGGAGATTTTAGCAATTTCAATGGTTGGGTTCATGAATCAATTGAATCTAGACCACCATGGAAAACCTGGAAGCACTAGACGGCCATTTCGTCCTAGTATGGAACTCCTCAGTAAAGCTCATCCACGAACTAACCAACTTCAGAAATATAAAATTAGTGATCCGAAGATTTAGTGTTTTGTGTTAGAACTTTAGGTCGTTAATAAGATTAGGAATGAGTGTTTCTAAATAGTTCAATAAACAGAGATCTAGTGCTTCCTGATTTTCACTTGGTGTATCATGTGTTCACTAGTGACTGGCTTCAAGATGTTTTTCCTTGAGTTCTAGTGAAAAGCCATGACCAGTATCGAGTAAAAACAGGTATCTATCTCTGACAATAGATGAATGGTTGGGCAATTTCATAGATCGATTAAAGTTAGACATTAGCACCGTTGGATACTGGTTCAGTGTTTCAGGGGTTAAACGTTCACACGTGATACCGGAGGCCTTAAGGTCAAGTCCCGTATGTGGGATGGTGGATGAGCACTGCTGAAGAGTTCCATACTAGAACTAAAAGACCGTCTAGTGCTTCGAGGTTCTAAATAGTGATCCCGTTTAAATGGACTCATGAATTCAACTATCAAATATCATTATTCTTAAATCATCACATGATTACATTTTACATTTAATTGGTTGGGCATTTTAAAAACAAAATCTGTGTTTCTGTATTATTTATTTATTTATTTGAACACAGAAATATTGGTACAAGGGGGCACCAAATATATATGCGCCATACGTTAATCGGAGCGAAAGGAATATTTTCCATAAGTAGATAGTTCATCATGTTTTAGTGTGTGGGCTGAGATACTGCCCGGGTCCCCAGACGGAAGCAGGTGGTTTTCTTAGGGGACTACAACCCGAGCCTTTGACCTAAAGGTCTAGTCCACAAAGCAGTGGAGCATCGTGAGGAGATGCAGTCCCATGGTAGCCGGTGACCAAGAAATCGGTTCATACGCCATTTAATCCCGCAGGATACTGGAACCCATGTACACCATTGGTTTGGTATCCGGTTATAGCGCCGGACATTCGCTTTTCGTCCTCTCAATTTCGTAAACAACAGTAATGCCACGAGAAAGGATTGAGTAGGACTTCCCTGGTAGAGTCTGTATGCGCGTGGCCGTGTGAAAGTATTTCGAGAGGGAGGGCGAACTCACCCCACTCTTGGCCATACCAGGGCATTTGGGGGCATTTTGCATTATACAATAAATTGACCATCCCCATCAAGTGTACATTCACTACTATAGTAGTAGTTGTACTATTTTGTATTACTTAAGTTATACATCTAACAAAACGGTCCTTAGAGAATAGATTTCTTCCATAAGTTCCCCATTAAATGCGGTTATTTTGTTCATCCACCACCACCATATGTTACTAAGATGAAGGAAAAACTGTCAAACCATTACAACCAGTATAAAAATCCATTGATCAATTTACTGAAGAAAAATGATCATGACACTTGGAAGTGTTGGACAGTCTTTACGTCACAGTATGAAACTTCTCAGTATTGAGCATCCATGATCTTGCAATCATCAATCGAACTCAAGACTTTCAATTTCGTTGATTAATTAAAATCAGATTTATACATCAATAGATACTGGATCATTATTCTATAGGTTAAGCATTAGCTCGCAAGACAAAAGGTCCTGGATATAATTTTAACTGATGAAGTCGTGGATGTTCACTGATGAATATTCCCGTGCTAGTGTGGTGTGGGTTACTTATATCCACACAAGTAGTATATGACGGTGGTCAGGCATAGTATGTATTTCAGTAGAAGGTCGATGAGCAAAGAACGGGAACAAAACGCAATTGGTATGAAAACGCATGAACAATGAAATCTGAGACAATGGATTGATGTTTGCAACAAGAACAGTCAAGTTTGATATGATGGATTGATATTTTGCAAAGTAACGATTTAATGTATGGTTCTCAGATTTTATTGAGATGATCTGTAATTATGTGCCTAAATACATTCGATTGTTCCTCATTGGTGTTCTGTTCACTACACTAGGACCAAACAACCATCCAATGCTTCAGGATTTTTTATGATTATCTAACTTCGATAGGTTTGTGTTCGCCGAAAATGGTTCTAATATTTTATTCCGGGATGTCCTTGTTTCAAGACATTGAAATACATGTTCAATCAGTTCAACAACAAATTCTGTCTCTTTTCCCCCGATAAACTATACACAAAACATTAATTTTTAGTGAGATAAGTTACTGGATTTACTTTGTTGATCAACGACTTAGATCAGGTCAATGAATTGTTAATAAGGAAACTACTTATAAGTAACATGAATTTTAAATCTAAACTATCAATTTAGGCTCCTAAGATAGATGGATTATAACTGGCAGTGAAATCAAGAACAAGCATTCCGTCTCATGCATTCCAACTTTAATACAAACTCCAGGACTCAAACATATCAGTCTTTCTACAAATATCGAACACATTATTCAATGAACTATTGAGTTCAGATGGTCACTGTATCATAATTGAAACGTACTTTTTTTAAGTTTTTGCTTTTCATCCTATCAATTTCGTAAACAACAATAATGCCATGGAAAGGCAATGAATAGGACTTCCCTGAAAGTTGTTGTATACACGTGGTTATATGAGAGTATTTGGAGAGAGTGGGTCGACTTTCCTCACTCTCGGCCGTACCAGGGCATTCGGGGGCACTTTACTAATGACTGGCGACTAAAACCTCAACATCACATACACGATGTTAAGTTACTCAGACTAGTAGTTACATTTCTAATTGATCTGTGGTATCTGATTAAGCTTAAAGGAATAGACAAACAAAACGTTCACCACTGCTTAGTATCTAATCAGTTTTAACTTCACATTATAACTAAATGACATGACTATAGTTTCCAGCTAATCATGTTTATTAAAAATGTATGGCATACTGATAGAACGAGTTGAAAAGTCAAAATTGACCTGAACTATGCATAGCATGACAAGCAGCATTTGATTCTATCTTATTTATTAACCGAAATGGATGTACAGCGTGAACAGCTGTTAATAAACACTTGTAGCAATCATCATGGAGATTAGTGTGTTTCTAACTAGAGTCGTTAGCGTCGTTATCGTAGTCTTTTGGGGTTATTAAATGTTTATTTGTACCAATTTTTGTGTTCTTGCTTTTGCGTCATGGGAATCGCAGTAGTTCCTCGTTTTAAAAGGATAGATGATAAGCGTTTTCTACATAACAATTAGCGACGATCAGATATAACACATACAATAAATGCTATGATTATAATAGGAGTTTGTGGAGAATGTAGTAATTTTCAATAGTTGAATTCATGAGTCAGTCTAAGCTAGACCACCATTGGAAACCTGAAGGCGCTGGAAGGCCGTCCAGTCCCAGTATTGGACTCCTTAACAGTGGGCATTCCTAAACCCACACGGCTCGAGACCAGGCCCTCGGGTCTCGCATGCGAACGCTTAATATCTCACTTCAAACAATCCACCATATTACTTGACAATCATCCATTGTCTGAAGTAGATACTTGTCTCTACCTAACACGGATAAGCTTCACTGATCACAGCTGTTACATGAACAACTGACTTGTGACATTAGTCGAATCAGTAACCTTCTGGTTCGTCTATTAGTATTTTGTTGTCTAATTCAACTGATCCAAAGACTAACCACGTTGAATCCTTTATATTAATCAATTTATGCGTAGTTTATATCACAAACTGAATACATCTAGACAACCATTGAAAACTGGAAGGCAGTTGATGAGTATTTCATCCCTAGAACAAAACTACACAGAAATACTTATCGATGGACATATGAGGCATCTCATCCACAACATTTAGACCTGGTAATGAATGTCTATTCTTCATCCTATTGAACAATCATTCAATGACTTATCATTCTAATTGAATGAAACAAATGAGAGACTTGATAAGCAGTTGTGAATCGTTGAGCCTAATCGGTAAATCACAATCTGTGATAAATAAGTTATTCTTTGGTCAGTATTTTATAGATTAAATTTATGACGTAAGATCCTACTAGTTTATGTATGCTAGTTAGTTTTACATATAAATTACATATTACAATAAATAATAATAATGATTTACGATTGAGATCACGAATCGACTGATGTCAGACCACCGTTGGAAACCTGGAAGTACTGGACGGCCATTTCGTCTTAGTATAGGACTCCTCAGCAGTGCGCACCCACGATCCTGATAACATGATTCGAACCCAGGTCTTCAGTCTCGCGCACGAACGCTTAACCTACTGGACCACTGAGCCGGAATCCAATGGTGTTAGTGTCTAACATCAACCTATCCACGAAATTGCGCGACCATCTTCCATTGTACAGAGGTAGGCACTTGTCTCTACCCAACACCGATTGTCTCCACTGGTCACGGCTTATCACTAGAACTCCGAGAATTCCCTCACAAAGCTAGTCACTAGTGAGCACATGTTGATTATCAGTAGTAGGGTTATGGTCTAACATCAGTCGATTCATGATCTCAATCGAAAACTTAATAATCTTCACAACCCCAATACTAATAATGATTTAGTTATCACTAATTACATCATAATCAACAACTGTTAGTGTTCTTATTGGTGTGTATTTCCTGTTTAAACTTGAGATTATGAGAAATCTAAACGTTTATAATTGTAATTACAATCGATTGATCATTGGGTGATGATCAATGTTATGTATGTCAGATCCTTCTTAATGCAGATCGAATCTTATCGATCAAGTTGAAATGTGACCAAATAATCTAGATGACACGAAATAAGAAGGTGGTTGAAGATAGTCAATGGGAATCCTGGACTCAGGTTTCGTGCTATTCGACACACTTCAGGGATCTGATGCTCCCTGACGAATTCCATCCCATGTCAGCAACTTTCACAGTCAGAGCCTCAACCACTGATCACCAGTATGACTGAGATGTTTTTACAATTGATTGATCACTGGGGATGATCAATGTCATGTATGTCAGGTCCTTCATAGTACAGATCATATCCTATCGACCAAGTCGAAATGTGAACTACTAGTTTAGGTGATTCGATATTGTGTGCATCATGTTGAGATAAGATCGAATAAACTATTCACTATGCATCAAACATAATTAAACAATAAGAAAAACAACTGTTGAGTAAGTGATACAAACCAAATAATCATAGTGGAGTAGACCACGTAATACAAACACATACTAAGAAAATGTAATTGTTCAGTGGTCTGTATTGAAAAGATAAGTTCACCTTAATTTCAATGCAGGGGATGTAGAAATTATCAAAATACTTTTATACTACTAACTAATTTAAGTATTATAATGTGGTACATGATAATTCGTATCACACTTATTTAGACCTGTTATGTCTCATGAAGGAGTATAGGCCAACCACAAACATTCTCCATCCAACCCTGTACTGGTCAATCCTTTCCAGTTCATTCCAGTTGTTATTCATCCATTTCATATTTGTTTCCATTTCCTTATGTAGTGTGTTCTTCAGTCTTCCACTTCTCCGTTTCCTTTCAGAATCTCAAGTTAGCGCTTGCCTCGTAATACAGTTTGGTGATTTCCTCCATGTTTGTCCTATCCAATTCCAACGTCTTTTCCTAATTTCCTTTTCAGGTAGAGGCTTATTTGTCCTCTCCAACAGTAGGTTATTGCTGATGGTATCCGGTCAATGGATATTGAATATCTTGTGTAGACAATTGTTTATAAATACTTGTACATTTTTGATAATGGTTTTGGGTATTTGTCCAAGTTTCAGCTTCGTACTGTAGACTATTGTGACATTGATATTGGTTGACATTTTTCCGAGTTGTATATGTTATTCCATTATAGAAATGCTATTCTTGCTTTACCAATCATTGCTTTTACGTTTTAACCAGATCCTCCTAATTCATCGATGATACTGTCCATTTCTTACGTAAATGATTCAATCTCTTCCATAGTTTCACTATCAAGTGTGGTTGTGTTGGTGTTCTTCGTGTTTTATTTAAAGATCCTGCTTTTGCCTTTATGCATGTTGAGGCCTATCCCATTGTGATCAATCAAGTTCTGGAGCAACAATGTACATTTAGAGGGGGAGAATTGTAAATGTATACAACTGACTATTTACGAAATGAATTATTATTATTATTATTATTTTAACACATAAGTATAGGTACAGGGAGGCACCAAATACATATGCGCCACACAAATCTCAATTGATTTGTGTGAGGGCTGTGATACTGCCCGGGTGCCCAAACCGAAGCAGGTGGTTTTCTTAGGGGGCCACACCCCGAGCCTTCGACCTAAAGATCTGATCCACAAGGCAGTGGAGCATCGTGAGGAGATGCAGTCCCATGGTAGCCGGTGACCAACGATTGGTTCATACGCCATTTGTTCCTTCAGGCAGGATACTGGAGCCAGTCCATGTGCACCATTGGTTTGGTATCCGGTTAAAGCGCCAGACATTCGCTTTTCGTCCTCTCATTTTTGTAAACAACACCCCCGCCACGAGAAGGCAGTGAGTAGGACTTCCCTGGCAGAGGCTATATACGCATGGCCATGTGAAAGCATTTGGAGAGGGAGAGCGGTCTCTCCTCACTCTCGGCCGTACCAGGGCATTTGGGGGCACGAAATGAATTAATCAAGGTTCTAAAGAAAAACATAGTGTCATCTGAAGTTAATCCAGTTGATGATAAAACTGGAATTCACCAATGAAATGAACTGAATATAAAAAAATGTAAATCAATAAATCTCAAACTAATAGTTCAACAATACCATATTTGTGGTAAACAAAGATCTAGTAGGTTTCAATTCTTATTTCATATTGTGTCATGCATATGTTTAATGAATAAGAACACAGTTAGAGACAACTGAATGTATTTTAATACAAAGTTATAAGTTGCAAATCCTCAGTCAAATGTTTCAAACTTCATCATAACTTCATTGTCATAACACTTACTGTTTGTTCCCATTCTGTTCCATTGGATCTATCCAACCTTCTGTTACCAAGCATTCCACTTATAATTAATGTTATACATTACTTATGTCAACACAGATAGCATACAACATGAAGTTGTCACAAGTATTCAAAGTTTAACAACACCTCAACCAGTAACACCTATAGTTGAATCTCACCAACTCAGTGAAATCAAAAAGTCAGAAGTAAGCAGGTTTCAAGATCCATTTTATAGGTTATCAATATATCGAGAAGTGATTGATCTAAACTGATTAGATGTTGTAGAAGAAGTTGAGAACAGCGTATTCATTCATGATCTGGTGAAGATGAGTGACTAAACGCCTTCAACTAGGTGAGTTCATTAAAACTAATGTGGTGATCATTCAATGTCGGGGATTTATTTACTGTTACAACTACATATGTACTATCTGAAAAGTTCGAAATCAAGATAAATAATCATTGTATAAAGATGAGGTTAGATGACTTTTAGATATGAAGAACTCATGTGTCAAACTTGTTATCAAGTTTAGGATTCCTACTGTACCATTTATATATTTCATTTGAACACATAAATATTGGTACAACAGGGCACTAAATACAGATGTGACACAGAAGTTACTTGATTTGTATGTGAGCTGTGATACTGCTCAGATGCTCAGACCAAACCAGGTGGTATTCTTAAGGGATCCCACTCGGAACCATTCAACCTAAAGGTTTGATCCATGAGTTAGTGGAACAACATCAGGAGATGCAGTCAAATGGTAAGCAATGATCAATAATTGGTTCATACTCCATTTGTTTCATCAGGATGCTGTAGTCAATGTACACCATTGGTTTGGAATGATGGTATTCCAACTCCTCTAAGTGGAACCTCCATATTCACCAACTATCTTACTGAGTATACTTACTAAAATTATCCAGAGATGACTAGATTGATTTCATGCTAATTGCATATGTCCATTTCGTTAATTTATTATTTCAACTCTGCTTGGAGCTCCTCTGAAGTTACTACCGTTTCGAAGTGCCAATAAAGAAGCAGAGTTTGGTATGAAGTTAGCGACCCTATCCCGTAGAAAACGTTAATCAGAAAAATAATTTAAACTAATTTATCATTTCGAAATAACAAATAACACCGAACTGAATCACGAGTCAAACACTAATTTGGAATCCTGAAAGGGAATGGAAAACAGGAAGATCAAGGTGTACATTATAAGCAGACTTCAAAAGGATGAACAGTTAGTAAGTAAGTAAGTAAGTAAGTAAGTAAGTAAGTAAGTAAGTAAGTAAGTAAGTAGGTAAGTAAGTAAGTAAGTAGGTAAGTAAGTAAGTAAGTAAGTAAGTAAGTAAGCAAGTAAGTAAGTAAGTAAGTAAGTAAGTAAGTAAGTAAGCAAGTAAGTAAGTAAGTAATTAAGTAAGTAAGTAAGTAAGTAAGTGAGTAAGTAAGTAAGTAAGTAAGTAAGTAAGTAAGTAAGTAAGTAAGTAAGTAAGTAAGTAAGTAAGTAAGTGAGTAAGTAAGTAGTTATGTAAGTAAGTAAGTAAGTAAGTAAGTAAGTGAGTAAGTAAGTAGTTATGTAAGTAAGTAATAAGTAATTAAACAAGTAAGTAAGTAAGTAGGTAAGTAAGTAAGTAAGTATGTAAATGAGTAAGTAAGTAAGTAAGCAAGTAATTAAGTAAGTAAGTAAGTAAGTAAGTAAGTAAGTAAGTAAGTAAGTAAGTAAGTAAGTGAGTAAGTAAGTAAGTAAGTAAGTAAGTAAGTAAGTAAGTAAGCATGTAAGTAAGTAAGTAAGTAAGTAAGTGAGTAAGTAAGTAAGTAAGTAAGTAAGTAAGTAAGTAAGTAAGTAAGTAAGTAAGTAGGTAAGTAAGTAAGTAAGCAAGTAAGTAAGTAAGTAAGTAAGTAAGTAAGTAAATTAAGGTAAGTGTCCACAGCTGATCTTCAAAATTGTCGATCATAGATATACTATTAAAGTGATCAATATTAATGAAATTTATCGATTATTTTTTTCACTTCACATTCATTAAATGAATGAAATATTAAATTGTTCAATAAATTATAAACAATGCACTTAGTAATTCAAGCTAAACACCATAAAAAAAAGGTAATTTAATCAACTAATCAATCAATAAATCAATATATTTAGCCTTAGATACATACTTTTTGTTGAAAAATGTATCATTTATTCGATTAATGAAGTACAATTCTGTGCATTTGTCTATTTTTTTTTTGTTTGTATGTGTAAAATAAAAATTCAATAGTTGAATTCATGAATTGAATAAAACGAGATCGAAGGTTATGGATTCGAGTCCATTTGGTAAAAGATCATGGATGTGCATTATGTTGAAGTGTCCTATACGAAGACGAAATGTTCATCCAATGCTTCTAGGTTTTCCATAGTAACCTAGTTTCAATTGATTTATGAATTCAATTACAATCTCCACAAAACCATTTTTGGATAGAAAATTTAATAATTGAATTCATGTGTCAATTCGACTGAGACTGAATTACCTGAGCTCGAATCCAGTCGATGCAAGATTATGGTAGTTCACTCCTGAGGAGTATCATACTAAGACAAAAAAAAAACAATTCAATGCTTCCAGGTTTTCCATGGTTGTCTCATTCTGAAAATAAACATTATTTATAGTTTATACATAAATAATTTGATCTATGCCTTATGCTAGTTGATGAATCATGGAAAGTCGGTATTGTAATCTTAACAGAATAAACATCTAAACTCTGATCATCCAGCTTTATATTTTAAGAGAGATTATGATTAAACAATGAGAACTATAAGATGATAAAGAAGATTTGTAGCTCATGATGGATAATTTTCATGGAGTTTTGTTCTTTGAACTACATGGTTTAGTCGTGGAGATTTCATCGTTCTTCTAAACGACACCATCAATACAAACTTTAACTCAGAGAACAAAACTTCATCAATGAAGACTATATCAGACTATATCAAATGTTTACATTGATTAATCATTAAACAAAAACGTTCAGTTTTCATGTAACCATTAGTCTGAATGACTTGACAGTATTGATTTAATATGATTGAGATCATGAACTGATTGATGTTAGTCCACCATTGAAAATCTGGAAACACTGGACAGCCGTTTCATCCTATTGTGGGACTTCTCAGCAATGAGTATCCATGATCTCTCCAGCAGGGTTTGAACCCATGATCCTCGGTTTTGCTGGCGAACGTTTAACCTCTAGATCACTGGTCTGGCCTCCATCCAACGGTGTTAATATCTAACCTCAACCAATCCACGAAATTGCGTGACCATCTTCCATTGTACTAAAATATATACCTGTCTCCATCCGACACGGATTAGCTTCACTCGATCGCAGATACAAACTGCTAAGAAGTCTCACAATAGAACAAAATAGCCTTCCAATGCTTCCAGGTTTTCAATGGTGAGCTAACATCAATCAGTTCATGATTTTAATCAAAAATCTAATGATCTCAACAACCCTATACTGAGAATATTTTTAACACCAATCGATTATCTACTAATTTATTGAGTTCAGATAATGAATGAATATGATTACTCCTCGTAAGCCATTGTGTTCTCTCCTAATTCATATATATATATGCACTTAGTGGATCTTTTGATAGAAGTTATAAATACAAGTTTAATTAGATTTATGGATTATGGTTACCAGTAATGAGACACTAGTCACTATATAGTTTAACGAATTGTTAGCGTTTTTTAGGGTCGCTAACCCCATGCCCAACCCTCCCCCTTTATTCGCGCTTGGGACCGGCAGTAGCCCCCTGAAAAGGACTCCAGGCGGAGTTTTAACGAATTGTTAAAAAAGAAGAGTTTTAATTTGAATTACTTTCATGTAATTTCTCTCTCTTACTTGATGGAGAAACTCTGGAAGAGGTGGAATCATTCATGTGTCTGGATAGCATCATCGATGAACGAGGAGCATCTGATGCAGACATAAATACGAGGATTAGCAAAGAACGGATAAATTTCATTCAATTGAACAACAAATGTAACTCAAAACAACTGCCTGCAAGCCAATATCAAAGTCATAATCTTAAATACGAACGTCAACACAGTTAGATCTATATTGCTGAGCTGAAACTTGGACAAATACCCAAAACCATTATCAAAAATGTACAAGTATTTATAAACAATTGTCTACACAAGATATTCAATATCCATTGACCGGATACCATCAGCAATAACCTACTGTGGGAGAGGATAAACCGGCTTCCAGCTGAACAGAAAATTAGGAATAGACGTTGGAATTGGATAGGATAAACATGGAGGAAATCACCAAACTGTATGACGAGGCAAGCGCTAACTAGAGATTCTGAAAGGAAACGGAGAAGTGGAAGACTGAAGAACACACTACATAAGGAAATGGAAACAAATATGAAATGGATGAATAACAACTGGAATGAACTGGAAAGGATTGACCAGTACAGGGTTGGATGGAGAATGTTTGTGGTTGGCCTATACTCCTTCATGAGACATAACAGGTCTAAATAAGTGTGATACGAATTATCATGTACCACATTATAATACTTAAATTAGTTAGTAGTATAAAAGTATTTTAGTAATTTCTACATCCCCTGCATTGAAATTAAGGTGAACTTATCTTTTCAATACAGACCACTGAACAATTATTTTTTCTTAGTATGTATTTGTATTACATGGTCTACTCCACTATGATTGTTTGGTTTTGTGAAGATTATAAAAATTTAATGGTTGAATTCATGAGTCGGTTAAAGCTAGACCATCATTGAAAAACTATCATTAGAAACCTAGGAGTACTGGACGACCCTTTCGTCATAGTATGGGACTCCTCAACAGTGCGTCTACGATTCAAATTGCTGGACCTTCTCTCTCACGTGAGAATGCTTAACTCCTAGACCACTAAGTCAGTATCCAACGGTGTTAATGTCTGCCTTAAGCGTTCGCCCGCGAGACCGAGTTTTCTATGTTCGATTCCTGCATGCGGGATCATGTGTGCACATTGATATGAAGTCCCATACTAAGACGAAACGTCCATCCAGTGCTTCCAGTGGGTTTAGCTTCAATGGATTCGTAATTTCTACTATTAAATTACTACAATCTCCAAAAAAACCTTTCAAATAATAATCTTCATTCTGTTAAGCTATTCCATATAATAAACAATCACCTCATTCTATTCTAGATGTTTGATTGAATTACATCATTCACTGTACAAAAGGGAATGGAGTAAATACCTATTAAACTACCATTCTAGTTGGAAATATTCAATGTTCTCGAAAAATTACTGTTGTTTACGAATCTGGGAGGACGAAAAGCGAATGTTCGACGCTTTAATCAGGTTGGTGGACACAAAGAGTTTACCTAGGAAAGTTGGAAAACCCTCATTACAAACCAATGGTACATATTGGCTGCAGGATCTTTAGGAAACAAATGACGTATGAACTTACGTTGCTCCACCGCTTTATGTATCAGACCTTTAGGTCAAATGCTCGAGGTGTGTTTCCCTACGAATACCACCTGTTTCAGTTTGGGCAACCGAGTAGTATCACTTTCCACACATAAATCAAGTGACTTGTATAGCACATTTGTATTCGGTATCGCTTTATACTGTAGATCACCAGTATAGATGATCTATGTCAAAGGATTGGAGACCTACTCGATATAGTCGGGAATGGTGTGACAAACCAGATAACGTCGAAGTCACACCTCGCGGTCAGCACCTTACATGGATTACCCCATCGACGTATCAAAGTACTATAGATGCTTTAAAAACTGTGCAACACAAAGAATGTCATTGCAGAAATATATTAGTTAAAGTAGATACAAGCGAATGTAAGACCATTGTCACATGGGCCAGCCCATGGCGTACGATTAACTGATGCACATTCATCTTCCTTGACCTTGAAAGTTATCTATGATCAGTTCAATATTCACTGACCCAACTGTTTAGTGATTTGGCTATAGGTTAGTGACATTTCACTGGCCCTACAATATCAAGGTTTATGTGTTCTCTGATTATAATCATCATATGCTCACTAATGACTAGTTTCAAGAAGTATATCCTAGAGTTCTAGTAAGAAACTATGACCAGTGGAGTTCAACCGGGTCTGTTGTGAGATAGGAACTCATTGATTACAATGGTGGATGTGTCGCTCAATTTCGTGGATTAGTTAAAGTTAGACATTAACACCATTGAATGCCGACTTAGTAGTCTAGTTTGTTAAGCGCCTGTCGTGAGATTGATAGGTCCTGGTTTCGAATCTCACGAGGCGAGGTCCTGAATGTGAATTGCCGAGGAGTCCAACAATAGGACGAAACAACCGTCCAGTGCTTCAAGGTTTTTCATGATGATCTAACTTCAATTCATTCATGATCTCAACCATTGAAATAAATAAATAAAGAACAAAAGAAAAAGAAGAGTAATTCAACAACAAAAACCATACAACAAACAACTAGTCTCATATTTCTATACTGTTGTTATATTAATAGACAAGAGTCAATGTGTAAGTGATTAGAAAAACATTGACAATAATCAGAATGACAACAACAACAAGAACCACAGTAATTGACCATTTCAACGTTTCACTAGTTTGCTTTCAATTCTTCTCTGTAAACATGTAATTAGTTGTCTGACTTTTTTTATTATTTTATATTGCAAGTGTACTATTCAGATGTATGGTTTACGTGTGTGTGTGTGTGTGTGTGTGAGTGTGAGAGTGTGTGTGTGTGTGTGTGTGTGTGTGAATTGAACTGAAGAATTCCTTGTTGCCTATCAGTTTAGATAAGAATTATCTTTTTCTTACTAATTGTCCATGTCTGAAATTCGATTCCATCTAATCGGTTAACAAATATAATTTGTTATATAGATGATTATTAACAGGTGATTGATTATTATGATTCTCTCTCTCTCTCTCTGTTTACTTTTTCCCCCTAAGGGAATGATTACAATAAACAATATAAGTTCACACGGTTACTTTATCATTTGCTTTTAATCACCTAGTTATAAATATAGTATATATGGTTTCAAATCACTTTGACTAGTTGTCACGTTTCAGCTTAATCAATAAATATTTCAATAGTTGAGATCATGAGTTCATTGAAGCTAGATCAACATGAAAAACCTGGAAGAACTGGATGGTTGTTTCGTCCTATTATGGGATTCCTCAGTGGTACACATCCACGAACCCACCTCGTGGGATTCGAAACCAAGACCTATCACTCTTGCTCCAGTCGTTTAACCATTAGACCGCTGAGATGGCCGACATCCAACGATGTTAATGTCCAACTTCAACTAATCCACGAAATTGAGTGACACATTCACCATTGTAATCAATGAGTTCCTATCTCACAACAGACCCGGTTGAACTCCACTAGAACTCCAGGATATACCTCTTGAAGCTAGTCACTAGTGAGCATAGGTTGATTGGTATCAGAATTGGTTTCGTGGATATTATAGTAACTTGGTAGATGAATTCATGAGTAAATTGAAGATAGAACATCAATGAGAACCTGGAAGCACTGAAAGGTTTTTTAGTCCTTCTGACCTTCTGCTTTTTCGTTTCTCTGCAGGGTTCCAAGTTGTTGCTTGCCTGGTAATGTAGTTTGGTGATTTCCACTTTCGGTGTGTTTTCCTAAATCCTTCTTTAGTCCGGAGCTGGTTTGTTCTTTCCCACAGTAGGTAATTGCTGATGGTATTCGGGCTACGGATATTGAGTATCTTGTGTAGACAATTGTTCATAAATACTTTTGACATTTTGATGACGGTTGTAGTAGCTCTCCGAGTTTTAGCTCCATACTATAGAACTCACTGCCTTGACGTTTGTATTGAAGATTCTGACTTTGATATTGGCTGACAGCTATTTTGAGTTACATATGTTGTCAAACTGTAATAATGCTATCCCTGCTTTGCCAATCTTCTCCTTTACGTCTGCATCAGATCCTCCAACCAAACTGCCATAAAACATTCAAAAATAAACACTGACCATAAGAATAATTACCGTTTTTTAAGCGAGCTTTCTACGGCTTGGAGTCGCTAATCCTATGCCCAACCCTCACCCTTTATCCGGTTTGGGACCAACAGTAGCTCCAGAGGAGCTCCATGTGGAGTGCTGTTAGAGGTTTTGTTAGAGGTATGAGGGCGGTTATCAGTTCCCGGTTGCCCACACAGTAGAAGGGTTCTTCTTGAAGTGTCTGAAAAGGAAATTGGGTTAGGAGCGGTCTTTGTAACCGGAGAGTGTGACCGCAGTGCCCAACGTACAACTGCCTGATGTCGGTCACTGCTATGTTTGAAGCGTTTACGAGTCCACTTAATCTGCGAACGAGAACAAAGAATTGGTGACCAAAGACCAATAAGCTAGATATTCTGATGTGTCCCAGCCAGAAACGAGCGATTACAAGAAACACAAATCAAAACATATATATACAGCACAAAACCGTCCTTGGAGAGAGTTACCAAATAGCATAATACTAAAAGACGCAACGGACCAATAACATTTAAGATATTTCTCAGTTGGAAACGCGACATGAAGGTGACAAGAGCGCTTTTGGCGCGAAAACAGAGAAGTTTAAATTTTCTAAATAAATTACAAAATTAGGTCCTTTCCCAAGTGAGTTCTGGGGATCCAACGTCCCCAACAGTCACATACGACCTGTACTTGTTAAGATCTTACCTCAGGAGACGAAATAAGGCGAAGTGTACATTTTTATGATCAACATTTTCTAACCCCACCCTTCCTTTGTGGGAAGGTAATATCGCTGTTATGTTGATTATCGGAATGAAACACATTACTGCCTTCACAGCTCTATACAGTAAGCGATACGACCTCTCCCTAGGACCTTAGATCTACTGCTTTTAGTCTTACCATTCTTCAACCGACCTATCTGACATGGTAGGAATTTGATGAACGATTTTTCCAATCAGTATAGTTTGATTGATTCATCACAATAGGCAAACCCAACCACCATATTAACGTAGTAGAAACGGTCAGGTGATATATATATATATATATATATATATATATATATATATATATATATCATGTTACATTATCCATATGTGTTCTTTCAAATCATAATAATCTTGTTTATTATTCATATCTAATTCAATGAACATGTTTTAAAGTAATCCCATATTATTCTTATCAAATTGATCTAAATTTATTCAAGAAAGAACATTCATTCAATGAAGAATTAAAGAAATGTATAGTCGAATTCATAAATCAATTCAACTTAGACTATCATTGGGAAACTTGGATGCACATATGTAAATAACAAATCAATAATGACAAAGTTATTCAATCAATCAATCAATCAATCAATCAATCAGTCAACAACATAAACTGATCCATTTGGATTCAATCAATCGATCAAATGTTAATCATTATATTGATCATTTCTTTTAGGATCAATTAGAATGTAATCGATATTTGATAGAACAGTAGGATAATTGTAAATACATTATATACATATTGATGATCAGAAAACAAAAACAAAACAAAAAACAGTTGTGTTTAATCATTTATTGTTAACCATTTGAACTAGTGAATAGAATGCCCCCAAATGCCCTGGTACGGCCGACAGTGGGGAGAGTCCGCTCTCCCTCTCGAAATGCTCTCACATGGCCATGCGTATATAGCCTCTGCCACAGAAGTCCTACTCACTGCCTTCTCGTGGCATTACTGTTGTTTACGAAATTGAGAGGACGAAAAGCGAATGTCTGGCGCTTTAACCGGACCCAAAATCAATGGTGCACATGGACTGGCTCCAGTATCCTGCCTGAAGGAACAAATGGCGTATGAACCAATCATTGGTCACCGGCTACCATGGAACTGCATCTCCTTACGATGCTCCACTGCCTTGTGGGTCAGACATTCAGGTCAAAGGCTCCGAGTGTGGTCCCCTAAGAAAACCACCTTCTTCGGTTTGGTCACCCGGGCAGTATCACAGCCCTCACACAAATCAATTGGTGCCTCCCTGTACCTATACTTATGTGTTAAAATAAAATAAAATAAATAGTGAACAGAATATCAAATTGATTGCTAATTGATCAGTTATTTTTATATTTAATCATTGAATTTATGAGTCGATATAAGCTAGATTACGATGGAAAACCTGAACAATGGTTTGTACTTGTACGGAACTCCTCAGAAATGAGTATCCGCGGTATTGCATATAGGATTCAGATGCAGGACATTTGACGTCGAGCGCGAGCTCTTAACCTATATACCACTGAGCCAACATCCAACAGTGTGCATATCTAACTATCGATTAGACTCAAAGATTTAAAACTGCTAATTAAGTCTTTCATTTGTTTCATTCAATTAGAATGATAAGTCATTGAATGATTGTTCAATAGGATGAAGAATAGACATTCATCACAAGGTCTAAATGTTGTGAATGACATGCCTCATATATTCATCGATAAGTATTTCTGTGTAGTTTTGTTCTAGGGATGAAATACTCACCAACTGCCTTCCAGTTTTCAATGGTTGTCTAGATGTATTCAGTTTGTGATATAAACTACGCATAAATTGATTAATATAAAGGATTCAACGTGGTTAGTCTACCTCAAACAATGGACCATCGTCGCGTATTATGATGGATTGTTTGAAATGAAACATTAATACCTTTAGGTGTCGGATCAACGGTTTAGACGTTAAGCGTTTGAGTGTGAAATTGAATATGCTGGGTTCGAATCCCATGTGCGGGATCGTGGATGTGTATTTCTGAAGAGTCCAATACTGGGACGGGACGGCCATCGAGCGCTTTCAGGTTTCCAATAGTGATCTAGCTCCAATCAACTCATGATCTCAACAAAAATCCCTTTCTGTTATATCAGTGAATTATTTATTTAATAAAATGAGATTTTATTAGTTTACTTAATAAGTTCAATCTACAATTATGTTTTAAACATAAACATCGTTGGATACTGGACAAGTCAATAGTCTAAAGTTTAAGTGTTCGTGACTGATAATCTCTGGGTTCATGACCCACATATAAAATCGTAGATGAACATTACTGATGAATCTCATACTAGGACGAAACAGTCGTTTAGTGTTTCCAAGTTGTTGTTGTTTTTTTTTTATGATAGTCTAACTTCAATTGACTCATGAATTCATTTATGAAGTTAACTATCATCTCCATAATAACCCCTTTCTAACTATAATTATATTTTAGTCAATTATCACTTTCATTTAATCAGTTACAATTCACACCTGATGATGTATAAATATGATAATCCGATTAAGAATAAGGAATTGAGAACTTTTATCAATTAAATATACTATAATTACATAATATCTAAAATGAAACTAGTATTGAATACTAGTGAAATTCATCATCATTATGGGGGTGGGGGTGGGGTGGCGATTGAATTCATGATTCGATGTAAGGTAGACTATCATTGGACGGTCATTTAGTCTTTGTATGGGACTCCTCTATGGTATATACTTGTCGTTCCACATTTTGGACTCAAATCCAGATCATTAGATCGGCAATTAACGGTGTTAATGTCTCATTTCAACCAATTCTTGGTATAGGACGACTGTCCATCATTGTCTTCAGTGAGTAAGTGTTACACAACAGACATGATTGAACTCCACTGGTCACGGCTTACTACAATCTTCACAAACCCCTATTCTGATTATAAACCAACTTACTTACTTCCGCCTGTTACCCCCAATAGAGCGTAGGTCGCCGACCAGCAGTCTCCAACCCACTCTTTTTTTAGTTCTATCAAGTTGTTGTTCATTCTTTTCATGTCTGTCTCCATTTTTCGGCGTAATATATTCTTTGGTTTTCCTCTCCTTTTTTGGTCTTGAGGATCCCAATTGAGGGTTTGTCTTGTGACGCAGTTGGATGCTTTCTTCACTGTGTGTCCTATCCACTTCCAACGCTTCTTCCTCTACTGAAATCTAGTTTGTTCTTTCTCACAGTAGGTTGTTGCTGATACTATCCGGTCAACGGATATGGAGTATTTTAGTAGGCAACTGTTAATAAACGCTTGTTGTCGTAGATCTCCAAGTTTCCGTCCCGTACATTAGAACTATCTTGACATTTGTTACTGCCTCACAACAGACACAGTTGAACCCCACTGGTTACGGTTTACTACAATCCCCACAAAACCCCTATCAAACAATTCCCAAATGATTCCTCAACTATGTTGATAAAAAACTTAGTTCGTTACATAAACCTATTAGTACTAATATCTTTGTATATTAATCATTCAATACCAGTATGGGTCTTTAACCTATCATGTATATAGTATTACCCTTGTATATAATCAATTGAATTGAATTATTTCCGGTGTAATGTTATCTTCTTGACATTTATGATAAACATGTGTTAACCAATTGCTGTATCTAATCTTTATTGGATTCATCTCTTCATTATTTAAAACAACAATATGATTATCTAATCTGATCAGATCATGCTTTATCACTTCGAGATCAAATAAACAATCCATACTTAGTGAGAAATGGACAGACAAAAAAAAAGGGAAGGGAAGGGAAGGGAAGGGAAGGAAGGGAAGGGAAGGGAAAAGAAAACATAGTTTGAATAATCTATTCATTTATTCATGCTGTTAGGATGTAATGTATCTATTACATAACAAGATTTCATTATTGTGATAAATCTCAGACATGTAATGTCAACTAATATAAATGATATTGAAATGAATATATACTTGGTAAAGTTGATTCAAAGCCCTATTATGTTGAAAATAACTATACAATATTCTAGGCTAAGCAACTATTAGAAACCTGAAAGCACTGGAAGACTGTTTCATCCTACTGTGGGACTTCTCAAACAGTGCGTATCCATGATACCTTATGTGGGATTCAAATCCAGAGCATATCGGTCTCACGTGTGAATGCTTAACTTCTAAATTACTGAGCCGGCCGGTATCTAACGATGTTAATATCTAACATCAACATATCTATGAAATTGAGTCACCGTCCACCATTGTCTTCAGTGAGTTACTGTCTCACAACAGATTCGGTTGAAATCCACTGATCATGGCTTCTCACTAGAACTCCAGAAAATATTTCTTGAAACCAGTCTCTAATGAGCATATGATGATTATTATCAAAAGGGATTTTTGTGGATATTATAGCAATTTACTAGTTGAATTCATGAATGCCGGCTCAGTGGTTTTGAGGTTAAGCGTTCACGCATGTGACCGAAGTTCGTGGATTCTGAAGAGTCTTGTACCAGAACGAAATGGCTGTCCAGTTTTTCCAGGTTCTCGACGGTGGTCTTATAAATTCATCTACTAAATTACTATAATATCCGCAAAACCCTTCCCTCATTATTAATTAGATGAATAAGTCTCCAGTAATAGTTAGCGGTTTAATAGTTTTTCCATCCATTGACTAAGCTAAATTTAAGGTGTTATGCTATTAGAGGTAGTCTGTTAGGAAATTCGGAATATACGTTACGCAATAATTGGCACATGTCAACAACGAGTACATATAATCTTACAGAAACTAATGCCTTATATAAAACGAACATGATATTAGTCATTAAACGTAAATATTTTGGTCTTAAAGTGTAAGAGTCTTATTCAGGATCGTTGCTTAGTAACGTCATATGCTGATCAGGTTGGGTAATGTAGATTCATATCTTACACAAGTAGTCATTTCCATCAAGATTATGTTACGCTAATAAGTACCATAAAACTCATGCCTAGAGTTTTCTACTAATTACCTCCGAACAACTAAAGTCAGGACACTGAACTGGCGACGTTAAGTTACTAAGACTAGTGAATACATTGAAATTGGATCAATAGAACTCAATCAATAACTAAGGACTATCAAAAAGGTTTTTTTATGGATATAATAGTCATTTCAATGGTTGAGATCATGAATCATTTGAAGCTAGACCACCATGGAAAACCTGTAAACACTGGATGGCCGTTTCGTCCTATTGTGGAACACCTGAAATACGATTGATTCGGAATAACTATACATATGATGTGAATGTGTATATGAATGGTGCGAATGGTCCACCAGGGTGCTTGGTACTTGTGTGGTTGTGCCACAGGATTGAGCTGTACTATTCAGATTGTAGCGTTAAAGCGGTATTGAGCGGTATTGCTCGGTTTATTAAACCTATGTCTGAGCGGTGTCTGGTTCTCCTGTTATACAGGGTTGACCTGTACTGTTCGGGTTGTCACGTGAAAGTCTGGACAGTGTCTGGTTCTCCTGAAAACCAATGTAAAATTACCCTGGCCCACAAGGGTATATTATATAACTGTTATAACTGCTCAATCAATTCCAACTATCCGTCTATTACTAAACATACTGAAGAAATCGACTTATTTAGATACATTTATTGAAACAGTTACATTCATTCAGGTATTTTCTATGGAGATTTCTTGAAAGCGATTTGATATGTGAGTATGAAAGCTTTTATAAGATAACAATGTGAAATAAGTAGCTTCATAATACCTTTTTTATCTTTGAATCAAACAAATTTCATCTCATGTATTGATGAACTTTGAATTGTGTACCTGTAGAAAGTTATCCAAGCTAACGTTGAGACATTTACGCACCATAATTCATAGACATGGATTCATATCAAAGCCCCGAAATTAGTAGGGAGAGTCCGCTCTACCTCTAGAAATGCTTTCATGTGGCTACACGTATACAACCACTTCCAGGAAACTATTACTCATTGATTTCTCTAGGCAGAGATGTTGTTTACGAAATTGAGAGGATGAAAAGCGAATGTCTGTCACTTTAACCGGATCAGTAGATATGGAGGATCCATCTAGGAGAGTTGGAAAACCCTCATTCCAGACCAATAGTGCACATGGACTTCAGGACTCCGATGGAATAAATGACGTATGAACTAACTGTGGGTGACCAGCTACTGTCTTGTGGATCAGACCTTTAGGTTGGAGGCTCTGAGTCTGGCCCCCTAAGAAAATCACCTGTTTCAGTTTAAGTACCCCGGGCAGTATCACAGCTCACACACAAGTCAAGTGACTTGTGTGGCTCATATGCATTTGGTGCCCCTTTGTACTAATATTTATGTGTTCAAATAAATAAATTCACATTACCAATCAAAAGAGAATTGATGTAACGCCGCTATCCTTGCAATCCATGACACGTGTTTCTCCTATGAAATACTAGTTAATTGGTTGATATTCACACAGGGACTCATACTCCTTGTCCAGTTTCACTCATAAAATCAGCACGTTAATCATGAAGTTAAAAAACTCTACATAACAACTTAATTGTTTAAAATGTATACTGTTATTAATAAGAATTAATTGCATATTTAATATTAAAAACAGAAAGATATAAAACTTAAAGCATTCCCGCGCAAGATCGATAAGTCCAATGTTCGTATCTCACGAGGGGGCCTCATAGATACACACTACTGAGGAGTCTCACAATAGGACGAAACAACAGTTCAATGGTTTAACTTCTATTGATTTTATTGATATCAACTATTAAACCCATTAATTGTTTAATTTCTTTTTTTTTTTTTCAAATTTCAGACAGGTCAATACAATCTTCTTCTTGATGATTATCACCATATAAAATTAGGTCATCTATAGGTCAAGCTACATTATACTACTAACTACTTATTCAATATACAATCCCACCCACCCCCACCCCTCTATAAACAATTTTCTTCAGCGTTTATCATCATCATAATTTTTATTTATGAAATAATAACCAACATGTTTAATAATGATAAACACAGATGGTCACCTTCATTTCTTCTCAACTAACAATCACCATAGTTACGTAGATGTATGAAAGAAAGGGAAACAATTTGAGTTTATTGTCAGTACTTCTAATTTGCTTGTATAATAACTTTGATAACCATCATTATATTAGATCACTTCATATGTATATATGTACATACATATAATGTAAAAGTACATTTTTTTTATTTAGAACGAACAATACTACTCATAAATAATCATACTAATATTAGTAGTAGTAAATAATTATTCCTGTCACGGAATAGACAGAACATTATAGTCTACTCAACATGTCTGGAATGAAAGTGTCTTATAATAAATAACGAAATCAATTATATTGTTTACCTATTCTTTGATTGATCTATCTCTCTGTCTATCTACTTACCTATCTACCTACCTATTTAGCTGAGAACATACATACCCTCAAATTAAATCACATCTACATCATCATTATCATAAACAATTCCCCCAGCAGCATAAGTAACATTAACATGACAACATTCATTTCTAGTAATTTCAATCCTACCATTATTCAATACACTTGTCACTGCTTCAAAAATTAGTTACTAGAAGGGGGGGTGGACAAATATAACTGAGGAAATGTGTACTCAATATTTATTCTTTTGCATAGTTTGTTTATTATTTGTTTTCTTTTATTATGTCTTGTATTTATTTGTCATCTGAACAAATGTTCTTTTAATATCAGAAGGGGGTTTTGTGGATAATATGGTAATTTTTAATAGTTGAGATCATGAGTCAATTGAAGCTAGATCACCATGAAAAACCTGGAAGCATTGGACTACCGTATCGTTCTACTATGGGACTTCTCAGCAGTGTATATCCATGATCCTGCTCCAAATAGACTCGTATTTAGGAATTTCGGTCTCAGTTTAATAGACTCGTGAATTTAATTATTAAATTTTTATCAGAAAGGGTCTTAAGTTTGAATCTCGCGAGGTGGGATCGTGGGATCAACGGACGAAATGGCCGTCGATTGCTTCTAGGTTTTCCATGGTGATTTAGATTCAATTGACTCATGATCTCAACGATTAAACTTTTATCAGAAAAGGGTTTTGTATCATCTGGTAAATGAAAGTAAACGGAACATGAGATAAGTATGAATATGGTATCAAATGTTTCAAAAAGTAATTATTTGGTAAAGTGAAACTGGTTCAACAGCTGGATGTTCATTTTAATGAAATCTGTAAACTAAAACTAAACTTCTTGACTGTTACTTACTCTCACCCTTTCTCTTTCTCCTGGTGATCGACTGGTTCATGAAGACGTCAACATCTGGGAGGAAGCATGGGATGCAGCTGGACGATCTAGACTTCACAGATGATCTGACTCTTCTATCGCACACGCAACAACAAATGCACGAGAAGACGACCGGTGTAACAGCAGCCTCAGCAACAAAGAGAAAAGCAAGATTATTCGATATAATACAGCATGCACAAATCGAATCACACTTGACGGACAAGCTTTGGAGGATCTGATGCAGATGTAAAGACAAGGATTCACGAAACAAGGAAAACATTCCTACAGTTGAACAAAATATGGAACTCAAAACAACTTTCAACTGATACAAAAGTCATAATCTGCAATACGAACGTCGAAACAGTTCTACTGTACAGATCTGAAACCCAGAGAACTACCACAACCATCGTCAAGAAAGTACATGTATTTATAAACAGTTGTCTACACAAGATACTAAAGATTCATTGGCCGGATGCCATCAGCAACAGCCTACTGTGGGAGAGAACAAACTAGCCTCCAACTGAAGAGGAAATTAAGAAAAGACGATGGACATGGATAGAACATACATTAAGCAAGTACTTGTAGTTTGACAACACTTCAATCAGTAACAACTTCTATAATTGAAAAGTGATAACCCAATGAAATCAGAAGTCAAAAGTGAAGAGGTTTGAAGATATATTTGATAGGTTATCAATATATCGAGAATTGACTGATCTCAACTGAGTAGCGGTTGTAAGAGAAGTTGAACATAGCGTATTCACTAGTGATCCGATGCGAATACATGACTGAGCACCTTCAGTTAGGTAAGTTCATTACAACTAATAAGGTGAGCATCAAATGTCGAACACTTACAGAGCCATTGATTATGGGGAGTTATTCATCGTTACATACTAGTAACAAATATTTTGTCCATAAAACGGATCGATTAAATTTTTCAATTGGCTGTCCATAATCATTTAGAATCGAGTTTGAGGGGTAACATACGTAAATAAGTAATTAAATATTGCATAATCGAACTCAATCAACATATTTCGTCCGATTTGAGACTAGTTGCCTAGATGTACCTTCTTTATCACAGTATTTATGTTCACATCCAGATTCGAACTTCATATCCAATATCACTTGAAACTTCAACATGTTACCAATTGAACAACCAAATCCATACAATCACAATTGATTGATCACTGGATGACCAATGTCATGCTTGTCTAGTCCTTATTATTAGTGCAGATCGAATGCTATCGACCATGTTGCAATGTGGCCACTAGTCTAGGTGACACGAAACTGCGGGCACTATTGTGAGATTAGATGGTGGTTGGAGGTAGTCAACAGGAAACCCTGGACCCGGATTTCGTGCTACTTGGCACTCGTCAGCAAGGTGTACCTGTGATCTTGAGGGAACTAATACTCCCTGACGGATTCGATCCCGTGTCACCCAGCTTCACAGTCAGAGACGTTACTACTGAGCTATCCGGACCGCGACCGACCTCCTGTAGGAGTGAGATGTAATCACAATTGATTGATCGCTGGATGACCAATGTCATGCTTGTCTAGTCCTTATTATTAGTGCAGATCGAATTCTATCGACCATGTTACAGGCTGACGAATGCCAAGTAACACGAAACCCGGGTTCAGGGATTTCTGTCAACTACCTCCAAACACCATCTAAATCCATACAACCCCTGAATTGTTTCTATATTTAATATTAAGAATTATAATATTTAAAGGAAGGCCCTAGTTAATTGATTAGGATGAGTAGTTATGTAATAAAGTAATTACACATAACGATTAATGTTAATTATACAGATTAATTACGTAATTGAGTTTAGCTCAGTTGAATAAAAATTTAAATCCTTGATGGATATATTTTAAAAAATTGATATAATGAAACAAATGAGAAAGGCAGTATGGTTAGCGGTGGAATCAAGAAGAAGGCGTGTTTCGTCCTATTTGAGAATCGTCAGCTAGATGTACTTGTATCTCAGAGTTGATGTTCACTCTAGGACTTGAATTCAGTACCATTCGCTTTAGTCGACATTGCATTATTCAATTGGCTACTGAATCCTAATGGCCGCTTGGTTGTGCAATAGGGTGAAGTTTAAATTCACTTGGTATTGTTTGTTTGAATCTTCCCAATTGATGTTTAGGACATCAATTGATCAGTCTCTTATTGACATATATGCATACTGTGAGTATTGCCTCTATGTAGGCTTAATTCACAAGCATATATCAATGGGAAGATTCAAGTACACCATACCAAGTGGATTTACACTGATAATTGTTGTCAGAATGAGTTTGTGGATATTGTAGTAATTTAATGGTTGAATGTATCAATCGATTTAAGCTAGACCCCCTTGAAAAACCTGAAAAAACTAGACGGTTGTTTCGTCTTAGTATTTAACTCCTCAGCAGTTTTGAGTTCGAATCCTACGTGCGAGTTCATGAATGTGCATTAATAATTGTATTTATTTAAGCACACACACAAAAAAAACAGAATTGTAGGTGGGTGTTTTTTGCTATACGTCCAGGAAACTGGAAAAACTACTTTATTGTAATTTTTATTCATTTAGTATATTATAAGATTTCATGTTAGATCGATATTTAATCAATACTCCTAACATCCATACTGATCGATAACTGAAGAGTGCTCAGATCTTAGTACTGATTGAATTCTATCGATCAAATGATAACATGAGTATAAATCTGATCGATCCAATTTGGTACGCATTATGTTTTTAAGATGAAGTGAGCGGAGCTTACTAATAATTGATCAATTGACGTAAATATATGTCTGATAAGTGTGGTGGTGGTGGTGGTGGTGGTTGTGGTGGTGGTGGTAACCTTTTCATTTATATAACCTTGTGTTGTTGATTTCATTCCCGCATATGATCATCAGTTGACAGAAAAAACACTGATGAAACTAAACGAGATCGAATCCTAGATCGATTGTTTACTATCAATCACATTAACATGTGTGAGTCTTTACTGTTGATGAGTATTTACAAAATTGAAGTACTACATACATATACTTTGTATGTTGTTAATAAAACATTATGCGAAATAAAACAGATTCGTGTTAGCACTGGACGGCCGTTTCGTCCTAGTATGGGACTTCTCAGCCATTAACACCGTTGGATGCCGGCTCAGTGGTCTAGTTGGTTAAGCGCCTGGCGCGAGACTGATAGGTCCCGGGTTCGAGTCCCGCGGGGTGCGGGGTCGTGGATGCGCACTGCTGAGGAGTCCCATACTAGAACGGAACGGTCGTCCAGTGCTTCCAGGTATTCCATAGTGGTCTAGCTTCAATTGATTCATGATTTCAACTATTGAAATGACCAATTCTCCACAAAACTCATTCTAGATTCGTGTTAATCCGTTACTATTTATGTTCAGACCAACTTTAAATGGATAATCATATTGATTGGTCTTTCGGAAAGGATGATGCAACAATGGTCCGGATAAAATTGAGTACAGTTTATGAAAAGAAACTGTTAGTAGTAGAGTTCAATCGAAATTTCATTAGAGATCAAACCCATGACATTTTAATCTCTTTCACTTGTACGTCAGACCGCATAGTTAGCATATAATGATTCAGGTTACTGACTTTAATCATTTGGTAAAACGATGTGATCATAATCCGTGGTTTTTGATCAAATTCGTCAAGCTATTGACATTGTTCTTAGTATTAAGGTCTGTACCTAGACAATCATTTCTCTGGTTCTACTTTGAAACTCACACTATTTCATAATCAGAAAGGGATTTTGTGGAGATTGTAGTAATTTTAATAATTGAATTCATGAGTCAATTGAAACTAGACTATCATGGAAAACTTGGAAGCACTTGACGACCGTTTCATCTTAGTACGGGACTACTCTACGATCCCAACCCGCGAGATTTGAACCCACGACCTATCAGTTGCGCGTGCGAACGCTTGACCTCTAGACCACTGAGCCAACATCCAACAGTGTTAATGTCTAACTTCAACCAATCTACAAATGTGCACTGATTATAATCATCATATGCTAACTAGTGGATGTCTCCAAGAGTTATTTCCTGAAGTTCCACTGAGAAACAGTGACAAGTGGAGTTCAACCGGGTCTGTTATGAGATAGTAACTCACTGACCACTATGGTGGATTGGTTGAATTCAGACATTAACACTGTTAAATACCAACGCAGAAGCATATAGTTTAAGCGTTTGCGCGTCAGAATGGGTTCGAATCTCGCGATGCCGAATCATGGAAGAGTTTTACAATAGGACGAAACAATCATCCAATGTTTTCATGTTTTCCATGGTGGTCTAACCAATATTGTTGCTTGTTTCTTTTTAATGTTCCATTTTAACTATCATCATCAATCAAGAGAAAAATCATTCTAACAACTATGAATAATCAAGATGAACAACTTATACCCATCTATCAAAAAGCGAAAAAAAAAAACGTTTGTCTGTGTGTTATTTTCTCACCTCTTTGTTAAAAAACAAACAAACAAACAAACAGATCAATAACCTAATTATTTTTTACAAAAATTATGGGGATGGGGATGGGGATGGGGTAGGGTGGGTAAATACAAAATGATTATGATAACACCCTTGATCATCATCGTCATCATCATCATCACCATCACTATTATCATCTATGGTGTATTTCATTCATTGTGAATATTCATCATGTATGTGATTAATAATCACAGTTTTAATAAACGTAGGCAAATGTAAGTTGTAATCTTCTATTCATTATAAACACAACTTTAAAAACACACAATAATAATAATGGTAATTATTATTATTGATCGACACTTAGTGTTGGTCACTCACAATCCATCATATAAGACTCGAACCCTAGATCTTCAATCTCGTATGAACACTTAACCTGTAGACCTCTTAGCTAGTAACTGATGATCTTAACCATTGAAATTATTATGATATCTACAAAAAACCCCATCTAATAATAATCATCATATTCTCATTAGTAACTGACTTCAAGAGGTATTTCCTGGAATTCTAATGAGAAGTCGTGACAAGTGGAGTTCAAATGGGTCTGTTGTGAGATATTATCTGACTAGTGACAATGGTAGACGGTTTGAAGTTAGACATGAACATCAGTGGTCTAGAGCTTAAGCCCTCGCTCGGAAGTCTGATATCTCCTGGGTTCTAGTCTCGCACATGAAATTGTAGATGCTCACTATTGAAGAGTCTCATACTAGGATGAAACTACCATCCAGTGTTTCCAGGTTTTTCATGATGGCCTAGCTTCAAATGACTCACAAATTCAGCTATTAAATTACTATTTGAAATCTAGTCCGCTAGTTGTATACATTTACAATCCAAATGGATTTAGATATCGAACTGATTTCATTGAATTTAGGAACTCTGAGTATTATCTTAATTATTTCAATGTAAAACGTTCATCATCATTGACAGACGCCATTTTGTATAGTTTTAAGCTGAACATTCAAGATAAACACTAGAATTGAGAATATCTGAGATCAATTGATAATTTTACGAAATCATACCGATTTTGATTTGATCACAGAATTTGATGAGTTCAATAAATTACATTAGGATATTATTGTGTAGATTATCATTGTTGATAATCTCTGTCGAATGATTGGGGGGGGGGTCTACTCGAGTTAAAAGAGGATTAGTGTAATAAAGTAGCTAATTTCCAAGTCACACTTTACGGTCGATGTAACAAAGTACTATGACTGTATTGATGTCCGCATGGGCCAGTCCATCGCATATGATTAACTGATGCGTGTTGGTTGTATTTGACCTAGACGAGGATCGATGAACTGTTCGGTATTTATTGATCCAACTACTGAATGATTTGCGTAGGGCTCAATGACATTTCATTGAGCCTTACAATTGTAATCCTTGTCAGTAATTTTAGTAATGTTTCATACTCATTGTGATATCCACTTCTTTGTTGTAGGGGTGGGGGGAATCAATAAATCACATATAACCAGTGAGTATTATTCATTTTAAATCGATTGATCACCTTAAATTATACTTTACATTGTCTTTGTCAAGGTGATATATAACGTTAGAAATCAATATTTGTTACTACACTATAATATGTATCATAGTTGATAAGGTTAATTTAAGGATAAATATGAATTAACATAGGTGAAGTTCATTTCTCGGCATGTTAATTTTGACTAAATGATGACCTGATTTCGTAATGTTATTAGATGAGTTTGAATTGTTGAATGTTTATTAAGATCATTAATTGATCAAGATTAGACCAACATTGATCAAGAATTGAATGACCATTCCGTCCTAGTCATCCATGATTCAACACACAAAACTCGAACCCAGGAACTTCATTCACGTGCAAATACTTAACCTGTAGACCCCTGAGTTGGGATTTGTTAGTCTTGATGTTTAGCTTCAACCAATCCACATGATTGCAATAACATCTTCCATTGTCTTCAGTCGATACATGCCTTACATCTGACACGGTGTGGTTGTTAGATTCAGTTGTTATCAGAAGCGGTTTTTGTGGATATTATAGTAATTTAATAGTTGAGTTCATGATTCGATTGAACCTAAACCATCATGGAGAAACTGGAAGCCCTTGGACGACTGTTTCGTCCTTCTGTGTGACTCCTCAGCAGTGCTCATATACAACCACACACACGAAAATTCAAACCAGGACTTATCGGTCTCACGCGTGAGCGCTGAAGCCCAAGATTGACCGGCATCTAACTTCATACAATGCACGAAATTGAGCTACTGTCAGTTTATTTGTCACTATTGACGATCACACTAGTATTTGAAATCGGTATTCATTCATTCATTCAAACATCGTAGATCTGTATTCGTTAGACAGCTTATAAAACTTAACAGTTTATTCAACCAGTTTGATATTTATACCACTTCAAAGTAACACTTAATTAAAAAATAATAAATCTAAGTATTAATGAAGCATCTGTTGATATTTAGTATATATAGTATTATCCATTGTATGCCGTGTTTTCCCTTAGAAGTCGAGGTCTTCATAATCCAGTCGACTACCAGAAGAAGGAGGAAGGGAGAGAGTAGACAGCCATGTCTTACTCGGGTGCTTACTTGGAATGAATCTGTCAGCTGTCCTCCATGCACTACTGTGCACTGTAGTCCGTCGTATGAGTTCCGGATAATATTGACGATCTTCTCAGGAACTCCGAAGTGTCGAAGAAGTTTCCATAAGGTTCTCCTATCTACACTGTCAAATGCCTTCTCATAATCAATGAAGTTGATGTACAGTGACGAGTTCCACTCAATTGATTGTTCGACGATGATCCGTAGTGTCGCAATTTGGTCTGTGCACGACCGGTCCAGCATGTTGATCTCGAAGTTGAGCGTCTGCTGCGTCTTTCATCCTGTTCAGTAACACTCTATGAAAGACTTCTCTTGGTATTGATAGTAGTGTAATGCATCTGCAGTTTTCACACTTACTCAAACCTCCTTTCTTTGGAATCTTGATGAGGTGTCCTTCTTTTCAGTCCATCGGCATTATATTGTCATTATTACTCACTTTATTTAATACTTTATATTTAATTGCTTATTTAAACACAAAAATATTAGTTCAAAGGGGCACCGAATACATATGCACCACACAAGTCACTTGATTTGTATATGGACTGTGACACTACACCAGTGTCCAGACCGAAGCAGGTGATTTCCTTAGGGGGCCATACTCGGAGCCTTTGACTTAAAGTTCTAATACATAAGGCGATGGAGTAACGTCAAGAGATCCAGTCACATGGCAACCAGTGACCAATAATTGGTATATACACCTTTTGTTCCCTCATGATACTTGATCTCATGTGCGCCATTGGTTTGAAATGAGTGTTTTCCAACTTCCCAAAGTGTATCCTCCATATCCATCTACCCGGTTAAAGTTCTCGAAAATAAAATCCTCGCCGTGAGAATGCAGTCAGTAGGACTTCCCTAACAGTGGTTGTATATTCGCGGCCATGTGAGAGCATTTAGTGAGGGAGAGCTGACTCTTCCCAAAACCTCAACAATACATAGTAGTAATTTGAGCTTAGTTTCCTGTCGATCTATCATTCCACTATCTTAACAAGTACACAAATAATTTGGAAGTAGTAACCATAGAAAGGATGTTGATTCTCACTCTCTCAAACTTTCCAGTAGCATTCCCTTAAAATACATGGATCGCAAACATGTAAACTTGATAAGACATTCAGATTGGACACCCTATTTTAGAGTGATAGTCTCATGGATACCATAGATATATTTTATTGAATCACTAGTTCGTGTTTGGAATCATTCGCACCCCGGAAGATTATTACGTCTAACGAATTAATTATACCAGTTAAATATCATAAATACTGATGAAACCTACAAGATAACTACAAGATCTATTCAAATTAAATGATCTCATAGGGTGTAAGGCATTATTCATGAGTTGTTGACCAATTAATAGTGACTCCAATGTGCAAAATCAACTTCCTCTTCTCACTCAACACGTTGGAGCAGTCAGTCAGTAACAACGTGAAACTTCGTATGTACGTACATCAGTTTGAGTTGCCATACAACATCAACACAGAGATGCAGTTGTCAATTCGAATCCCGTAGTGGTAGGGGTGGTAACAGTATAGGTGGCAATCGGAAACATTAGGGTTTGAAGGTGTTATTCAATGAGTATAATCCAATGAAATAAATTTGGAAAGAGAAAAACAGGGACATGAAGAATTCAGAAGATTAGAATTTCGGAGAACACAAAGAATGGATGCACCTACGCCACTGCAAACGATTTTGAACCATGTGTCATTCAACGTCTCTAACCATCAGTTGCTATCGTCTCGCTGATCTCAAGCAGGTAGTCTACACCTACCAACATGACTCAGTCCACTTGTCATTGACTTCATGGATTTGTGCCATGTTTTGGTCTGGCCGCCCCTAGCTTTCTTCCAACCTATTCCTACACCATAAAACATCACACGTTGGGGCAGTCGGTGGTTGGGCATACGTAACACGTGTCCTAGCCATCTCAACTGATGAAGTTTCACGAATTCATCAATTAATTTTCATTCTTACCTAGTACTCGTTTCCTATCAACTGCGTTACTTATCCGGTGGTCCCAGGATGTACGAGTGATGTTTCGAAGACATCTACAATCGAATACTAGTAATCTACGAATATCCTCTACTCTTACTGGTCATGCTTGACAGCCATAAAGTAGGACGGAACGAACTGCTCAGCAGTAAACACGTCCTTTGGTTGGTAGACGGATATCTCGCCTACGCCATAAATGACACAAATTGGCAAAAGTTAGTCGAACCTTCTGTATCCGTACTGAGATTTCGTCACACACCAGACCACAAGGACTGATGAGACTTCTAAGATGAGTGAAGCGGTCGACACGGTCGACACGCTCAACCACTTCACTCCCTATCATTAGTTTGGGTGTCGATGCAACTCAATACTGAAGCAACATTTTTCATTTCGAGGGAGAGAATAGAATGCCGAAGATGCTTGCATTGTTACTTAGAGTGGTAAGAAGACTCTGCATTGGAGCACCTAAAAATGAAGTATTACCCAGAATTACGAGTAATCACTATAAAAGCATATCAGTAGTAATCATGTGAATATTTATATAAACTTAAATAACATCGGTTCCAAAGTTATATATATCAGTAGTCACACCATAAAATCTATTTCATTCACTTCACTTGAATCTTCTCATGGATGTTTAGGATTGCAATTGATCAGTCAGTAGCTAAATGGATAATGCGATGACAATTTGAATCGAACGATACTGGGTCAACTGGATGTACCTGCATCTCAGAATTCAGTGGCTAACTGGATAACACAATGACGTTTAAAGCGAACGGTATCGAGTTCAAGCCCCTGAATGAAGATCAATTCTGAGATGCAGGTACATCCAACTGAAAAGTCCAAAATAGGATGTACCACGCTTTGACCTGAATTCCACTACTAACCATTATCCATCTTTGTTTATTTCATTCATTTATCTACAAATCAATATAACTACAACTTCCTTTAAGATTGTTTCAACTCTATCATCTGAACAGGCTTTGATATACAAATGAATTCATTCGGTCCCCTTGAGACATATCGATATACATCATACAATTATGAAAATAGAAGAAATAATCATTAAACCAGTCCTGTTATCAAATCATACATTTGATTGATCACACCAAAATATAATAAATGTACTATTTGTGACCTCTTTATATGGTAAGTAGGGATGGGGGTGACGAGTGGGTGAAAAGATGGTGTAAATGTAGATAAATAAATCAAGGAGAAAGTACTATTACAACTTGAATCAAAGTATCATTGTTAAGATTAATCATAGTGCAAATGGAACATATTTTGGGAAGTTTAATTTATTTTGTTCGTTATTTGAGTTATCCATTTGATGTTTAAAACTGAAATTGATCAATCTCTTGTTGGCATGTGTGTATTCTGTACGGAAGCTTAATTTGTTTGATTCAATGTTATACAAATATTCAGTGGTGAACTAACATGTGCTCATTAGTGACTGGCTCCAAGAGGTAATTCTCGGAGTTCTAGTGAGAAGCCTTGACCAGTGGAGTTAATCCATGTCGGGTAGAGACAAGTATATCTTTCTCTGATAATAGAAAATGGTCACACAATTTTGTGGATGGATTGAAGTTTCACATTAACACCGTTAGATACCGGCTCAGTCGTCTAGGTTTGAGTGTCCTCATACGAGACCGAAGGTCCTGAGTTCGAGCCCCTTGTGCGGATTTGTGGATTCACACTGTTGATGAGTCCCACACTAGGATGAAACTGACGTTCAGTGTTTCCAGGTCTTCCATGATGGTTTAACTTCAACTGGCTGATAAATTCAAATAACTATATCTTAGAGAGGAAATTAAACTATGCCTAATAAGTTTGTTGGATTCTTACTTCCAATGATTAGGTTGTTAGCTTTCTTCTATTAGTGTAATACACTTCAATGCTAGTTGATGAAAGGCTGTATATTAGCTATTCCATCAACATGTTCAATTAGTAAGATTTGTTGGAAAGAAATCGATTTTAATATCATGTCAAAACTTCAACATTAAATGATTCTTTGGCAATATTTCATATTGACAGCGTTTAATGAATTTCAATAATTAGACTCTTTAAGATAGATCATAATGTTTATCAGTATGCGTTTGTGGAGATTGTTAAGTTCTTGATTGAGATCATAAATTGATTGATGTTAGATTATCATTGGGAACTTGGGAGCACTAAATGACCGTTTCGTCTTAGAATTGCGCATTCAGTATCCTGCATATGGGACTCGAACCCAGAACCTTCAACCTCGTCTAAGAATACTCAACCTCTAGACCATACTAGAATAAAACAACTGTCTAGTGCTTCAAGGTTTTCAATGATGGTCTAACATCAATCAATTCATGATCTTAATCAAAAACATAATGTTTATGTTGTCAGTTGTACAACAATAGTTAATATTTTATACTAGGATAGTCATTTCATATTGGTTTACAAGAGAACCAGATGTTATTAAAGCTCATTACAATCTTAATTGTCAAGCTTAATCATATAAGAAAACTAAACAGGTGCCAAGATACCTGGTGGACCAATATATAACAAACGGAATACACATTCATTAAGACATGAATAGATATACAATGATGATAAGGTGGAATTCTTCATTATTGTTAAACCATATAAAATAATATTCAGGTTATCTGTGTAAACTATGTCCTTTTTGTCATGAACGATAGTGATGATGATGATGATGATGATGATGATGATGATGATGACTCAGATCAGAATATGTACTATTTGTACTATTATTAATTCTAATGATAATACTTTGATTTCAGTTGAGATGGTACTTTCTGCTTGATTTATTTATCTACACTTACACCATCTTTTCACGCTCTCCCCACCCCCACCCCCACCCCTAGTACCACATAAAGAGGTCATGAATAGTACATTTGTTTATTAAATTATTATATTTTAAATTCATTTGGTGTTGTTTACTTGTATCTTCCCATTGTTATTTAAGACTGCAATTGAACAGTCTGTTATTGGCATATGTGCATCCTGTATGGACTAACTCGATATTGCTTGAATTCACAAGCTTTATAAACAAACATGGATAGTCATTAGTAGTGGAATCCAGTTTGACGCGTGTTTCGTCCTATTTGAGACACGTCAGCTGGTTGTACCTATATCTGAGTTGATGTTCACTCTGGGACTCGAACCCAGTACCGTTCGCTTCAAAATGTCATCGCATTAACCACTTTATTGTAATCAGCAAAATGTATGACTGTCCTAATGATTATTTCTTTAATATCCGTAATTGTATAATGTACATTTAAATGTCCCAAAGGGACCGAATGGATTCATTTCTATATATAGATAGGATGTCTGAAAATTTTCTTCACTTTAATCCAAATGGACAGTTTAGAATATCCTCTGGTTTTACGTAATAATTTGATCTTGGTAAAACAATTAATGTAAACTAGGAATCACTGAATAGCTACTTCGTTCTATTATCGGAACCCTTAGTAATCTTAGTTATTTGGCTTGTTTGATTGACTAGCCATTGATCCTGTCATTTGAATCCTGTTTATTTAGGATATTCGTGATTGATTCTCATATCATTGCAAAGTGGTGCATGGAGGACAGCTGATAAATGCATTCCAAGTTAGGATCAAAGTCAGACAAGGTTGCCTACTTTCTCTTTCCTTTGCTGATGGTTGACTGGATTATGAATACCTTGACATCTGAAAGGATGCATGGAATATATTGAACAAGTTAAATGCAAATGACTTAGCTCTTTTATCGCATACACAAGAACAAGTCCAGGTTAAAACAAACAATGTAGTAGCAGCCTCTGAATCAGTAGACCTCAACATACACAAGGGAAAAAGTGAAATCCTCAAATACAACACGGAGAACACTAGCCCAATCACACTTGATGGAGAAACTCTGGAACAAGTGGAAACATTCATATGCCTGGACAGTATTATCGATGAACTTGAAGGATCTGATACAGACATAAAGGCGAGGATTGGCAAAGTAAGGGCCGCTTTTCTACAACTGGAGAACATATCGAACTCAGAGCAACTATCTTCAAGTCAACATCATAGTCAGAATGTTCAATATGAACGTCAACCCAGTTAGTTATATTGTAGGGAGCTGAAACTTAGAGAAATACCAAAACCAACATCGAAAGGGTATGAGGATTTATAAGCAACAATCTACGTAAGATACTGAATATTTCTTAACCGGAAAATATCAGCGACAGCCTACAGTGGAAGAGAACAATCCAAATTAGGGAAAGACGTTGGAAGTGGATAGGACATACATTACGGAAATCATCAAAATAAATCACGAAGCAAGCACTAACATGGAACGCTGAAGCTAAACGGGAAAGAGGGAAGCCAAAGAACACACTGCATCGACAGGTGAAAGCAGACATGAATAGAATAAATAGCAACTGGATAGTGTTGCCCATCACAGAGTTGGATGGAAAAGGCTGATGATTGGCCTATACTTTTTCATGAGGGTAATAGACGTAAGTAAATAAGTAAGTAACTGGAATTTCGCCAATATTGAATACGGATCAAATAGTTTTTGGTTGTTCTTTTTTATATGTATTAGCATTGAATGTAACTTGATAGACTAATAGGTCCTGGATTCGAAACTCGCAAGGCAAAATCTTCGATGCGCACTACTGAGAAGCTCCTCAATATGACGAATCTGCCGTTCAATGCTTCCAGGTTTTCCATGGTAGTCTACCTTCAATTGAAGGTTTTTGTGGATATTGTAGTAATTTGAATAGTTGAGATCATGAGTCGAAAAACCCTTCTGATATAAATCAACATATGATCACTAGTGTCGGGCTTCAAGAGGTATATCTTGGAGTTCTAGTGAGAAGTAGTGACCAATGGAGTTCAGCGAGGTCTGTTGTGAGATAGTAACTCACTGGAGACAATGGTGGATATGTCGCTCAATTTCGTGGATTAGTTGAAGTTAGACATTAACACCGTTGGATGCCGGCCGGCTCAGTCGTCTAATGGTTAAGCGCTCTCGCTCTTGACCAGTAGGTCCTAGTTCTGAATCCCACGAGGTGAGGTCGTGAGTGTGCACTACTGAGGAATCCCATAATAGGATGAAACGGCCGTCAAGCAGTGCTTCCAGGTTTTCCATAGTGGTAGTTTAACTTCCATTAATACATGATCTCAATTATTAAAATCTGACCTAGTTCACAAGTAAATAAGCCATAATCATTTCTATATTATTAATGAATATATAAATACACATAAATTATACCCCCCCCAGATGTTAATGTTGTTGAATAGTATAACATGCTTTCTTACTTCTTCTTCTTCTTTCTATTCTACTTCATCAGACTACTAAAATGAATTAATCCTACTTAACTGTTTTTACTTATAAATTAAATTTTTTTTGTTTTTTTTACTCCATTTTAGTGGTAACCATTTTACTATTCACTTATTAATTTATTTCATTCAAAGTACATTGAACATTGAAACAAGATTCATTATGGACAAGAATAAGAAAGAAGAAGAAGAAGACGAAGAAGAAGAAGAAAAAGAAAAATACAATACATCATTTATCAATATTCCAGGTGTTGATTATTTCTTTTTTTTTCTTTTTGTTATTGTTCTTTTTTGTTTGTTTGTCTATGTTGTGTGTGTGTGTATGTGTGTGTAGAGGGGTCCGTCTATGTGTCCCTGTATCTATGTATGTTTATTTATTTATTTATTATTCTTATTCTTTTGTTGATTATTACTATTGTTATTATTATTATCAACATAACAGAATTGTCGTTATGCTCTTTTTCTTTTCTTTTTTAAACTTTTTTTTCTTTATTGTATTTAAGAAAAAAAAGCATAAATAAACCAAGATGGAGAGAGAGAGGTGGGGGTAATGCGAGAGAGAGGGGGTAATGCGAGAGAGGGGGGAGCAAGAGTGAGAGAAAGAGAGAGAGGTGGGGGAGATTAATAATAATTCTTCATTCAAGAAAAAACAAACAAAAAAAAATAGAATAAAATAAACTAGACATTTAAAAAGTTCAAATTATAGAAGATAAAGTCTAGAAAAAAAATAGAAAAAAAAAAATAACAAGGAATAATGGTTTCCATTTAAGGTTAATGATTCCATTTGTATATTGTCTAATGAATTAAGTAAGTAAGGAACGAAGGAAGGAATCAAGGAGGTAAGAAAATAATTAAACTATTTGGTTAATGAATGTGAAGATGCCAAAGGTATTGGGAGTTTGACAACGCATTAACCAGTAACACCTTCGAATATGAAGTGTACTCATCAAGTGAAATCAAAAGACAAAAACGAGGAGGTTTGTAGATAGATTTGATAAGCTATCAATATATCAAGGATCGTTTGAACTAATCTGCCCTAGCGATTGCAGTAGATGTTGAACACAGCGTTCTCACATGTGATCTGTTGCGGATGCATAACCGAGCACCTTCAGTTAGATGAGTTCATTAAAACTAATGTGGTCAGCATCCAATGTCGAAAAATTACAGAGCTATTTATTTTGGGGATTTATTTACTGCTACAAATGAATTAAAATGAGGAGTTATTCTATACATATATATATATATATATATATATATATATATATATATATATATATATATATATATATATATATATATATCATTATAAGAATTGTTGATCAACTTCATTCATATTGATCTTCTTCTCTTTAGCAAACGAACGGAGTGATGATAACGGTTTTGAGAAGATCGTCGGTAGCTATGGGGAATTCGGTTATATCTTTTAAACAAGTAGATCTTAAAAAACAGTTGTACCTTTCAAAATAGGTGTCAAAACGTGAATATGAGGCATACAGGTAACGATCAGCAATGGTTTTCGTATTCAATCGCCAATATTTACCAGTTGGAAATCAATCGTTGCTGTCCTTTTTAGGGACCATTTATAAGGGAGATGACTATGGGCTATTTAATGACCGAATGATTCCTTAATCTATCATGTGATCGAATTCGTTATTAGCCAACCTAAGCTTTTCGGGAGCTAGTCGACGATCTTTCGAAAATACAGGTAGTTCTGTAGTCGAGATGTGATGTGTAACATTACTGGTTACACACGGTAATTTCGGTTGTGTTTGGTATAACTCAAATTACTTATCGAGTATTTGTTGGTAGTATGGATCGATCGTGTGCCTTAATGTGATTAATGATAATCTACAACCGGAAAAAGAAACTACACAAACAAGCAGTGCGCATCCACGACCTCGCCTCCTGAGGAGTCCTACAATAGGACGAAACGGCCGTCCAGTGCTTCCAGGTTTTCTATGGTGGTCTAGCTTCAACTGACTCATGATCTTAATGATTGAAATAAATTAGTGTTTACGTTACTTGAAATAAATCTTAAAGAAAATAGTTGAATATACTTGAAGATGCTACAAGTACTTGGAGTTTGACAACACTTCAATCAGTAACAACTTCTATAATTGAAAAGTGACAAACCAATGAAAACAGAAGTCAGAAATGAAGAAATTCGAAGATATATTTAATAGGTTATCAATATATCGAGAAGTGAATTATCTAAGCTGAAGAGAGGTTGTAGGAGTTGAACACAGCATTCCCACTCATGATTTGATACAGATTCATGACTGAGCGCCTTCAACTAGGCGAGTTCATTAAAACTAACATAGTCAATAACAAATATCGAGGACTTACACAGCTATTGATTTTAGGGATTAATTTATCGCTACAAGTGTTTGTCCAAGGATTTATCAACAGTCCATATCTATTACCTAAACTTGAGATCAAACACAAGATATTCGAGAATCATAGTAACTATCAAACGTTCTCATTCAGTGACTTAAGTTTTAAATTACAAAAAGTCTTTTAATAAGTATCTGTTTCTTATTTCTTGATCAATCCTGACGATAAATATTGAACGGATACTTCCGATCCGTTGATGATTATTCACTAGGATAGGACACACCTTGATGAAAGCAACCAACTACGTCACAAGGCAAGACCTCAACTGGAATCCTCAATATCAAAGGAAAACAGGAAAACCAAAGAACACATTACGCCGACAAATGGAGACAGATATGCAAAGAATGAACAACAATTGGATAGAACTAGAAAGGAGAGTGAAGGACAGAGTGGGTTGGAGAATTCTGGTCAGCGGACTATGCCCCATTGGGAGTAATAGGCTTAAGTAACTAAGTAACCAATATGATGTTAGCAGTTCAAGAATCGATATCTAAATAATGTACATTCTTTTCGATACATATTACCAGCAACCACGATATCTCTGGTTGTGCTTTTTGTAAGTTGTACAATGAAACGTTGTACACATTTCACCAACGCACCTGAATAGTTTGTGTAATTCATTGTAATAATGATCTGTTGAAACAAATAATGAAAAAGATAACTAGTTTAAATATGTAGAAGGCAAGGAACAGGTTGTTCAGTCATTCAAGCAGACTGCAATAATAGGATGAAACAACTATTGTTTAATCAAGGTCGACACTAAAAGGACTAGACAAATCAAACTGTGATAAATGCACACAAAAATTCACTCTTATATAGCATGTATTAGTGATGATAGTATTAAAAAATAAAATTAAAGATTATTCTTCGAGGGACCTAAATTCTCTTCCGGACTATAAATGAAGAAGGTCCGGAATTTGAGTCCTATGTATGTGATCATGGTGCGTATTGCTGAGGAATCCCATACTAGGACGAAAAGGCTATTCAATGCTTCCTTTTTTTTCAATTGTGGTTTAACACTGATCGGTTCACCATGGAAAACCTGGAAGCATTGGACGGTCGTTTTGTCCTAGTTTGAGACTTCTTAATAGTGCGCATTGACGACTTCATCCACGAGATTTCAACGCATGACCGATTGGTCTCGCGCGAGAACGCCTAAGCTTTAAACTACTGAGCCCATATGGAATACATCTTGGAGACCATCATTAGTGAGTATATGTTGAGTAGTATTAGAAGGGGTTTTTTGTGCATACACATGCACCATGTGTTAATATAGACTAAACAAAATACAAACAAACATATAAACATAAACAATTGTTTGTGTGTTTATTTGTCTGACTTCAGTTGTTAGTGTACTGATCAGTGTCTATTGTCGGTTTATTTTTGTAATGCTCGTTTAGTTTTTTTTTGGGGGGGGGAAGGGAATCTAACTAGCAAAGAAGTCAGTGATATTTTATGAGCTATGGAAGAAAGAAGTCAAGTGATCAGAATGGTATTTTTCTTAATATTATCATTCAAGGCTCGGTTTTCTTCACTTAGTAACTACTGATCATCATTGCAATGATAGTTATCAAATAGTTCTCTATGTCTTTGACATTTGATACTGATCGCATTAGTTTTAATGAACAAATGTATTTGAGGTAGCTCTGTCACGTATCTGCACTAGATCACCAGTGGATACACCGCGCTACGCATTATTTACAACTACTAGACAGCTTAGATCAAACTATTCCCGACATATTGATAGTCTTTCTAATATATATATTCGAACCTCTTCGTTTCTGACTTCTGATTTCACTGGGTTGACACACTTCAATCAATAAGGTGTTATGTGTAATGGTGTTGTCAAACTACGAATACCTGTAGTATCTTTGATCACAATAGCGTAGACATCAAGAAAATAAGCAAGAGTGACTTGGAATTAAGATAGTAACTCATTGATAGCACAAAATAACTATGGTTCGATATATATGCAGAGAGCGCGCGCGCGCGAGAGAGAGAGACAAAGTCCGTCTGGTGTCCCTCTGGGACTACTGCCCGGGTTAAGGAGAAAGATTGGGCATGAGGTTAGCGACCTCATTCCGTAGAAAACTAACTCGCTTAAAAAACGCTAACCAGAAAAAAATAATTCAAACAATGTAACCTCTACCCTGGGATTTAGAGGTTCTTCATTTAGAAAAGTTATGATGCCTCATGGTGAAAACTGAGTTCCTTCGGAAGTTCCGAAGCTAATATCCTTTCTGGCAACCACAGCAACTATTAATTTAAGTACATGGAATGCTCGTACAATATCGGAGACCGGGAGAATCATCCAAATTACTTCAGAAATGAAAAGATGCAACCTGGCGTTACTTGGAATCAGTGAAACACATTGAATACAGGTTGAAAAACAAAGACTAACTTCAGGGGAGCTTCTGTTAAACAGTATATGGTTCGATTCAGTGACTGATTACTAACCTGTTTATCATGAGGGATAAAATTATATGAACTCATTCATTTGTGGGTAGTATCGTGTGAAAATCCTCGGCATCTTAGTAAGAATCTATAATTAGTACAGTTCAGTTATATTTGATATGAGACAGTTTCATAATAATAATGAATGGGGAGATAGTTACTGCATATTCCAAATTAATTGAAGTTATAGATATAAAAAATTGTATGATGTCTTAGTGTTCCAAATATTTGGTAATCATAAGGTTACATGAAGGGTTTTAAGCACACGCGTGGATGCGCACTGCTGAGGAGTCCCATAATAGGACGAAACGGCCGTCCAGTGCTTCCAGGTATTCCATGGTGGTCTAGCTTCAACTGACTTATGATCTTAATGATTGAAATCATATAGACGCCTGAAGGTTCAAAGTACAATGTCTGGTGAGTTTATGAATGCATCTTGATGAGTAGTCCTATACTATGGTGAGTTAGTTGGTCAGTGTTTTAAAGTTTTCACAATTGATCGATCACTGAGTGGTGATCAGTGTCATGTGTATCAAGTCCTTCTTAGTGCAGATTGAATGTTATCGACCAAGTTGCAATGTGAACACTAGTTTAAGAGACTCGACACTGTATGCACTATGATGAGATAAGATGGTGGTTGGAGGTAGTCAATCAACAGGAAACCCTAAACCTAAGTTTTGTGCTATTTGACACTTGTCAGCAAGCTATACCTGTAATCTTAATGAAACCGTTGCTTCCTGATAAATTTGATCCCGTGTCAACCAGTTTCACAGTCAGAAACGTGACTACTGAGCTATCCGGGCCGCGACCGATCTCCTGTAGGAGTGAGATGTATTCACAATTGATTGTTCACTGGATAGTGATCAATGTCATGTGTGTCAAATTCTTCATTAGTGCAACAAGGTTGAGTTAGTTTGTCAGTCTTTTATAGTTTTCAAAGATTTATCAATTAATGACGATTCTTAGTGTAAAAGTTTGTAGCAGTAAATAAATTCCCAAAATCAATAGCTCTGTAAGTCTTCGACATTGGATGCTCACCACATTAGTTTTAATGAATTCACCTAGTTGAAGTCAGTCAGTCATGCATCCTCACTAGATCACAAATGGGTACGCTGTGTTCAACTTCTTCTACAACCTCTATCCAACTTAGATCATTCATTTCTTGATATATTGATAACCTATCAACAACAAAAAAATCTTCGAACCTCCTCACTGCTGACTTCTGATTTCATTGAGTTGTCACATTTTGATTATAGAAGTTGTTACTGATTGACATGTTGTCAAACTTCAAATACTAGTGGCATTTTCAAGCTTATAATTTTTGACAATCTCCACGTTTACACATACACACGCTATACAAGGATATAGATTCCTCTTGCACTGTAACTACCGAATTTTTGTTTTGGCCTCTTCTAAACGTGTTATTATTACAGTATTTCTTTCTTTGTAAATCAAATTGATTACGTAATTGTCCACCAATCATTACAACCACCAACCTCTACAATTTCAACAATAAAACAACCAGAGTATAATTTGAAATACACGTAATTATATAAGAGAAAACAAAACAAATTAGATAGTGTAATTAGCACTGAATTATTGTTGCTATGGTATAATTGTCAAGTCAGAATTCATGTTATCTAAATGATTCTTGATAGGACTAATTACGCTGCTCTCTCTCTCTCTCTCTCTCTTTCTATCTTGTTTGCTTACCTGAGAAAAATGATTTTATTGCTGAAGAAGTTATTGAGTCATGAGTAAATTGTTAGTGTCTTAAAAAGTCAATATGCAAGCATTCTATGTATTACTCTGTCCTTAGTTTTCTAGACACTCTCCTATATGCAACATGATGTTGGTTTGATGATGATGATGCTTTGGATGATGATGATGATGCTTTGGATGATGATGATGCTTTGGATGATGATGATGATGATGCTTTGGATGATGATGATGCTTTGGATGATGATGATGATGATGATGCTTTGGATGATGATGATGATGCTTTGGATGATGATGATGATGATGCTTTGGATGATGATGATGATGATGCTTTGGATGATGATGATGATGATGCTTTGGATGATGATGATGATGATGATGATGATGATGATGATGATGATGATGATGATGATGATGATGATGATGATGATGATGATGATGATGATGATGATGATGATGATGATGATGATGATGAGACTTATTATTATGATTAGTATCGTTGACAAAAATCTTTCATGAAACTGACCATAGAAGTAGTCGGCTAAGTTAGAAATGGCCCCATTATACCCGAATGAAGTTAGTTAACAATCACTTGATACAACAAATTGACTAGTAATGTATGTTTCAACATAAGATCTTGGGTTTCGAAGGAAAGACAGAATCATTGCTTTCTAAGTTTTGAAGAATTCCATAGCTGATATTAAAAAAAAAAACGAACATTTACACACAAATAATGATAGAAGTGACAAATTTTGACCTGTAATAGAATTCTTCTATTTAGGACTAGTCATTTAGATGTCAATTGTGTGTAATTGACATCACAATTGACGAAGAAGCTTTGGAAGATGTAAAAACCTTTACATATTTGGGCAGTATAATCGATGAACACGGTGGATCTGATCCAGATGTGAAGGCACGGATTGGCAAAGCAAGAGTATCATATTTACAACTGAAGAATATCTGGAACTTAAAACAACTATTTGTTAACCAACACCAAAGTCAGAATTTTCAATACAAATGTTAAGACAGTTCTACTGTATGAGACAGAAACCTGGAAAACTACGAAATCCATCATCCAGAAGATACAGGTGTTTATTAGCAGTTGTCTACTCAAAATACTTCAGATCCGCTGGCCGGACACTATTAGCAACAACCTACTGTGGGAGAGAACAAATCAGATCCCAGTGGAGGAAGAAATTAGGAAGAATCTCGCTGGAAGTGGATAGGACACACATTGAGGGAAGCACTCAACTGCGTCACAAGACAAGCCCTCACATGGAATCCTCAAGGTCGAAGGAGGAGAGGAAGACCAAAGAACACATTACGCCGAGAAATGGAGATAGATATGAGAAAAATGAACAAGAATTGGATGGAACTAGAAAAGAAGGCCCAGGACAGAGTGGGTTGGAGAATACTGGTCGGCGGCCTATGCTCCATTGGGAGTAACAGGCGTAAGTAAGTAAGTAAGTAAGTAAGTAAGTAAGTAAGTAAGTAAGTAAGTAATTTAGATGTACTTGTATGCCATAGTTGATGTTCAGTGCTGGATTCGAACCCAGTACCTTTTACTCTAAATGATTTGATTAGAAAATCGATGTGATATAAATTGTGGTTTGCCATACGATTATCATCGTTTGAATAACAGAAAGAAAGAGATAGAGATATTTATTTCATAAACCTAAGAACTCTCACTTGGTAATCAATCAATTCCTTTTTTAAATAAAACTATGTGGATTGATTAAAGTTAGACATTAACACCGTTGAATACCGGTTCAGTGGTAGAGAGGTTAAACCTTCTTGTGAGACACCGAAAGTCATAGATACGACTCTCATGGGGTGGGATCGTGAATGCTCATTGCTGAGTAGTTCCATACTAGCAAGAGACGGTTATCTAGTTCTACTAGATTCTCCATAATAGTTTAGCTTTAATTGACTCATGAATTCAATTAATAAATTACTAAATAATGAAATCCTAAATAAACAATATGTGTGATGAATAAATGAGAAAATTTACAAATATATGTGTAGGCATAGTTTTCGAGAAGCATGGAGGAAGATTCAGGGACCCTAAAGAAACCAAACTGTTCCTAGTCAGTCTTAGAAGGGTTTAAAATATAAAAGGTAGATAAGATAATATATATTCCAATGAATATAATCATGAGTCAATTGAAACTAGACCACCGTGAAAAACCTGGAAACACTAGATGGCCGTTTCGTCCTAGTATGAGACTCCTCAGCAGATTATTTGAATTGAATTAACTTACTGAATAATTGAATTCACAACCTGGAAGCAACGAACGGTTGTTTCGTCCTAATACATGATCACATAGTTGTGCACATCTTCAGTTGCATACAAGGGATTCGAACCCACAACCTTCGATTTGGAGCGTGAACGCTTAACCTACACACCACTGAACCAATATCCAACAATGTCAATGTCTAACTTCCAGGTTTTCCATGATAGTCTAGCTTTAGTCGACTCATAAAATCGACTATTAAATGAATACTTAACCTCATTGAATTGTATAAAACTAATCATTTTATTCGGTTGGAAAAAAAAAAGAAACTTTTTCTCTTTTCTTTAGTTCAACTCTCTAATTCATATTAATTACAGGGCTAACATTGAAATGTCCATTGAAATCACAACAATGACAAAGAAAACCCCTCAATTTTTTCAATGATTTTCAATATCATTTGAACTTGAATTACTGGGATAATATAATCGATATGTTGTACTTGTGTGTGTGTGTGCGGGTGTGTGTAGGAGGGTGGGTAAATGGTTATATCGGTTGGTGGGTGGGTGGGTGAGTGGTGGTTTGGTGTTTGTATTCTAATAAGCCGATTAATACTACTGTTGTAACTCGAATCATAGATCAAATCATGAATACACTATTTATCTATGCATAGGTCAAATATAAAAAAGGTGAAAAAAAAAGTTTTTTTTCTTAAATATAACACTTTTAATGTCAACAAAGGTATAATTAAGAGATTTAAATAAATCAGCGGCAACAACAAAAACAAAAGAGAAAAAAATTTTTTTCTTTTTGTGTTTTCCAGTTAACAAAATGGACAATGAACTTGATTAAGACCTCATTTTAAGACGTTCAAGTTTAAAATGATGATTGGAGATAATTAACCGATAATCTTGAAGGAGCTGATACCTCCAGATACTCTGTTATGACCAAGGGTGAGGAGAGTTAGTTCGCCTTGTTTGAAACGCTCTCACATGGTCATGCGTATACAGCCAATGTCAGGGAAGTCCTATTCCTTGTCTTCTTGTGGCATTACTGTTGTTTACGAAAGTGAGAGGACGAAAAGAGAATATCCGTTACTTTAACCGGGTTGTTGAACACGGAGGATCCATCTAGGGGAGTTGGAAAACCCTTATTCCAAACAAATGGTGCGCATGGGCCCCAGGATCCTGAAGGAACAAATGGCGTAAGAATTTATTGTCCGTCACTGGTTATCATGGGACTGCATCTCCTGACGTTTCTCCACTGCCTGGTGGATTAAACCTTTTGGTCAAAGGCTTGGGATGTAATCCTTTAAGACAGCCACCTGATTCAGTCTGAGCACGCGGACAATACCACAGCCTACACAAAAAGCAAGTGACTTGTATGGCGCACATGTCTTCGGTACACCTTTGTACCAATATTTGTGTTCAGTTATATATATAAATTCCTGATGGATTCCATAAAGTGTCACTACCCAGTGATCAATTTTGGAATGTTTGATATTAGACACTAACACCATTGTATGCCGGCCGGATCAGTGGTCTAGTAGGTTAAGCGACTGAAGGCCATGGGCTCGAATCCCGCGGGCGAGACTGTGGACGCTCATTGCTGAAGAGTCCCACAATGAGACGAAGCAGCCATCCAATGCTTCCAGGTTTCCAACTGTGGTCTAACATCAATCGGTTCATGATCTCAATAAAAAAAACTTAAACGTTCAAGATTCTTTCACTTACAAAAAGAGAAGAGTATTACAGAGCTCTGATGATTATTCACTGATCAGTATTGATTTCAACTGGGATACGAAAGTGGTATTATTATAAATTCAACTGTTAAAGTATCTGAGAATAACTTCTGTTCAATGGAGTACAATTTGTGACAACAACCTGTTCTATTAGTTTAATTCGCAAATCAATGTATGCTAGTCCCTCACTAAGAACCTGGAAGTACTAGACAGTTATTTCGTCCTATTATAAGACTCCTCAGCAGTGCGTATCCACGATCTTGCATACGAAACTTCATCATATTCACGTTTTACATAATTTATTTTTATTTATTTATATTAACACATAGATATTGGTACAAGGAGGCACCAAATACATATGCGCCACACACATCACATTGGATATGTGTGTAGGCTGTGATACTGCCCGGTTGCCTAAACCGAAGTAGGTGGTTTTCTTAAGGGGCCACGCTCCGAGCCTTCGACCTGAAGATCTAATCCACAAGGCAGTGGAGCATCGTAAGGAGATGCAGTCATGTGGTAGCCGATGACCAAGGATTAGTTCATACTCCATTTGTTCCTTCAGGATACTGGAGCCAGTCCATGTGCACCATTGGTTTGGGATCCGGTTAAAGCGCCAGACATTCGCTTTTCGTCCTCTCATTTTCGTAAACAACAGTAATGCCACGAGAAGTCATTGAGTAGGACTTCTGTGGCAGATGCTATATACGCATGGCCATGTGAGAGCATTTCGAGAGGGAGAACGGCCTCTCTCCACTCTCGGCCGTACTAGGGCATTCGGGGACACATGTTTTACATAAATCATCATTTCCTATTAACTTTAAGACCATGGATTTACTTATGTATGATGCTTGAAAACTTCTATAACGTAATAATTCTCTCCAACTCCGATCGGAGCCCCTCTGTGGCTACTGACAATCCCAAGCCTAGATAAATAAAGGAGGGTTGAGCATCAAGTTAGCAACCCCATCCCGTAGAAAAGTAACTCGCTAAAAAAACGTTAACCAGAAAAAAATAATTAAAACCATTACATAAAAAGTCTTTTCTTTCCGTTGTATACGACTGTAAATAATCAATATCTTATTGTAAATGGAAATCCTTAGCGGATTATCTTGACATTACCAACAGTCAGGGTTAGATTGTGTTTAACAGTGAAACTCAAAGGAGGAGGGGTGTTGCGTTTTATCCTAGAACTTATTAGCTTGTTATTACCTGAATACAAACATTAATATTCGTTTCATGATTTCAAACCCAGGACTAAACATTTCAATATAGTCTCATAACATTCAAAAAGTTAATTAAATTACTCATTAGTGTTTAAAACAAATGATGATTAGAATCTCATACATAATATGAATATTTTATTCTATTGAATGTACTTGCATTTTGTTTTCAAGGATTAGTTACTCATCAAGTCTTCTTCATATTGAGTCCTATTCTATTATTGATTATATTTTATCGATCAAATTTTGGGATAATATCAACTATATGAATAGTACTCATTAAAGCAATCAATCGATTATTTGGTACAGTGCAAAGGATAACGAATTATACTAATAACAGTACACCACCACCACCACCACTACTACTACTACTACTACTATTACTAATAATAATAACAGTTATAATAGTGAGCTTTGTTTACCATGGATATGTCAATAACCTTCAAGATAAGTTAAGGGAATAATATGTATCTATATATAATACTTTAATTGATTTTAATGTAAAATATTATGTTAGGATTTGTTTGTGATGAAAATTACTATGCTCTCAAATGTCCTGGTACTGTCGAGGGTAAGAAGAGTTAGTTCCCTTTCTTTCTTTCTTTCTTTCTCTCGAAATGCTCTCAAATATATACGCATATACGGTCATTGTTAAGGAAATCTTACTCACCATGTTCTCATGTCATTACTATTGTTAACAGAATTGAGAGGATGAAAAGTGAATGTCCGACGCTTTATCCAGATTAGTGGATAGGGAGAGTCCACCTAAGGGAATTGGATAACCCTTATTCCAAACAAATGGTACATATAAGCTCTAGGATCCTGAAGGAATAAATGGAGTATGAACCAATCGTTGGTGACCGGCTACCATGTGACTTTATCTCCTGACGTCACTCCATTGCTTTGTGGATCAAAACTATTGGTAAAAGGCTCGGAATGTGATCTTTTAAGAAAATTACCTAATTTGGTTTTGGCAATCGGGTAGTATCTCAGCCCCCACAAAAATCTATAGTTAGTAAGTTTCTTATTGCTTAAATTAGATTCAAAATTTATACTTTGTTCGTATAATAATAAGTGTAAGAATCAAAAATGTAAGTACAAATAAATTTAACAGTTGAATTCATGAATCAATTGAAGCTAGACTACCATGGGAAACCATGAAGCACTGGACGGCCATTTTATCCTAACGTGGAACTACTCAGTAGTGCATATCCACAATCCCGCCATTTGGGGTTCGATCCCAGAACCCTCAGTGTCCTACGTGAATTATTAACATCTACACCACTAAGCCGGTATCAAACGGTGTTAATATCTAATTTCAACTAATCGACTAAATTGATCCGCCGTCCATTATTATCCTCAGTGAGTTACAATCTTACTACAGTCCCGGTTGCTGAGGCGTCCTATACTAGGACAAAACGGCCATCTAATAGTTCCAGGTTTTCCACGGTGATCTAGCTTCAAATGACTCATAAATTCAACTATAAAATTATTAAAACCTCCACAAAACCCCTTTTAATATTTGTTATTGGTTTGAGTGATCAATGAAGACATCAGTAAGTTAGTCAATATTTATTGATTACTATAAAAATACCGTGATTAATGGAGGTAATCGCAATTAGTGATAGTCACACGATATCGGGAATTACATGTAAACCGTCGAATTTTAACTCAGTAAGACCTCCAGTTAGTTACCTAGTTTATAACCGTTCGAAATTTTCATTAGATGTTAAATTAGATTAATATCGTGAGGTGAAACTATGAAGGTTTCTCTTGAAATACATTATCAAAATATAATGATGTCTTTTGAAGAAAATTAAGAGGACTAGCTCTTGTTTACAACATGATTCAGGGTCAGTGAATTGGCACTGAGGTCTAGCCAAATCATCCGACAGTTTGGGTCATTGAATATTGAACAGATCATCGATCCCCGTCAAAGTTAAGGACAACTATTTACATCAGTTTATCAAATGCCATGGATTGGTGCATGTGGTGGTAGTCCCGCTGTAATCATTCTTACTAATGTACTTTCATAATAAGGTCCTTTGTGTTATGCGGTCTTTAAAGCAGCCATAGTACTTTGATACGTCGGAGGGATAATCTACGTTAAATGCTGACGTCGAGGTGTGACTTCGAAATTAGTTTGTTCGTCACACTATTCCCATTTAACTCGAGAAAATTGTGTCTGTAATCTTGAAGGAAATGGTACTTCCCGAACACACTTGATGGCAAAACTCTAGTTGTGGAATGTTTCACGTATCTGGGGAACATCATCGATGAACAAGGAAGATCGAATGCAAACGTAAATGCGAGGATTGGCAAAATAAGGACAATATTCTTACAGTTGAACAACAACTGTTTGCAAGCCAATATCAAAGTCACAATCTTCAATGCAAACTTCAAGATAGTTAGATTTATTATACGGAGCTGAAAGTTGAAGAACTATCACAAAATTCATCAAAATGTCAAAAGTATTTATGAACAGTTATCTACAAAAGATACTCAATGTCTGTTACCCAAATATCATCAGCAATTATCTATTGTGGGAAAGAACAAATCACCTGTGAACTGAAAAGGGATTTAGTAGAAGACACTGAAGGTGGATAGGACATACATCGAGTAACTCACTAAACTGTACCAAGAGGCAAGCAGTAACTTGGAATCCTGAATAGAGACGAAAAAGAGGAAGGCCAAAGAACACACTTCGTCGAAACTTGGAAGCAGATATGAAAAGGACGAATAACAAGTGGAAAGAACTGGGAATGATTATCTATAACAGAATTGGATGGATAATGCTGGAGGGTTGTCTATTCTCGTTCATGCGAGGTAACAGACGTAAGTAAGTAAGTACTCACCTTCACCATGAAAGATACCTATGACTAGTTATTGTTGCTGCAACCTATCTATTGTTGGATCAAGATATGTACAATTAAATTCTTCCAGTCAATTAACTTCTGAACATAATGAACGCGGTTTATTTTATTTATTTTATTTTAACATATAGACATCGGTACAAGAAGGCACTAAATATATATGCGCCATACAGATCTCATTTGATATGTGTGAGGGCTGTGATACTGCACGGGTGCCCAAACCGAAGCAGGTGGTTTTCTTAGGGGGCCACACCCCGAGCCTTTGACCTGAAGATCTGATCCACAAGGCAGTGGAGCATCGTAAGGAGATGCAGTCCCATGGTAGCCGGTCACCAACGATTGGTTCATACGCCATTTGTTCCCGCAGGATACTGGAGCCAGTCCATGTGCACCATTGGTTTGGGATCCGGTTAAAGCGCCAGACATTCGCTTTTCGTCCTCTCATTTTCGTAAACAACACCCCTAGTGCGAGAAGGCAGTGAGTAGGACTTCCTTGGCAGGGGCTGTATACGCGTGGTCATGTGAGAGCATTTCGAGAGGGAGAGCGAACTCCCCCCAATCTCGGCCATACCAGGGCATTTAGGGGCAATGAACGCGGTATTGACCATGTTTAGACATTATAAGCAATGATAAATAGTGACTAGCAGTCTTATTTGGGACTCGTCAGTTGGTTGTAACTGCATCTTAAAGTTGATAATCACTCTGGGATTTGAACCCAATATTGTTTGCTTTAAACAATCTAGAAGAGTTTTAGACTGGGACGAAATAATTGTATCCAATGTCTTTTAGTTTTTATAAATGTTGATTTCACTATTGAAATGATGAAAATCTTTTGTAAAAGAATTTCAATTTCCCAGTTTACGTAGGGGTTAAATATAACTTATCGACTAAAACTAAGTTAAGATAACTGATTATGCAATAAGATAGATCTCCCATGAATTCATGATTATTCATGATATTACATATATACATCGACACACACACACACACACTACATACTCAGATACATACACACACCACACACCAAGGAAAGCATATTATGATCAAGACGATTAACCTACCTAGTTTTTACGTTACAAAGATTAAGCTTGAATTCAAATCGGATTAGATAACCGTCGTTTATTTAAGGCAAAGAATTACTATCCATTATCTTATCTTTTATTACCTATAACATGGAATCTTATCAAAACAATTATTACATAATCATTGAAATATCACCAAAATTGCACAAACCGATAAAATGAAAAAAAAATAATTTTTTTTTGTTGTTTTTGTTTTGTTTTCATACTTCATTCACCTTATGATGGCGATGATGATGATGATGATGATGATGATGAGGAGGAGGAGGAGGAGGAGGATCAGCATGAGGATGTCAATTACTTATGTTAATCATCGACATTCATCACCTATGAATTGTAATATATATTCATACACTCTCACCCCCCCCTATTAATGATAATTTTAAAATTCAATAACCAATAGAAACACAGCATTTGATGATCATGATAGGGGGTTGGGGGTGGTGATCAGGATAAGGATTAATTTTAACTAAATTAAGTATTATTATTATTATTAATATTATTATTAGCATTAATATGATAAGAAGAGAAGAAAGGGGGTGAATTATAGGGAATGAATCAATCATATTATAGGAACTAGATCATTTCACTAATCTAATCATTCTGATTGGTTCTATGGATCAACATTTGACCTTGACATCCTAATATTGACAAACATAAAAAGTAGAACAATTTTAATTGGGATAATCATTTTAGTTTCCCACCAGAACATAAACTTTAATTTATTTTTATTTTTATTATTTTATTTATTTGTTTTATTATTATTATTATCATTATTATTCAAAAGAACCTCCATTGATCAGAATGGTATTTGAAACCCATGATGTACTTAAATATTTAACTGATATGGAAACTAATTTAAACATTGGGAAATCAACAATAAGATCACCATTACATGAATTATTTACTAATAATGATAATATACAAGAAAATCAACGATTACATAATAGATTATATAATATTGATCAGATCTATTCAAGACCAATTATGGAAACTATGGAAACTATGGATTCAAATTGTAAATATCATAATTTAATTCAATCTACAAATGAATATACCAATTTACCAGATCATTTAAAAATGATTGTGAATAAAACATGGAAAGCATATTTATATCAAGAGAATCATGAAAATATCAATCCTAATAGAATGAAGACATCATCATCAACAGGATCATTATCATTATCATCAACTTCAGCTATATGTACATGTCAATCTAATATGTTAATGAATGATTCAATATATTTCCCTATATGTTCTACAACAAGACATAATTCAATTCTAGGAACAGATCAATTATTGAAAAAGAGAACTGATTCCAAAAATCAATACCATGAATCAATACAATTACATAAACAACAATTATCTATAGAAAAACTAACCAAATTACAACCAAGACCATTATTAAGACAAAAAGAAACTGATGAACACTATATAACAACATTAACAAATCAATTAAATAATAATAATAATAATAATAATAATAGTATTATTATTGCATCAAAAACATGTATTAATCATAATGATGAATTACAATCAACCATAATAAATACACATAGACCAATGCAAGTACATATGCGTTATCCAATACCACGTAAACAAGATGCTATTTATAATGCAAGATATAAAACACAACCATGTTTACATTATCAAAAATATAAACATTGTCCACTTGGTGATAATTGTCATTTTGCCCATGGTCCAAATGAATTAAAATATCCACAATTTCATCCAAAATATCGTACTAGAATATGTATTAATTATGCTAATAATGGTCATTGTCCATTTGGTAGTAATTGTTATTTTTTACATTTTACACCACCACCACCACTAGCAGCAGCAGCAGCAGGAACTGCAACCACCACCACCACCATGACAACAACAACAGCAGCAGCAACAACAACAACAACTGAGAATCATAATTTGAATAGAATAGCTACTAGTTTTTGGGATATTGATCATTTTATTCAAGATGATCGTACAATTATAAGTAGTAATAATAGTAGTAGTAGTACTAATAGTATTAATCATAATAATAGTAATAGTCATATGGATACAATGACATTATGTTCAAATTTAAGGCGAGTTACTATTTAAAAATTTAAAACTTTATTAATATTTTTTTGTTTTTCCTTGTTGCCAAGGGGTTTTTGTTTAGTTTATCCTTTAAGGAACATTTATATATATAAACAAGTATTATATATACCTTTCTATTATTATTTAAGATGATAAAATTAATATTTATTTACATAGATTTCGTTAATTCTGTATTTTTTTTTAAAGCCTTTACTACTTATTTTTTATATCAGTATTATTGTGACTACTTATATACACATACCGCACACATCCACATACATACAGACGTTTTGTATTTGTCTTCCAAGTAAACAACCTTTTCCAGGGATCATTGAGATTGGATTATTACTATTATGATATCGATTCATAGATCAATAATTGTGCTTGTTACAGAGATCACTCAGATCCGTTTTTTTTTTATTTTTGGTTATTATTATTATTATATTGATTCACAGATCAATCATTGTGTTCGATTTGAATTGATTTTTAATTTCTAATTAATACTACCTCTATGTTTATGGTGTTTTATGGATACTCTTATTCATATATATTAATAATAATAATAATAATTATAATAATAATACCGGTATAATACTTTATTTTTGTCTTGTTGTCAAGTCAATTTAAGTTCCAAGATGTTGTTGTTGTTGTCGTCACCATTGTTGTTGTTTATCTCTTCTTCTATTTAATGTTCCCATTTGTTTACTTGTGATCTATCCATCTTAATTATTTTTTTACTAAACACATTTTGATAAAGATATTTTTATAAATAAAAAGTTAGTCTTTTAATGCGTTGAGTATTGTTGACAGTATTGTTTTGGTGAGTTGTGTGTAGTTCATCGTTAGGAAGTAAGAATGAACTCAGTAAATGATGTCGGTACTACTGTGTTATATGGTATTGTACTCAATCACCCAGGTTTGAGGAAATTTCCGGGATAATTTGAAGAAACCACCAAGGTCAAATGACTTTCACCATAGTTTAGGGAAAAACCTCAAACCTTGGAATAGTTTCGAAGAATTCTTCTTCATCCAAGTTAAAGGGGAATTTTACTCAAAACTGAAGAAATTTGGGGGGGTTTTGATGCCATTTCTCAAAAGTTTACTATAGTGGCTTTCCCAAAATGGGTCAAAATTTTCCCCTTAGTGCAATAGCTTTATAATCTGACGTTTACAATCATATTACTTAACAATATTTGTATATGATTTTACTTCACTAAAATGACTGGGATTGTTGATGCCGTATAATGAGAATGGTTGGAAGAATGTTAAGGATTGGCTAAAGCAAAACGTAGCATCAGTGCATAAATTCATTGACTTCTGGTACATGCAAATTATTTGGTTGGAATCCGCGCGGCTATTGTAAACAATGGTTGGGAATTGAGTGTGATATCGTTCAGAATCGATCACAATGATGTAAGTGTGTACACATTGATTACAATTCCTTTTTGCCTTTCTTTCTATCAACTAATTATTTCTACCTGTATTATATTTGTATGTGAATTTTTGCTTTTTATATATTGCTATCATTGAAGTAACTACAATGAACTCAGTCTTCCTCGGTAATTTAAGCCGACGCGTATGTGTCCATGGTTCTACGTTGTAGCTGACCGACAGATTGATTCAAATCTATACCATTAATAAATGAAATACGGTAGTGAAAACATCATAGAAGTTACCATTAAGTATATTTGTATTCCTTCAGTTACATTACTGAGTAACAGTGAAAGCAGTGGAATTCATCACACGCGTTTGGTTCTACTTTGGACTTGTCATCTAGATCTCTCTGCATTCGGGAATTGATCTTTATCCCGGGATTTAGACTCAATGCTTTATAACTGGCATATTGCGCTTAGGTTATAAATTTATGAATTTATGGTCTAGCATCAACTGACTCATGATCTTAATGATTGAAATTACTACAATCTCCACAAAACGGCTTCTGATAATAATCAACATATGCTCACTAGTGACTGGCTTCAAGAGGTATATCCTGGAGTTCTAGGGAGAAGCCGTTACCAGTGGAGTTCAAGCAGGTCTGATGTGGGATAGTAACTCACTGAAGATAATGGTGGATATGTCGCTCAATTTCGTGGATTAGTTGAAGTTAGACATGAAAACCGTTGGATGCGGGCTCAGTGGTCTAGTGGTTAAGTGATCGCGCGCGAAGCTAGTAGGTCCTGGGTTCGAATCTCGCAGGGGGCGAGGTCGTGGGTGCGCACAGCTGAAGAGTCCCACAATGGGACGAAACGGCCGTCCAGTGTTTCTAGGCTTTCCATGGTGGTCTAGCTTCAACTGACTCATGATCTTAATGATTGAAAAATCTAGTAAACAATAGGGTCTGTTTTTTTGAAAACAGTTTGTATCTTAAAGTACAGTAATGTGTGCCAAATTTTGTTTGTAAAATAATAAGATATTGATTAAATTAACGCATTCACTTGTTATCCACTACTTGGACGTGATTGTGACCTTCATTTTTTTTTCTCAAAGAGGTCAATGAGTTATCAGTACATGTTGAATCTTGTATATTTTCCTTACAAAAAAAAGGTTTCTATATCGATTATTGATTAAGTCAGTTCCAACTTCATTGGTTGATACAGATTTTCAATGTTTAAATGTATTCAGTATGCATGATGTTCGTCTGTTCAATGTTGCTAACAGGCTATTACAGTGTGTTATTTCATTACATAAGTAGTATAATAAGAAACAACCTGTGAAATTCACTATGTTGACATAAATACTAAAGGGTACCGAATACATATGTGCCATTCAATTCACTTGATTTATGTGTGTGATGTGATACCTCACGGGTGCTCAGACCGAAGCAGGTGGTTTTCTCTGGGGGCCACACCCGGAGCTTACAACTTAAAGGTCAGGATATGTAGCCACGAAACAGATGGTGATGAACAATTGGTTCATACGCTATTTGTTCCATCAGGATCCTGGAACCACTTGTGCACCATTGGTTTGAAATCACGATTTCACAACTCTCCTATCTGGACCCTCTATAACCATCAACCCGGTTAAAGTTTTAGACATTTACATTTCGTCCTCTCAGTTTCGTAAATAACAGTAATACCACAAGAAAACAGTGAGTAAAAATTACCTGAGAGCGGCTGTATGCGCGTGGCCATGTGAGAGCATATGCAGAGAGAGAGAGAGAGAGAGTGAGAGTGAAAGCCAACTCTCTCCATCCATAACCGTACCAGGGTATTTGGTAGCGTTCACATAGATGACCAATATCTAGCACATAAATAAATCGTTTAATTATTGAATTAAGATAACTAAAGTTAATCCGTAACGTAACATTAAAAACATTTGCGTGACAACATTATAATCTCTTATGACTGTAACTATGACAGAACATCAAAGGCTATAAGTTAATAATGTTGTTGTGATAATTTGATTCATGCCTGAATACTTTTCTTCCTTTATTTTCTTTCTTTGTATAGTCCAATTTCTTCTGAGGATAATAATCTTCTTATTGATTAGCTTTGATAAATAGGGTGATTTCAGGTCAATGATTAATTTTGATCCAGACTTTTATGATATAACAACAATTCATATCAAGATTACTAGTCTTTAAACCATTATCATCAGTCCTCATATCTTTTAAAAAATGGTATCCATAAATGAACTTGGTAGCATGCAATTACATAGATAGTTGAATTCATGAGTCCATTCAAGCTAGACCATCATGAAAAGCTTGAAAATACTGAACGGTCGTATCGTCTAAGCTGTCTTATTCCCCGGTACGGCCGAGAGTGGAGAGAGTCAGCTCTCTCTCTCTCTCTCTCTCTCTCTCTCTAGAAATGCTTACACATGGCCACGCATATTCAGCCACTGTCAGGGATGTTTCACTCATTATCTTTTCGCGGTGAGGGCTATATTTTTGGAATTGAGGAGGATAAGTGAATGTCCGGTGCTTTAACCGGGATCGTGCATACGAGGAATCCATCCAGAGGAGTTGAAAAACCTTGATTGAAAACCGATTCACATAGGCTACAAGATCCTAAATGGCATAGGAATTTATAGTTGGTCCACGGCTATCATGTGACTGCATCTCCTGACCTTGGTCGACTGCTATGTGGATTAGACCATTAAATCGAAGGCTCGGGGTATGGTTCCCTAAGAAAAACACCTGCTTGAGTGTGGGCACCCGTGCAGCACCCTAGCCTTCACATATATCGAATGATTTATATGGTTCATATGTATTTGTTACCTCCTTGTACCAATCTTTGTGTGTTCGAATATATTAATATTTAGCAGTGTGTATCCGCCAACCGTCTTACGGGACTCGAACCCTTGATCTTCTGTCTCAGGCACGAACATTTAAACTTTAAATTACTGAACTGGTATCTAGCAAATCAAGTTGATTTTCTCTATAAAACTTCTTGAGAATATTCTCTCAAATGATCAGTCCAAAATTGATATGAAAGTAATGACCGTTTTTAAATTTACTGCCAGTTACCAACTACCTTTCTGCAAGGTAATTATAATATCCGTCAATTGAATAGAAGGATTCGTTATTCAAGGTTAATACAATAATGCTGATAATTCTTGCTAATTGAACGCTATATTCGGTTCTTAAGCTATTCTGGTAACCCTCAAGCTAGAACTACACAGCGACCTGAACACCAGAGAAAAGGCGCAAAATTATGCAAGAAGCACTTAACTCCAAAGGTTCGTTTTAGTACAGAAAATATAGTGTTTTTATAGTACTTTAGATGTCCTTGGATTTCCGGAAAATTCTGGAATGCTACTATCACAATTGATTGGTCACTGGGTGACCAATGTCATGCGTGTCTAGTCCTTATTATTACTGCAGATCGAATGCTATCGATCATGTTGCAATGTGGCCACCAGTCTAGGTGACTCGACACCGCTGGGCACTATTTTAAGGTTTAGATGATGGTTGGAGGTGGTCAACAGGAAACCCTGGACCCGGGTTTCGTGCTACTTGGCATTCGTCAGCAAGGTGTACCTGTAATCTCCGAGGGAACTGGTGCTCCCTGGCGGATTCGATCCCGTGTCACCCAGCTTCACAGTCAGAGACGTTACCACTGAGCTATCCGGGCCGCACCGACCTCCTTTAGGACTGAGATGTAAACGTCTCTGTGAAGCTGGGTGACACGGGATCGAATCCGCCAGGGAGCACCAGTTCCCTCGAAGATTACAGGTACACCTTGCTGACGAATGCCAAGTAGCACGAAACCCGGGTCCAGGGTTTCCTGTCGACCACCTCCAACCACCATCTAATCGAATGCTACTATGTTTAGTAGGAGTAGGGTAATCAGCCAATCACTTCCTTGATGTCTCTGGTTAAACTTCAACTGAACGCTGATTGGATGAAATGCTTCTTATTGTTTCGTGAGTTTTTCTTGTCTTTTGCGAAAAGATTTCTGGATCACCCCAACAAATACAAAATGAAAAGTATCTGATAATATCGTTAAACAGTTAATGAGTTTCTTGTTGTTTGAATTACACTGAAAATTTATAATGATAAGTGACTTGTTTAGACTAAGGTATATGTCAAAAGTTCGAATACGTAAGTCCTGTGGAATTCAATCTATACTTAACTTACACTCTTCAGGGTAACTTTGTCTGAGAATGCTTCTAAAATGTGATCAAACCTTTGATATACTTCAAAATCGGTTAACGGTAGTGATTAAAAGAATATTCCATGCAGCAAATAGCCGAGAGTGGAGTGGGCTCGCCCTCCCTCTCGAAATTTTCTCACACGGCCACCGCGTATACAGCCTCTGCCAGGGAATTCCTGCTCACTGCCTTCTCGTGGCTGGGGTGTTGTTTACGAAAATGAGAATACAAAAAGCGAATGTCCGGTACTTTAACTGGCTCCTAAACCAATGGTGCACATGGGATCCAGTATTCTGAGGAAACAAACGGCGTATGAACCAATGGTTGGTTACCGGCTACCATGGGACCGCATCGCCTCACGGTGCTCCACTGCCTTGTGGACTAGACCTTTAAGTCAAAGGTTCAGGGTTTGATCCCCTAAGAAAACCTCTTGTTTCGGTCTGGGTAAAGACTATTAGAACGACTAAAATAATCCATATGTATATTTGTTAATGTCCTGTGCTTTAACCAGGTTGGTCGATATGAAGTATCTACCTAGACGAGTTAGAAAACCCTGATTCCAAACTAATAATAAACATGAGCTACAAGATACTCAAGGAATAAATGGTGTATGAAGCAATTGTTGGTCACAACATACCATGTGACTATATCTCCTGACGTTACTCCACTAACTTGTGGATCAGATATTTAGGTCGAAAAATCGTGTTTGGTCTTTATTCTTTGCGATAAAATGGAGTGAAGAAAGTAATAAGGAATGAAATTAGTGGTGAAACAATTCACCAGATAAGGTGAACTTATATTCTTTATTCGTAGAGTTGAATAAAGAAATGATAAATATCGTAACAGAATAACATGAATTCGTTGGTTTTGCGCATTCTCCTCAGCTGCTTATAACCCAAAACAATAGTATTAATCAATTAAAATGAAACAATTCTCTATACATATGCGGAGATTGTGTGGTATGTGTTATTGATGTTAACAAATATAAGTAGTATGAATCATCAATCGAAAGTGGAATGCCTGGTGACAGAAGGTTGACAAAGTCGAAGAGAAGAGAACGAGAACAGACAGTGATTGATATGGAAACGAAGGTACATCAAAACATAGACAGTTTGCGAATGAAGTATTCACTGTATGGTTTTCAGATTCTAACAAGTTGTTTTGTAATGTCGTATTGAAATACATTCAGTTGTTCTCACTTGTGTTCCCTTACACTACCATACAACAATATTAAGAAACCATAATACGGACGAATTAAAATTGTTCAAAAGTTTGCACAAGCAAGTGGTTACCAGGACTCAGTAGCTAAGTGGATAACGCAATTACGTTTGAGGCGAACAGTTCTGAGTTCGAGTCACAGGGTAAACATCAAGTCTGGGGTGCAGGTACGTCCAGCTGACGAGTCCCAAATAGGACGAAACGTTCTGCCTGGGTTTTAGGGAACCAAAGATGAGGAAATACCTGGATGGATCAATTTTAGACTACATGTAATGCTGGAAAGGACAAATCCTACGATTAAGTTGCTTTCTCTACACGAAACCAGTTGCTCATTGAAATAATCAAATATGAACCTTATGTTACCTCTAATATTGCTGACCAGTTTATGTGTACGTATCAAGCACATACAATCGAAGAATAGATAGGAGGTTTCGTCCTATTGTGGGACTTCTCAGTGTCGATGCGCATCCATAATCCCTGTCGTGGGATTCGAACTCAAGGCCTTTCATCTCGCACGTGAACACTTAACCTCTAGACCACTGAGCCGGCATTTAACGGTGTTAATGTCTAACCTCAACCAATTCATGAAATTACATGAACATATTCCATTGTACTGAGATATATGTCTATCCCTATCCGAAACGTATTAGTCCCACTGGTCGCGGCATCTCACTAGAAATTCGAGAGCTGCCTTACGAAGTTAGTCACTAGTGAGCACCTGTTATTAACGTCCACAATCATATATTAGTCTTTACGCTTTACAATCAAACTATTCAAACCCGATTTATATTATCCAAGATGACACTGTTATCAATTTTGTTTTGTCTTAGTAACATTTTCAGAAAAGTTTGTGTGGAGATTTTAAAAATTTCACTGGTTGAAATCATGAATCCATTGAAGCTAGACCACCATGGAAAACCTGGAAGCACTAGACGGCCGTTCCGTCCTAATATGGGATTCCTCAGCAGTGCGCATGCTCAATCCCGCTCCTCGCGAGATTCGAACCCAGGACCTATCAGTCTCGCGCCAGGCGATTAACCATTTAGACCACTGAGCTGGCATCCAACGGTGTTAATGTCTAACTTCAACTAATCCACGAAGTTGCGCCACCGTACACTATTGTCTTCAGTGAGCTGATATCTCACAACAGACCTGGTTGAACTCCACTGGTAACGGCTTCTCATTAGAACTTCAGGACTATCTCTTGAAGTGAGATATCAGCTCACTGAAGACAATGGTGTACGGTGGCGCAACTTCGTGGATTGGTTGAAGTTAGATATTAACACCGTTGGATGCCGGCTCAGTGGTTTAGTGACATTTGTATGAAGGTATTACGTAATATACTTCTTTTTCTATAAACTAATTACATTTTCTAATGTTTTGATTCTTATATTTAATAAGTCCATGTTACATAATCTATCTTTGGTTTCGAGAGAAAAAAAATTATTGATTTCCATACTCTTCTACAATATTCATATATTTCATCTAAAGACAAACGAACTTTTGAACATTATATCCAAACACAGATAGTGGTTAGCGGTGGAATTCAAGACGGGTGTTTCATTCTGTTTAGAACTCGTCAGATAGATGTACCTGAATCCCAGAATTGATGATCATTTCGGGACTTGACTCCACTACCGTTCGCTTCAAACACTATCGTAATTTTCACTTAGCTATTGAGTACTGATAACCACTTGTTTATGCAATGGTATGAAGTTTTATAATCTATTTGGTGTTATTTTACTAGGTATTTTTCTATTGTTATTTAGAATTGTAATTGATTAATCTCATGTTGGGATCTGTGCAGATTGTCTTATGACTATATTGAGGCAATCTGTACAAGATACATATATACCAACATGAGACAGATCAATTACAAAAAGGGGAGGAAATGTAGTAAAACAATACCAAATGAATTTAACATTTCATTCTGTTTTACACTTATGATGAAGCAAAAGTTATACATTGAATGGAAAGATAGGCGTGCATACACACACACACACACACACCATTTCATTATAATAGTGTAATATTAATAATGTTAATACATATTGACAAGATTTGATGAAAATAAGATCTAATTGACTTAATTTAATCCACTCTCTTGAATCCCCCCCCAGTCCCACCCCACTCTTATGAATTGATTATTGAAAGTGTAGAACTATATTCAAAGTCACTTTTTGGGATCATCATCATCATCATAATGAATGATGATGTAATAGTATTTCATCAATGTGATTACATTTGTAAAATGCATATACACTTATATACTTACATACACTGTATAGTGATGATGATGATGATGATGGATATTGGTGATTATGTAATCATTCGACATGTTCATAATCACTGTATATTTCATTGGAATTGAGAATCAATGAATGAATGATATAAGTATTATATTCTTGTTAGAATTAATATTTTCATTATTACAAGGATGATGTAATGACCAATTGAAATATATTAATTGTAAAAATAGTATAATATTTAAGAGTCGATTAAAGCTAGACAATCATTGAGAAATTGGAAGGGTTGGATGATCGTTTTTTCCTCTGAAATAAGCATTGATGATCTTACACAAGGGACTCGAACCCGGGACCATCGATATGGTATGCGAATACTTAACCTTGACACCGCTAAGATGTCATCTTCACAGTAATAACAATCATCATCATCATCATGTGCTTCTAGATGATTTTCTTGGAGTCTAATGAAAAACCATGACCAATGGTGTCTAATCCGTGTCGAGTAGAAATGGGTTGTACAAGATCATGAATCGATTGAAGTTAGACTCAATGAAGTTAGCATAGGATGCCAGCGTTCGCACGTGAGACCTGGGTCATAGATGCACAATTTTGAGGAATCTCATACTAGGACAAAACGACTGTCCAATACTTCCAGGTTCTTGATAGTGGTCTAGCTTAAATCGACTCATGAATTCAACTTTTGAGAATTATTACAATCTCCACAAAATCCCATTCTAAGATTATATAATGATTGTTTTTCATTCGACAATTCTTGTTCAAATTTAAGTGTATTGTCGCACTAGTTGTAAAACTATGATTGTTTCTCAGCATGAATTATATTACTTAGAATAGATTATAAGCATTGGTCATATACGGTTCAATGCTGGCTGGTCTCTTACTTTGCTAATTAGCAGTAGGTTTTCTGAGAGGGGCTACACCCGCAGTTATGATCCAGAAGGCAGTGGAGCAACATTAGGACAGGCAGTCCCTTGGTAGACAATGACCAACAATTGGTTCATACACCATTTGATTTTTTCAGGATACTGGAGCCCGTGTGGACCATTAATTTGGAATGAGCGTTTTCTAACTCTCCTAGGTACAATCTCCGTGCCCACCAACCTGGTTAAATAAATAGACATTCTTTGTTCGTCCTCTCGATTTAGTAAATAACAGTAAAACCTTGAGAATGCAGTGAGTAGGACTTATTTGGCAATGGCTGTATATGCATGGCCATGTGAGAGCATCTGGAGAGGGAGATCGGGCTCTTCCCACCTTTGGCCATACCAGAACATTCTAGGCATTATGGTTCAGTTATACAGAATTCTTTTTGCTTCAAACTAATTGTTCTTACTGTTATTCAGTAGATCGTAGTCAATTGATGGTTTTAACTGCTACATTAAGGTTTTCTGATTACAGTGGATAAAAAAAAGAGATCTAAGAATTTTCAGTATACTGAATACGTTGACGCTTTATCGGTGAAGATGAATTATGATTACGAAACAATCAGTAGACGTGATATTCAGACACCCTAAGATTAAATTTCATTTTATTTAATATAAGCTACTCAAAAAAGAATTATAGTAGCATATTACGTTTAAGGCAAATTTAATCTCATCCTCTCAAAGCTAGTATTTTGGAAATTCCAAAGATACTCACCCACCAGGTATGTGGTTATAAGCCATAATCTTAACATGAAAGTCAATGCTAATCAATCACCCGAATCGAAGTAGCTTAAGCGGGGTTCGAGCCTCGAACGTAGTAACCAGAATCAGAGCGTCTTTGCAATTAGGTCACCATTTCTATTTGAGTTCGTCGCTAACAATGATAGTTAATATTCAGAAAAATTACAATCGACTACTTCTCACTTTTTTGGTTTTACGAAAAATTTATTCAGAAAGAATAGCAAATCATTATGAGTAGACGACACCTATCAGATAAGCTAAGTAGACAGCAGTCTATACATTTGATAACATAAATTGAAATCACGTCTAGAGATTAAGCGTTCTCGTACGAAACCGGAGGCCCTTGGTTCGAATCCCACAGGCGGGATTATGACCCCGTATCTAGATTATCTCATATTGTGGAAAATATACTGCTTATGTTAGACATGAACACCGTTGAATACCGGCTCAGCGGTCTAAAGGTTAAGAGTTCGCGCGTGCGAGTGATATGTTCTGGGTTCGAAACTTGCGAGGCGTGATCGTGAATGCGCACTACTGAGGAGCCCCATACTGAGATGAAATGGCCGTCCAGTGCTGCCAGGATTTTCATTATGGTCTGAGAACCATACAAATGAATACTTCCTTTGTAAAATGCCAACCAATCGACTTAGACTTCCACAGGAAATATTCTTTTTTCTCCGATCTTCTTAACCTTCTGCCAGCAGGCATTTCGCTTTTGACTGATGATACATACTACTTATATCCGTCGATATCAGTAGTACGCACACCACAGTAGTAATATGTAAAAGAAAGATTGCATATAAAGATATAATACAAGAAGAAAGAATTAGATCGTTAAAAGAACGATATAAAGTAATTCTAATCTCATAGATGTTTTAGGGGATACAAGGTGTGTATATATCTACGCCATTGTGATCAATTCTCAGCTATGTTACTCAGGGTCATTCACTTTCCAATAAAAAATGGTTTCAATGATATCTAGTCCTCTTTATAGACTACTGAATTTAAATGAAAATCATGATAAGTACTTGATGAATGTCAACATAACACTGAAACTTGATGACAATCATAATGATATCTAATACATTTTCCGTATGTGAGGAACAGAGCCCAGGACTTACATTACCGCCTGAGAATGCTTAACTTCTGTACCGTTGAGCTGGTATTCAACGATGTTAATGTTTAACCTTAATCAATGCACATTGTGCAACCATCATCTATTGCCTTTGGTGAGTAAATGCCATACACCCAACACGGATTAGCTCAACTGGTTGCGGCCTCTCACCAGGATTCTCTTCACTAATAAGCACATGATAATTTTCAGAATGGGCTTGTGGAGTTTTATTGAAATTATGAGTCGTTCCAGGTTTTCAATGTTGGTTCCAATGAATTTTGAGTTAGGGAGACTTCTAAACAAGATATTGATATTAAAAATAATCGAGTAAGCAGCAGCCTAGACATTTGAACAGAGTTGAAAAGAATATTTTGGATATTCTTTAACGACGTTGACAGCGTAGTGAACAAGAACTTGAATGGGGACAATCAAATGATTGTTTAATGCAGTTACACAATGGCCTAGTGATATATATATATATATATATATATATATATATATATATATATATATATATATATATATAAGTACAAGGAGGCACCAACTACATATGCGCCACGCAAATCTCATTTGATTTGTGTGAGGGATGTGATAGTGGCCGAGTGCCCAAACTGAAGTAGGTGGTTTTCTTAGGGGACCACTCCCTGAGCCTTTGACCTAAAGGTCTGATCCACAAGGCAGTGGAGCATCGTAAGGAGATGCAGTCCCATGGTAGATGGTGACTAACAATGTGTTCATACGCAATTTGTTCCATCAGGATCCTGGATTTCATGTGCACCATTGGTTTGAAATCAGGGTTTTACAACTCCTCTAGGTGGATTCTCCGTGTTCACCAACCCGGTTAAAGCGACAGACATCCGCTTTTCGTCTTCTCAATCTCGTAAACAACAGTAATGCCGCGAGAAAGGAGTGAGTAGGACTTCCGTGCCAGAGGCTATATACGCGTAGCCATGTGAGGGCATATCGAGAGCAAACTCTCTCCACTCTCGGCTGTACCAGGGCATTTGAGAGCCTAGTGAAATATGAAAATCATACATTAAATACATCATTTGGATTGTCCTTTAATTGTCGTTATTTTGATTATTATCGGATTTCCTTTCTGTTCTTCTCAATCCAGTCTTCTGCTGACAGGCCTTCGATTCACGATGGTTGCTTTGTAGCATACACCACTATAGTTCAAATATGATTTGGTCATTTTCAGAGGTTCTACAGAACATTTATCAACATTTCCTAGCACTAAAGTTCACCATAAATATGATCATCTTACATTGTTTTTTATGTAATCTCGCTTAGATGACGTCTGCCTTGGAAAACTATTTGCTGAAACTGTACGGAACTGACTAGTAGCCAAAAATATAATTAGAAATACAAGTACAACACACAAGAGGTGACCATATTGTAGTCAATGCTAATAAAAAAAATCAGACCTCTAAACAGTCCTTACATAATGCATAACTATACCCCATAACAAATACTAAATGGATAATCTGCACTCTATATAATCACTAGTTAATTGTAATGACCCAATCCGGCTGCATTGGTTGGAATATTGATTTTGAGATTCTATCATGGTGGTTTTCTTAGGGGACCACTCCCTGAGCCTTTGACCTAAAGGTCTGATCCACAAGGCAGTGGAGCATCGTAAGGAGATGCAGTCCCATGGTAGATGGTGACTAACAATGTGTTCATACGCAATTTGTTCCATCAGGATCCTGGATTTCATGTGCACCATTGGTTTGAAATCAGGGTTTTACAACTCCTCTAGGTGGATTCTCCGTGTTCACCAACCCGGTTAAAGCGACAGACATCCGCTTTTCGTCTTCTCAATCTCGTAAACAACAGTAATGCCGCGAGAAAGGAGTGAGTAGGACTTCCGTGCCAGAGGCTATATACGCGTAGCCATGTGAGGGCATATCGAGAGCAAACTCTCTCCACTCTCGGCTGTACCAGGGCATTTGAGAGCCTAGTGAAATATGAAAATCATACATTAAATACATCATTTGGATTGTCCTTTAATTGTCGTTATTTTGATTATTATCGGATTTCCTTTCTGTTCTTCTCAATCCAGTCTTCTGCTGACAGGCCTTCGATTCACGATGGTTGCTTTGTAGCATACACCACTATAGTTCAAATATGATTTGGTCATTTTCAGAGGTTCTACAGAACATTTATCAACATTTCCTAGCACTAAAGTTCACCATAAATATGATCATCTTACATTGTTTTTTATGTAATCTCGCTTAGATGACGTCTGCCTTGGAAAACTATTTGCTGAAACTGTACGGAACTGACTAGTAGCCAAAAATATAATTAGAAATACAAGTACAACACACAAGAGGTGACCATATTGTAGTCAATGCTAATAAAAAAATCAGACCTCTAAACAGTCCTTACATAATGCATAACTATACCCCATAACAAATACTAAATGGATAATCTGCACTCTATATAATCACTAGTTAATTGTAATGACCCAATCCGGCTGCATTGGTTGGAATATTGATTTTGAGATTCTATCATGGTGAGCATGTTTGTTGAGAAGCGGTTAGACTAATATCAATAATTGAAGATCACAAAGCTAAGTTCTTCTAAATATACTGGAACATGATGGCAGTAAGGTGTTTCTCGCCTTCCCACAGGGCTGGGCATTAGGAAGGGTTGGCACTAAAAAATAACACAAATCAACTTGCTCAGTGAATTCCCGTCGTTGATGGTATGGCCTAAAGATAACATAACAAGAACTCATAGGACGGGAATGTATGACTAATCTAAAGCATCTGTTGTTTAAGCTCTGGAGTCATGCTAACACCAATAGCGTTCAAATTCATTTTGTTTACGACCAAATGATTTGTTAAATCCCTAGTATTTATTTCATCTTCTTCTACTTAGACTTTTACCCTTGGCTTCATTTAGAAATCATTTTTTACTTTTTAGTCAGCTTTTTCTTAATTATTTATTTTAACACATAAATATCGGTACAAGAAGGCACCAAATACATATGCGCCACACAGATCTCATTTGATATGTGTGAGGGCTGTGATACTGCTCGGGTGCCCAAACAGAAGCAGGTGGTTTTCTTAGGGGGCCACACTCCGAGCCTTTGACCTGAAGATCTGATCCACAAGGCAGTGGAGCATCGTGAGGAGATGCAGTCCCATGGTAGCCGGTGACCAATGATTGGTTCATACGCCACTTGTTACCTCAGGATACTGGAGCCAGCCCATGTGCACCATTAGTTTGGGATCCGGTTAAAGCGCCGGAAATTCGCTTTTCATCCTCTTATTTACGTAAACAACATCCGTGGTATGAGAAGGCAGTGAGTAGGACTTACCTGGCAGAGGCTGTATACGCGTGGCCATGTGAGAGCATTTCGAGAGGAGGAGCGCACTCCCCCCACTCTCGGCCATACCAGGGCATTTGGGGGCCAGCTTTTTCTAGATCACATTGTTTACTATCACTGATGATATTACATTTGATATTCATTACACTGTACTAATTCATGTAAGTTTAGATCAAATTATACATTAGTGATAATTGACCTCGTTGTATCTGAAGAACAAATTATGGGTACCATTTAGAGACTGTCATTATGTATATTTATATTCTTTTTATTTAACCTAATGACTACTACTATATGATTTATTTCAAATTATTAGTCACAGTCTCGCACACTTATAATCATTTTTGGCCTGACCTTTATTTTATGGTGGAATTCGGTCTGATCTGCTTGTATATAATCTACAATTCATACAATGGTGGCTAAAATTGTGCTCTGAACTAAACAAGCAAGGCTAAGTAAGAAGGACCAAAAAAGATTCGACGTTGACTCCAGGTTGCTTGTACTAGTTAATGCGTTATTGCTTTGGCACACGGCCAAAGTTGTATAAGTCGGTGGTCTTTTTGGCAATCTTGACACGTGATAATTGACAGAGGCAAAAGTTATAACAGACTTAAGTTACTGTATTGTTTTCAGAAATTATAAATTGAAACCTTATTCTCTTTCTTACTTTCATATAGGTGACACAATATTTGTAGGGTTTAATAAACTATAACAGTTTGTTACTTAATTACGATCATATAAACCAATCAAGCTATACTGGCCTGAGCAATCGTTCCTCAAGATCTTACCATGCCAGACAGGTCGGTTGAAGAGCGGTAAGACTAAAGGCAGAAAACCTTGAAAACAGCAATCACTCTTTCGAGTCACTAAGACCACATTTAATCCAATTTCCTTTTCAGGGACCTCCAGAAGAAACCTTCCATGATGTGGGCAACCAGGAAGTGATAACCGCTCTCATGCCTCCAACAGCACTCAAGACCCCTGTATTCATAATCAACCTCCCTGCTTCTTTGTCAAAAAAGACAAATATGATCTTGTTTATACAGTTAAACCAAGATATTATTTATACAAAAAGATATTGATGTAGATAGATTTGGATTGTGCATCCCACATAAGCACTATATAAACATATTAATAAACACGTTAACTAAAAGTTAAAGAATCATATTAACACTGAAATGTACAAATCGGTTAATATTCACATAGGTTAACGAAAGACCTCCTAAAGAGAGAAAAATAAAATAAAAGAAATGCAGAGACAGTAAATATTATTATAGAATATATAGTATGGAATTATAATAACAAATCAAATTAGCTAAATGATGTAATGACTAGTGGCCTTATACCCTATTAATATATAACGTAATGATACTGCTAATTAGAGAACAGTGGACACGGAGGATCCACCTAAAGGAGTTGGAAAACCCTCATTTCAAACCAATTGTGCACATGAAATCCAGTGTCCTGATGGAACAAATGGCGTATGAACATATTGTTAGTCACCGTCTACCATGGGATTGCATTGCCTGATGTTGCCCCACTCCTCAGGGAGTGGCCCCCTAAGAAAATCACCTGCTTCGGTCTGAGCATACGGGCATTATCATAGCCCACACACAAATCGAATGATTTATGTGGGGCATATGTATTTGGTGCCTTCTTGTGTCTATGCTTATGTGTTTAAATAATAATAATAATATTAATTTAAAGAGAAAATTGACATTATTCATTTAGATTGAATAAACTACATATAAGCATAGACGAGATCTTGTTACTGGCCTTTCTTTTTGATAGTTACTATACAAATTGAAGAGACGGCGAGACTATAATTTATAGGTGAACCAATCACGTATAAGATAACAGGTCTCGGATTTCGGCGCGAAATTCACTTATCCATTTGATCAAGTACGGTTTTGGCAGTATAGCTGATGTTAGTTCGTGATGAAAACCCTAAATTTTATTTCTAACCTTAATCATCAACTTTAAATCATAATTCTAATTTCTCACACAGGTTTATAACCCTCATTTGATCCTGGTTACTAAGACACTACTCTCAATGTCACTTTAACGTCGATCAAAGGATGTCCATAAATCATAGTCTCATCGAAGATACTCTTTGAAATGAGCTAATCAACCGGGAACAACTAAGAAAATGTTCTACTGTAATTTAGTGTCACTTTTCAATGGTTTATTACATGGATATCTTTATGTGAACTTGAGCCCCTAAATGCCCTGATACGGCCGAGAGTGGGGAGAGTCCGCTCTCCCTCTCGAAATGCTCTCACATGGCCATGCGTATATAGCATCTGCCACAGAAGTCCTACTCACTGCCTTCTCGTGGCGGGGGTGTTGTTTACAAAAATGAGAGGACGAAAAGCGAATGTCTGGCGCTTTAACCGGATCCCAAACCAATGGTGCACATGGACTGGCTCCAGTATCCTGCCTGAAGGAACAAATGGCGTATGAACCAATCGTTGGTCACCGGCTACCATGGGACTGCATCTCCTCATGATGCTCCACTGCCTTGTGCGTCAGACGTTCAGGTCAAAGGCTCGGGGTGTGGCCCCCTAAGAAAACCACCTGCTTCGGTTTGGGCACCCGTGCAGTATCACAGCCCTCACACATATCAAATGAGATCTGTGTGGCGCATATGTATTTGGTGCCTCCTTGTACCAATACCTATGTGTTAAAATAATAATAATAATATGTGAACTTGAATAATAGATCTTATGATCTCAAAGTATGAATATCATAATATTTAGATCATAAAGTTGAATTCCATTCAACAACTTCACTAGCTAAATAGAGTTAATATTACATAAATAACTTAGTTACAATTACCTTTTATAGCAAATTAACATGGTTAAACAATATATATATATATATTAGAATTCATCATGATCATATGTTGAACTAGTTGATTTATTTATAGACTCCATTGGATCAATATATACACCTTCTGTAGCTGTCCATGTAATTGCATTAGTTAATTTTGGAGTTGAAGAAACTTCATATTGTCCAGATATAGGTCTACTATATCGTTTACCTGATAGATGAAGGTATCTAAACGGGGGGAGAAAAAAGAAATGAAATGTTTAAAACACACACTCACATATAATACGTTAAATTATTTTTGTTTAACTTAGTGTTATTTAATAAAAAACGAAGTAGTCTGTTGGAGATACTAGATCCCCAGAAATCATTTGAGAAATAGGATATTTTTGTAGTTTTATTTTGGAAATTTGAATTTCTCATTTTCATTACAAAGCGTAAAGATTAGTATGGGGTTGTGGAGATTAATAACAGATGTTCACTAGTGCTTAACTTCGTGAGGGAATTCTCAAAGTGGGAGGCCAAGACCAGTGGAGCTAACCCATGTCGGGTAGAGACATATATCTACCTCACTACAATGGGAGATGGTCACGCAATTTCGTGGATTGGTTAAGGTTAGACATAAACACCGTTGGATGCCGACTCAGTAGTCTTTATTTATTTGAACACATAAATATTGGTACAGGGAGCATCAAATATATATGCGCCACACAAAACAATGATAATTTGAAGAGAAGGAGAATATATATATATATATATATATATATATATATATATATATATATATATATATATATAAGTAATGAACGTGAGGAATTATAAAAAAAGAGAAAGGGAACAATGATGGGGGAAACAAAAAGGTACAATCAGAAGAAATCTTTCAGTTAAGGAAGATACAACCACTTTTTATGAAGAAAGTAAAAGAAGATTACAGCAGGATCGCCACTGGCTTCTATTCTCAGCCATATCTGATAACGTCTCTAGCCACTGCGTTACACCGTCTCTCGGACCCCAGCCAAGGAGTCGTGAAGGACCAACAGAAGCTAGCCCTTTGCAGCTTTCTTTCATACCACGACACCATGTCATACACTGACCACCTCTCCGCTTTTTCCAACCAGTCCCAGAGTCGGCAAATAATGCACGACGTGGAATTCTCTGGGACGACATTCGTAGAACATGTCCAAGCCACCGAAGTCGGTGTTTCAAGATGGTGACACCAATTTCATTATCGTCTCTGTGCCCGAACACACGATGCCGAACCTCTGCATTACTAACATGGTGTTGCCACTGAATGTCAGCAATCCTTCGGAGACAACGATGATTAAACATAGAGAGTCGTCTAACATCCTCAACTCGGAGAAGCCAGGTTTCACAAGCATAGAGCAAAACTGCTCCCACCATCGCGTTGTAGATCCGACCTTTTACAGCCAGACTAACATCAAGAAGGCGCCAAAGGTGGCCCAGACTGGCATAAGCCGCTCTGGCTTTCACTATACATGCATTGATCTCATCGTCACGAAACGACCGTCCAGTGCTTCCAGGTTTTAAAAAGTGCTCTGACATCAATCGTTACATGATCTCAATCAAAAAAATTGCATGTCTGTTTGTTCGTACTTCTGACTGCTTGTGGAATATACTTTTCCATCGGTTGAATCTGGTCTTCTCTATCTAGTTAGCAGGGCTGGGAGATATTGGAATAGTTTAACTTGTCTTGTCATTGTGCTGCTGATTCTCCTTTTCATTCACTGATTTTAGGTGATCTCGTCATCTCTTTACACGTAGTACAGTCATAAACGCCACTCAAAGAACTGTACATAAATTTATCGAAAAGAACGGTTATTGTACGAAAGATTATCATGAACAGGTTTAAAGCCAATTGTGAAATTTTGAATGAATCTTCTACCATAAAGATTGCGAGATAAGTCAATTGAATATACGATGCTATGAACAAGGTGTCTTCATGATTGATAATATTGTTGGGGAGACCCAAAAATTTCCTCGAAAAAAACACGAAGGGGCCCCGAAAACACTTTATCCAATCAGCATTGAATAGAAGCTTTTCAGAAACATCTAAAGAGTGAGGGGTCACGTGCCACGTTTCTGATTGGATGATTAACTACCCTGCTACTATGTTTAGTAGCGTTTTAGAACCTTTCAGAAGCCCAAAGCCATCTGAAATGACATAAATACCTTCAACTGAACAAATCTAAAGGAGAATATATATTGCATTTAAACAACAATTGCTCACATGGACAGAATGTTGCTTGACTAGAACATGAACGTTGAAAGAACGCCTTAAATTAATACTACGCTCAAGATATCAAGATAGCTTTCCGTAAACCTGTATTGCTGTAGTAAAAGATGAGATGTAGCTGTAGCTGTATAAATATGTTGTAAATGACTGTGATAGATTAAGTACAGATTTATGTACCACACACTGTAGATGTCAGGAGTTGATGTTTTTTACTTTGCTGTCAAAACCAAAGTACACAGGACGGACTTTAAACCTGCTTATATGGAGGGAAAGTGATTATATATCATATGGAGTAATAGGAATAAAACTTTAGTGTTTCGTGATAATCATCAATTGGAAAATAAAATGACAACAGTTTATAGTGAGTCATGGCCGGTAAGAGTAGATATTCGTAGGATACTAGTATTCGATCATGAGTGTCTTCGAAGCATTGATCTTATATCCTGGGACCACCGAGTAAGTAATACATTTGTTAGGAAACGGGTACTTGGTAAGGATAGCAAATCGATTGATGAAGTAGTGAAACGTCATGAGTTGAGATGGCTGGGACACGTGTTACGTATGCCCAACCACCGACTGCCCCAACGTGTGATGTTTTATGGTGTAGGAGTAGGTTGGAAGAAAGATAGGGGCGGTCAAATCAAAACATGGCACAAATCCACGAACTCAATGACAAGTGGACTGAGTCATGTTGGTAGGTGTAGACTACTTGCTTGAGATCTGCGAGACGATAGCAACTGATGGTTAGAGACGTTGAATGACACATGGTTCAAAATCGTTTGCAATGGCTCAGGTGCATCCACTCTTTGTGTTCTCCCAAATTCTAATCTTTTGAATTCTTCATATCCCTTTTTTCCTCTTTCTAAATTTATTTCACTGGATTATACTCCTTATATAACATCTTTAAACCATAATCTTTCAGATTACTGTCTATTCTTTTTCTACCTCTGCCACTATGTGATTTGAATCGACAACTGCATCTCTGTGCTAATGTGGTATGGCAACTCGAACTGACATACGTACGTACGAAGTTCTACTTTGTTACTGACTGAGTGAGATTCAATATGTAAAACAACATTAGTTAACGATAACATCAATAAGAAAATATAATTATTATAACAGCAAAATAATTGATGAACAATTATAAGAAGTACTCAAACAAACCCCTCCGTGGAAATATGCTTTAAACGAATGTTTGACGATTGCTTCCAATAGGCACCATCGCAAATAACTTGCCAATCATCACCTTCATACAACAAAAAATCAGAATATAACTGATATATATTTCCATTTTGGTTATTACAAAAAAAACGCCATAGAAACGAATAAAAACGATTACTCCAACAGTTAATTTGATGGACTGGAGCATAAGCTATGACAATCAAATGAATAGACTCAAACTATTAATTCTCAGTACATTAAAGTGATGGGAATTTGGAGAAAACGATATACCTATTTTTGTATGATGGTTGGAATAAAGACTCAACTGCTTAGACAGAAGCAAGTAAAGCAAGATTTAAACTTATGAATTGATAGCTAAAAATTAACGTTATCTAACCATTTAAGGACTATTTAATTATTGCCTACGACTAGGATATTTTTTAGTTGATGTGGATGATTATCAACATAAAGTGCAGGGAATATTTGGGGTGTGGCGCATATATATTTGGTGCCTCATTGTACCAATATTTATGTGCTCAAATAAACAAATATTTGAGGTTAACACTATATGCAAATGGCAGTAAACATTTTGCTAAATGTCTCTAAGGTATTTCGAGTTGTTAAGGATATTGTAGATTAGTCATGTAGTTTGATCTGATAATGGTACATATATGATTAATATATGCTAATACTTTTAGTAATGAGATATACATCTGAATACTTCTAATTGCACCACATTTTACTATTTTTGTCGAGATAACATAGGTAATAGTATTATCCAACTATTATTGTGGATGGCTATATGGTGAATGTGACTTGTATTGAATTATAAATTTTGGGCGATAGTATGGGAATATATAACGAATGTTTTGTTTATCCTACACAAAAGCAAGTATTTAAAAAATGGTAACATGCAATCTGATTCTATGGTATAAAATAGAGGAGTAGGTGACGTCGGCTATAATCGACAAGTATAAAATGAAATGCAGGCGAGAATACGATAAAGATCAGTCGTAAAGTCATATTACTTTTGGTGCAAACTATGTATCTATTTGTAAAACACGATTTTTAAGAGCATTTAATTCATATACCAGTTTATTACATGGTTATATTGTGTCTGAAGGTAGATAACAAAAGCAATTTGCATCCATTTAACTATTATTTGTTCGCAAATGGTAGAGCTATTTAATTAATTTGAGAAATTATTTAGAGTACGTCACAGTGAGATTTTTGAAAAAAGCACAGTAAATGACACGATTTTTGTTAGTATGGTATTTTAGAGATAAACTTACCTTCATCGCCTACTCCATTCTCACCGAATGCAGAGACTTCATAATTAGGCGAAAGAGGAGACTGAAAATGGTGACTGTGGAGATATTTTCGAGTTGATAGATGCATGAGCCTGATTTTCTGTCCACATTTTATAACTCTACCTCGATTACACTGAGGGCTACCATTACGTTCAACAACCTGGACATGAAATAAAAACGATTTACCGTCGAAACATTTAAATCATTGCAATGGTAGTACAAACAATTGTAAATTAATGAAATGATAAAATTATTGAGTTATTCTTTTTACACTCTAACATTTGAGGGTAACTAGAAACTTTAACCGATACCTGGTTAGAGCCAACCTTTATTTGTTGATTTAATCTATCTGGAAGTTTATTATAATAAATTTCATCAGTTTCAAGTCTAGGAACAGATACATCAAGGGCGAAACAAGAGTCCTATATTCCACTGCTAGCTATAATCTCTGCTTATAATGTTCAAAACAATCGCCTGAGAAATGCGTCTCTAAACGGAACTTGACTATTTCGAACCCTTCGTTCACAAACTACCCAATGTTCCTGAGTAGTGTAGAATTCGACATGTAATTTACGGAATATGAGAATACTATTGTGAACTAATCCTGTCATACTAAGTACTTATTAGCTGCCTAGATGTATTGTGTAATCAGATTTCAAGTAGAATTCAACACAATTAGTAAGAATAAAGCTGGTTATTAGTCTACGCGCACAAGTATTGAAATGGTGTGGCGAAAGTTGTACGCATTCCAAAAAACAAAAAAACATAATGTATGGCGACTTGACACCATGTTTAAATAATTATTAACAGTGGATCAAAGTTTCAACGAGATTATGAAGCTTTGAACGACCTGTCGCACATACATATAGATGAATAAGAAAGCCGATTAGTAAAAAATAGAATGTGATAAATGAATTTCAGCAGGTTAAGGAAAAGCGATATTCCGGCTTCATTTTTAAAAGTAAGATTTTGGTTGGAATCATTACTACTGCATCAATGTTAAATAAATGTTGACCTTCTGAAACACTTCAACCAATCGAAAAAGCAGAAAATTAGATTATAAAAACTACTGTCTAGTATTTTTATAGTAAACAGTCTTCTGCACTACTATAGAATGAATTTCTTGATCGTGAATGGCTCATTCCAAGAATATAGAAACAGCACAAAACTACATAGGGAACAAGTGATCATATATCATTTGATGTTTATGGTACTTTGTTTTCCTTAACGTAGCCTGGCACGACAACCCTTCCTACTCTTCGCCCGTGGTTTGCCTTAGAAAACTATAAACTGCTGGGTAGAATTGATCGGCAACACATAGTATGGCTAGGAACAAGTGTACCACGAGTAACTGGACTGTAGAGTTGACCCAATGACAATATAAAAAAAATGCTCTGCTAAGGTCGAGAATCAGCTCTCTTCCAAATACTCACACATAGCCACGTGCGTACAACTGCCAGGGAACTCCTACACACTAACTTCTCGTGGCATTACTGTTGTTTACGAAATTGAAAGGACAAAAAGCGAATGTTCGGTGCTTGTGGGATATCGATGACTCACTTACAGAGTTGGAAAACCCTGATTTCAAAACAATGGTGCACATGGGCTCCAGTTACTCGAGTGTACAAATGGTGTACGAACCAATTATTGGTGACCGGCTACCATGTGACATCTCCTGACGTCCCTCCACTGCCTTGTGGCTCAGACCTTTGTGTCGAAGGCTCCAGGTGTGGTCCCCTAAGAAAAACATCTGCTTCGGTTCGAGCACCCGGTTAGTATCCGAAGACTCACACAAACCGAATGATTTATATGGCACATACGTACTTGATGTCTTGTACTAATGTTTACGTTTAAATAAATAATTAATTAATTGTAACACGAATGGCATGTGTGATGCCAACAAAATGGCTTATGCACAAAAGTGGCTAGTGAAGATGAACAAACCTGCCAGTAGCTGTTGGTATCCATTTCGTCAGATACAGCGGTAACAGACTGCTGACCACTCCCACTACCATACTGAACTTCGTGTGAGTGAAGTCGCACATTGAAGTCAGTGTTCACTAGTTTGAGCACTGAGCCGCAAGTTACAGTGTTATGCTGTGAAGTGGATTCTGAACATTTTATTACGTGTGGGAGAATAGGGATTACCTTTTGTGAATACAATAAACAAGACAAGCACGAAGACTGGGAACATGACCTAGGAAGATTTTAAAGTAGCCTCTTTGTCGTGGATTGTTTAAAACAACACCTAAAGATTTGCAACTAAATTTAATCTTATAGAATAAGAGAAGCCAATTATTTTTCACTACAGTAAATATTTAATGTCTTCGTGACAAGCTAGTATAAGCCACATCAGTTTTTGGCGTTTGCTCCTCAGATGCTGATGGTATCGTTGATTCCGTTCTTATTGACTATATAGTACTTGGGTTCGCGTTGAACAACTTTGGCAGACCATTCGTATGTTGATTCGACAGGTTGTCGATGTGAGTCTCGACGAACAAAGACGTGTGTACTATACCGTAAGTCAGGTTGAACGAAAACATCAGTTGATTGCGGTCGAGTGGAAACAGGTTTAACTGTACTCATTGCGTTTGTAAACCTGTTCGTGTAGGAGGTTAGATCCATGTTCATTGAAGAGGATGAATGATCCACGAAATCTGAAAGTCGAAGTGCAGTTCCATAAACGAGTTGAGCCGCAGTGTATCCAATGTCTGCTTTCATTGCATTGCGAATACCTACTAAGGCGAGTGGGAGAGCGTCAGTCCACTGAGAAATGTTTGAGGCTGATAGTAACGCTTTTAGTTGTCGATGGAAACGTTCTATTAACCCGTTTGCTTGTGGGTGATAGGCCGTCTTTCGGAAGCGAGTGATTCCCAATGGTGCGGTCAGAAAACAAAAAAGTTCAGATTCGAACTCGCATCCAAGATCTGTAGTGATTGTTGTTAAGCAGCCGACGTTTGCTACCCATCGTTCGATGAAGGCATGGGCCACTGCTTCAGCAGTGACGTCGTTGATAGATACTGCTTCTGGTCATCGAGTGAAACGGTCAACGCAGGTTAAGAGATAAGAGTATCCATTTGAATGTGGTAACGGTCTTACCAGATCCAAATGAACATGGTCGAAATGAGCGGCAAGAGTTTTGAGAGAGCCTAACGGACATTCATTGTGTCTAATAACATTAGATGGATTACACAGGAGCGTGCCCACTCCTTTATGTCCTTATTCATACCAGGCCAACAAAACCGTTCTGCTATAAGCTTGATGGTTGCACGAACACCTGGATGAGAAAGTTTGTGCAACGTATTGAACACGTTGCGTCGATATTGTTTCGGATGTGTCACAAAGTAAGGTTTACTTACCTGTTCCCATCTGTTTGATGGAAAAAGAAAGTTGTACCTTTCAAGGGAGCTGTCAAATTGTGAATGTGAAGCAGCGGGTAACGATCGGGAATGGTTTACGCAATCAATCGCCGATAATCACAAGTTGGACGCCAATCGTTGCTGTCCTTTTTAGGGACCATGTGCAACGGGGATGCCCATGGGCTATTTGACGGTCGTATGATTCCTAAGTCTATCATATGGTCGAATTCGTATTTCTCTAATCTTAACTTTTGCCATACGTTGCCATAGGATTTCCGTTTTCCGCCTGTAGATTTAAAACTGATTCGTGAAGCCGGTCGTTAGAATTCTCTGGAAGAACGCTAATTTCTGCGCCAGTATTGACGAGGTAGCGAACTCTCGTTGTCACATCTGTGACGTATAACAGACGGCTAAGTTCGCCGGTTACGGTTGCCGCTAACGCATTCCGGCTTGGAAGTTTCCCGAATCGTCTACGTGTCGATCGATTTTGAGTTGGGAAAATTGTAGGGTTTTCTGAAATTTCTGGAGGACTTTCCATACTGGTTAAATACCAGCACTAGTCGGGGTTATCTGACTACAATAGTCATAGTTCCATTTGATCCATGTTTCAGGGCTCTTTATCAATATGCGTGTCTGTTTTTTTTCTATGTATATGTGTTCGTTTAGACTTTTTTAGATGAGTTGTGTGGAGTGCCAGATAACAGTTTTTCCAAGTGCTTGTCAGAGTTTATCGCTGGTATTATAAGCGGTGTGGTTGTAACTTGTTCACCAAACCTTGCAAACTTTATGTGCAGAAATGATGGACTATATTTTATAGGGATCTCAGTCACCAGAAGCCGGAGAGGGGCTATGTTACTGCATTGATTCCATCACTTACGATGACATTTAATTTTCCATACCATGTTTGAACTACCATCGTCACACAACAGTAGTAATAAATCCAAATAAGAAGCGTGCTGCGGGAATTTATTACAAACTTTCTTTTTTCACCGATCATCCAAATTATTTGCAATTTGGGATATGTATGTGAATGTTGGAAGAGGTTGTTTTATGGAAAGTTATAGTTCTTGTTATACTCACTGTAATACTGAAAAGTAAACCATGTTAACTACTAATCTCAGGATTAACTACGGGTGTAATTGAGATGGATCACCTCAACACCTACGGAATTAAATTAAACTTCGAGCTTCCTTAGAGAACACTCTGGTGAAGATCCCGTTATAAAGAAAATGTTTTTCGCTCATTTTTGCAGACTCGTTCGATTTATATATTAAATGAATATTTTTTTTCTAATATGGGTTGGTAATAAAGTTTATTGATGAACATTTAATGTAAAGAGGAATACGATGCACGAGCACAATGTACATGTGACTCATTTGTACAACAGCGGTGGCAAATTTAGAGCTCCCAAAGGTAGTGAGTAGGGTTTATTTCTTAGCATTCGAAATGTATAGGTACAACATATTTCAAGAGCACCACATACTTCTAATGATAAGGGGACGCAATGAAAGAGATTCCTGCCAGATGTGTTCTTGAATAGACACAGAAACTGGCTTAAAATGATTCCAGGGGCAGGTTGATTTGATGTTCTATAAAAAGCCCTTTACGTTTCATTACAAACAAATCAGATAAATTGCCTCGATCTCTGGCATGTTGTAATCCTGAAACGCCTAATACCATGATGAAATTCAGTGGATTTTCATTTAAAAAACCTTTAGATAGTGATTTTGGTATTTCTGTCAGAGAAAGCCAATGATTCTGGTTATCATGTTTCTCACCATAGGGTTGTGCAAATTTTGGGGTTTTAATTGAGACCATGGACCGATCAATGCTAGATTATTATTGAAAACCTGGAAGCATTGGACTTCCCCTTCGTTTTATTATGAGAATCATCAGCACAGCACACACACAATTCCGCACGTTTTTGAGACTAATGTTCAGCGATTATCATTCAGACTAAGTTATTGTTTTTGCTGAGTTGTTATATTTATAATTTTAAAGTCTTTTGTTTTGAGTTATTTTGACTGACAAGGGTACATTTGGACATTGATCTTTTGACCGCTGTCACCCGCGTATTTCGAGATCCTGCACGCAATATCTTTTTCCAGTGAGTCAAGATGCAGATTTTCGTGAAGACACTTACGGGAAAAACAATAACCCTTGAAGTTGAGCCTGCTGATACAATAGAAGCAGTTAAGGCGAAAATTCAAGATAAAGAAGGCATTCCGCCAGACCAACAACGTCTAATTTTTGCTGGCAAACAACTGGAAGATGGACGAACTCTTTCCGACTATAATATACAAAAGGAATCAACGCTTCATCTTGTTCTCCGTCTTCGTGGTGGTATAATAGAGCCTACCCTGAAGGCATTAGCTCAAAAATATAACTGTGAAAAGATGATCTGTCGAAAATGTTATGCACGTTTGCATCCGAAGGCCACTAATTGCCGAAAAAGGAAGTGTGGACACACAAGTAATGTAAGGCCCAAAAAGAAACTTCGTTAATCCATAATTAAAGCGAATAAATTTTCCTCGGATTCTGCTTTTTCATTTTTTAACGTCAGACTCCATATATTAGCAGTTATTGTGGATAAGTACATTCATGCTGCAATTGTTATAAGTACTAAGTATTGTTTACCCTTTTGACAGTAAGCTTGAGACTAGCAACTCTATTCAGAAGGCATGAGACGTCAACACCTAGTTCTTAAGATAGGGTGGATGACAATTTGGATCCGTTGTGGGCGTTTCATTTCTAGATAGTTAGTGTCTTAGTTGGGGTTTATTATTTTATGTCTTTGTGGAGAATTGCTTTAAGATTATGTCGTTACCATTTACCTATAGTGTCCTCAGAAATTACATTGCACACAACTTTCAGGAACACTTTATTCCGGCGTGTGTCGCAAGTTACCGTTTGAGTTATTTTTTGGCTTTAATGAATAGTAATATTTGCGAATGTTGTGTTCTCAGTTTAACTTTTTTAATCCTTTTCTTTAGTGCTATTAATTGAATTACCATAAGGGTATAGCACATTTTAGTCTGTTACTCAACTACTAACTGTGTATTGTTGACCCTAGTGTAGTACAATCTTGGAGGTCGGTATTTCCCGTTTTTGTGAAAATGTGGTTTCTAATCTAATTAGGTCGTTTTGCTGTGATAATGGATTTCTGTCTGAACCTAAGGCTGGGGCACGATACTTTTTTTTATCTTTCGTTCAGTGGTTTAGTAAGCCTAGTATTATAGATCACAGCCTGTTTGACAAGGTTTTCGACTGTCAACATCTCAAGTAGGTTGAGTTGTTTAGTTTAAAGATGACGCCCGAAATTCTCGAATCGGTTAAGTACATATTTGATGGACTGGAGGTCGCTTTCAAATTCTAATTATTCATCAACTACCTTGGGACCCGTTATAGTTGTTTACTACTTTGCTGGCTACCGATATCACATGAATTGTCATGCTATATCAGCTACTTATCTTTTTAAGCGTAGCTCGTGTTTGTTGAAAAATGATACATATCGTCATAAAAGACCTCGAGGCTTTAGTCTCACGTCCCTTAGGGTTTAAGTATTTGCTGGTGGCATTAGACAATAAGTTTCTCGCCTGAAATTTGAATCACCTTCAAAGTCGAACAACCTTCCAAACAACAGAACTCTGAAAGAGATGAGGTATCCATAATAAAATAAAAAGACTACTGCAATCATTTAAATTTTATTCTTAGATTAGAGTTGTCAGCAACCATCCACCAGTTTTAAAAGAGTCTTGTTTGGCTTTTGCCAACTTACGTCACCTATGGCGTAGGCGAGATATCCGTCTATCAATAAAAGGACGAGTATACCGCGCGGCAGTTCGTTCTGTTTTACTTTACGGCTGCGAAACATGGCCATTAAGAGTCGAAGATACTCGTAAGCTACTAGTATTTGACCACGGATGTCTTAGAAATATTGCTGGCATCTGCTGGGATCACCAGCTAAGTAATAGTGAGATTAGATGCAGAGTATTAAGGAATGATGGTAAATCAGTTGATGAGGTTGTCAATCTCCATCGATTGACATGATTGGGTCACGTGTTGCGTATGCCTGAACACCGATTACCACGACGTGCGATGCTAACCGGTGTTGGGGGTGGTTGGAAGAAAGTTAGGGTCGGCCAAACCAAGACGTTTTATCAGTGCTTGAAGTCACTGACTTCTTGTCTGAGCCATGTTGGTAGATGCAGACTACTTGGTTGGGGTCTGCGTGACTATCGTAACCGATGGTTGGAGACGGTGTGTGACATGGCTCAAAATCGATCACAATGGCGTAGGTGTATACACTCTGTCTTCCCTGAAACTAAGAGATTAAAGTCGCTTAATATCTTTCTTTCTACGTACTAAATCTTTCTTCCTGTACTATATCCTTATATGCAATCTTTCTTCAGATATTACCACCATTGACTTAACTAATATAAATCCGGTGTTCGCCTTGCTGTGCTAATGCGGTATGGCAACTTGGACCGATACATATATGTGTCTGGTCCAACGTTGTAGCTGACTGGCTGAGTCATCATACTCATTTGGCACATCGATTGTAGTGCGTTTCATAAATTGACATAAACTTTGTTTTCGTCTCAAGCAATTATTGAATTTTATGTGGTGATACGCAACTTATCAGTATATATGGCAGTTAACTGGTATATTATATGTATAACTTAAGCTCCATCTTACCAATTCTAAGCGATCTTGCACAGGGTACTGCTGCTCTAATCTATTACATCTATTAGATTATACAACATTAGTCATTCATTTGTATGAGAGGGAAAAAGAAATATTGTCAAAGTACTGTTATAAAGATTTGACAATTAATGAAGATTGTATTGAGACAGCTCGTAATGACTTTTACTCAGGTGCAATATAAATCCTAAGTCGTATGTATGACTAAACACTTACGGTAATAGACAATACTACAAAATATATATTTCTAGGGATTAGTCATGGTTTTGGGATCAATAAGTTGTTTAGAAAGGTATAAATGTGTTTGTATTGAGGCAGAAACTGTGTAACACACCGTACACTTGTTCATTTAATTTGCTTTAAGCCACATTGTTTTTGTGAGGACTAATGATACTACCTAGCTGGACAGATGAAAGTAGGCATTGCCGTGAAGACGGAATTATCAGTAAGGTAATAAATATTTATGTGTTCTCTCCGTGTGCCCTGAACCTTAAGCATATGCTTTAGTTTTGGAGGAAGAATACCTATGATTCATAGAGCGTGGAAAGCTACATGCAGTTGAGTGTGGGGCTTTAACAGTAATTTCAATGAGTTCAGTTTTTTATGCTGAACAAACATCTCCAAAGACGACTGGATAAAGTTCACTGAAACTTTTTGAGTATCATATTTTAAGCTTAGATGTAGTTCAACTCCTGAGACTAATACGAAAAGTCTAGACAGATAGTAGCTGCATATTAGGGAAATGGAAGGTATTCATGAGCCATTAGTTTTGCCAGTCATGTCTATTGTTCAAGCTACCAACCTGCTTCGGTTTGGGCACTCGGGCAGTATCACATCCCTCACACATATCAAATGAGATCTGTGTATGTATTTGGTACCTCCTTGTACCAATATCTATGTTTTCGGACAACGATGTTAACCTTAATAGTAGTCATTATATGATATTTATCACCGTTTGATACAATTAAGTTCTAGATGACCACTTCCGACTTGTCGACTTTTCTCACCATCATTACTACAATTAGTAATCAAGACATGAATGCCTTACCAATTAAACCAGCGGATTTCACTCAATTTCTGGATTATTTTTATGAATGTATAAATATTAGTTGGTTCTGGGTTTAACTTGGACGACATTTTGTAGTGTCAGATAACAAATTGTTTGAGGTTATTGTTTACCTGAGTTAATGAAGCTTAAATTTCTAAGCAACGATTGTTCCACAAGATGTTGGAAACTTGGCTCAACTAAAATTTGATCGCAGTTCAAGGAATTTACTCTTTAATTGATTTCAACAGCGCCTTGTTTTATTTATATCTAGGTGATAGTTTAAGCTCTAAGTTAGTGAAACTTTAATGGAGGATTTACTGTAAAAATAATTAATTTAATCTGTTTGATCAAACTGGTCTTAGTCAATCGGAAGAAACCTAATCAATTTAGACTAATGGTTTTGCCAATCAGTTCTCAATGTTTGTATGTCTTTAAGGTAAGTATGTGTATTTGGGTTTGTAAAAACGTTTAGTCTCTTATCATCCAGAAATGTGTTGAAAACCTGGTATAGTTAATGGTGTGATGTATATCTATTAAACTGCAGCCATTACTATAAATAACCAATGCTGGTTAAGGAAGCTTATTCTGTTTGTTTATTTTTCTATCGATCTTTCTTGATATCTCACTCATAGGATTTATTTAAGGCTGTTAACGATCAATTTGAGCATAGAATCCTAGGAACCAGAAGGATATCATTGTCTATAAACACTTAAAAATAATCGAGAATAGCATAAACTATGGATTTACAGCCCTTGAGTTGTAAACTATCTAGGCGTTAGTAGGTTTCTCAAACTCACCTAGCCTATCGTATGCCCTGATGGTGTTCTCGTAACTTTCGTGTTGCCTGATCTGCCAAGGCAATGGGACAGTGCATGATGCTATTATTGTGTGCTAGGTTGAAAGAGAATTGTATGCTATATGCATGCAAATCCTCCCCATTATTGTTCTTAGGTCCCCAAATGCCCTGGTACGGCCGAGATTGGGGAGAGTCCGTTCTCCCTCCCGAAATGCTCTCACATGGACACGCGTTTACAGCCTCTACCAGGGAAGTCCTACTCACTGCCTTCTCGTGGCGGGGGTGTTGTTTACAAAAATGAGAGGACAAAAAGCGAATTTCCTCTGCTTTAACCGGATTCCTAACCAATGTTGCACATGAGCTCCAGTATCCTGCGGGAACAAATGGCGTATGAACGAATGGCTGGCGACCGGCTACCATGGGACTGCAACTCCTTACGGTGCTCCACTTCCTTGTGGATCAGATCTTAAGGTCGAAGGCTCGGGGTGTGGCCACCTAAGAAAACCACCTGCTTCGGTTTGGTCACCTGAGCAGTAACACAACCCTCACACATATCAGATGAAATTTGTGTGGCGCATATGTATTTGGTGCCTCCATGTACCAATATCTATGTGTTCAAATAAAATCATAAAAAATAAATACATTCAAATGCACAGTGTATCCTTCGAATTGGTGAATAATAATAAAATTACAGAATCTACTATCGATCACAAACAAAGAATATCTCCTACAAGAATAACTTATTAGGGAAAAGATGACAAAATACTCTTACAGGTAGAAAGTTAAATTAAGGACACAGAAGGAAGAGAACCAGTAAATCTAACAGTTGGCAATAATAACAATACAGTATATAAGTGGATTTAAACTTCACCCCATTGCACAAGCAGGTGGCTATCAGGACTCAACCTGCTTCGGTTCGGGAACCAGGGCAGTATCATAGACTTCAAACAAATCAAATGAGATTTGTGTGGTGCATATATATCTTGTTCCTCCTTGTACCAATAACTATGTGTTGAAATAAAATAATAATAATATCAGGACTCAGCAGATAAGTGAATAACGCGATGGCGTTTGAAGCGAACAGTACTGGATTCGAGTCTCGTAGTGAACATCATCTCTGAGATGCAGGTATATCCAGTTGACGAGTCCCAAATAGGACGAAACACTTTTTGTCCTAAATTCCACTACTAACCATTATCCATCTTTATCACGGTAAAAATGGTTGTATATAACCAATCTACTGAGTATCACTAAGTAGTGCAGCGTAGAAAAGATAAAAACAAGAAGAACATCTGTCATATTATTGTTTATTACTTCAAACCCGTTAGTTTTTACCTAACCTAATTTCCTACAGATTGTTTATTCCTCATTTGTTTTTCTACTTCTTAATTAAACAGGAATAGTTTGTATCAACTGACTTGGTAAACTGATGTCGAATTCAATCCATCAGTTTCTAGTCATGTAACTCTTATCTCAAGAGTGATTTTATCCTAGAAATACAAGCCCACCCTCTTCCTGACAGTTCTACAATAATTTACTAAATTTTAGAGTCGAATGTAAAATCGATATTATTTAGATGATTTCCAACCAATTAATTAATAATGATGGATGATGGTTAATAGTGGAATCCAGGACGTGCGGTTCGTCTTATTCGGGACTCGTCAGCTGAGTGTACCTATATTCCAGAGTTGGTGTTCACTCCGGGACTCGAACTCAGTACATACGGCTGATGAGCTCCAAGTAGGACGAAACGCACGTCCTGAGTTCCGCTGCTAGCCACCTTCTATCTTTGCTTAAATAGCTTGAATATTGTTCGCAGCCTATCGACCAAGTAATCCCATGTGACTAGTAAGTGTCATGATTACATCCTCTACGATATTTTATTATCCAATATCACTTAATATTTGAGTAGCCCCCAAATGCCGTAGTACAGTTGAGGGTGGAGAGAGTCAATTCTCGAAATGCTCTCATATGGCCGCGTGCATATAACCACTGACAGGGAAGTCCTACTCACTCACTGCCTTCTCGCGGTATTACTGTTGTTTACGACACTGACAAAACGAAAAGCGAATCTCAGGTGCTTTAATCGAGTTGGTGGATATGGAGGATCCATCTAGGGGAGTTAGAAAACCCTCGTTCTAAACCAATGGTGTACATGGGCTCCAGGATCTTGAAGGAACAAATGGTGTATGAACCATTCGTTGGTAACCGGCTACCATGAGAATACATCTCCTGAAGTTGCTCCAATGCCCTATGGATTAGATCTTTAGGTCGGAGGCTCTAGGTGTGGTCCCCTAAGAAAACCACCTGTTTTGGTTTAGGCACCCGGTCAGTATCCCAACCCTCACATAAATTGAATGATTTATGTGGCACATATCTATTCGGTGCTTTCTTGTACCAATATTTATCTGTTTAAATAAAAAAATACTTAAAGTGATTGAAAAAGCAGTTTACTCACTCTGCTAACCCCGAAATCCAATCGAATCGGTCTTGAGACAGAACAATTAGTAACTTGAATATGTGTATAAGGGGATTAGAGTTATCATTCATACACAAAATACTTAGTCAAAATAATGTAACTGAGTTTTTGATGGAGTTTTTTTTCTCTGAGCTGGATGGGTTTAGTCGTGGAGCTTTCATCTTTCTTCTGAACGACATCATCAGCACAAACTTCAGATAGAAGTCACTCGAGTGGAAGCTTGCCTTTTGGCGAAATTCTCCCATTTTCGAACAACGAGAAGCGTATCACGCTCATATGATTTTGAGATGGTGGAGAAGATTTGTAGCTCAGGTGGATGATTTTGATGGAGTTTTGTTCTCTGAGCTGGATGGTTTGGTCATGGAGCATTCATCATTCTTCTGAACGACATCATCAGCACAAACTTCAGATAGAAGTCACAAATGGTTAATTATGGATAGAAATCGAAGGAACCTAATAATACGAGGAGTATGAATTCCCTTAATATTGTAGAAACTCTATGCTAACAAGTATCAGATTCAAGGCGTTCAACCAATTGTTTCCAATCCCCTAACACAATTACTTCTGTAGAATTATGGTCTACTATGATATTAGTACTGCTCTAATAATAGACTTAATCCTAAAATTGTAGATTCGTTATGATATAACTGCCTAATCTATAAGATCTTACATGGAAGTCACATCATCGTGTACACCAACTCACTGCATCGTAACAATTACCAAGATGATGGAGAACAAGCTTAGGTTAGAGATAGAACAATATATTTAATATGAATAAAAGATATAAGGTAACATTCAGTAGGGACCAGGCATGCATGACCGAGCCATGCCATCTGATCAACTCGAGGACAGGAAAAACGTTAGAGCCGTTCGAAGCTGCCCGCACTTTCGTTTCAACGACATTGAACGGCCTGACAAGAGGCGGTCATTCCGTATTTCAATTCATTGTTCCTGCCTTCTCCATTGTTAGGTGTTTCCAAGCGTTAAGTGTTGGATGTTTGTTTTCCATATTGTCTCGTGTTAGGACCCAATGCCAGTACACTTCGACTTTCTTAGATTTGGAAGCATATGCCTAAACTGTTATAGTATCTCTTATAGGGTTTACTGAATTAGTGTTCTATTGGGTTTCTGCAGAATTTAGTCCATATCTACTATGACATAATAAGAATTGAAACGCTATTTTTGTTTCCAGATAGCTCAATCCTTTGTGTATAGTCTCAAATGTTTCATGTTTTCCAATTCAGTCTGTTTGGTGAGATTAGTACAGTCTCCATTATCATTTCATAAGAATCAATCATGTTTATTTAAAGGTGTATGTTAACTGAAACCAAAGTCTGTGCTCATTAAAACCAAAGTTTGAAGGGAAAGTGAATGAGTGGGTGAGAGTGGACTATGAAAACTATCTTACAAGTTTGTATCCATCTAATTGACTAGTGTCAAACAAGACAAAACTCTCTACTTTGATTCCACTTCCATTCATCATTGTAATATACTTAAATCTAAAAGGATGTTCTTCTTATAAAAATACGTAATTCTCCTTTTCCAAGTTGTTTTTTTCATTTAATTTGATACTAATTAGATAAATTAAGCTGAATTGTATTATGACATAATCATGCATAATTCATATTTTTTAAAATTCTATTCTTTTTCAAATTTTGCTTATTGTATTATACTACTTATTGAAGTGTAAGTAGCTTAAAAGACAAAGTAAAAATTAGATATTTGGAGTATTTACCACAGGACGAATATGATTTTTACACAAGGAATACAAACAGCTTTTGAGGTTAACGAAGCAAAAGATAAGAAAGTACCTATAGTTTAGAATAAATTAGGAGAAAGATAATGAAGTATCTTTAGTTTAACACGTCAGGATTAATGTTAAATCTTTTTCCTTTTGAATGCTTAAGTTAGGGTTGAGTCTCTTGATAACAACTACTTCAACAGAATGTAGTAAGATTATACCATCTTGCTTATGAATTATTTTAAACAACCTGAACAAGAATTCAACGATGCAAATGATATAAATAAAAATGTTATACCATTAAGATGACTCCAGGATAAATTTTTGTACCATCGTGTGTTATGAGTAACGATGTTAGTGTACTGGAGAATTTACTACACAAAATTCCTCATCTAGAGTTATCCACCTAATTGAGAAATAATGTATTTGGTTGTTTGGATTATTTATTCATCATTCAACGGTTGAATGAATATTTAAATGATTCCTATTTCGATTTTCAGTTTTAGTGGACCCAAGATCTGAATCTAGTTAAATCGTTTCTGATTGCTATTGTTAGTATACATAGGTCACGGTAGTGAATAACGGAATTAAATAAGCCAAATATGAAAATGGATTTTGAATATGTATATCTGAAGAGACGGTCAGAAGGACGAAGTAAAGAGAAGAGAGAGAAGCGAAATGACACGTGATGGAAAAGGCTTGAAAGACAACTCCCTCTAATCAAGCGTTAATCAATATTTCTTAATTACTTACTTACTTACGCCTGTTACTCCCAATGGAGCATAGGCCGCCGACCAGCATTCTCCAACCCACTCTGTCCTGGGCCTTCTTTTCTAGTTCCATCCAATTCTTGTTCATTTTTCTCATATCTATCTCCATTTCCCGGCGTAATGTATTCTTTGGTCTTCCTCTCCTCCTTCGACCTTGAGGATTCCATATGAGGGCTTGTCTTGTGACGCAGTTGGGTGTTTTCCTCAATGTGTGTCCTATCCACTTCCAGCGCTTCTTCCTGATTTCTTCCTCCACTGGGATCTGATTTGTTCTCTCCCACAGTAGGTTGTTGCTTATAGTGTCCGGCCAGCGGATTTGAAGTATTTTGCGTAGACAACTGTTAATAAACACTTGTATCTTTTGGACGATGGATTTCGTAGATTTCCAGGTTTCCGCCCCATACAGTAGAACTGTTTTGACATTTGTATTGAAAATTCTGACTTTGGTGTTGGTTGCTAATTGTTTTGAGTTCCAGATATTCTTCAGTTGTAAATATGCTGCTCTTGCTTTGCCAATCCGTGCCTTCACATCTGCATCAGATCCACCGTGTTCATCGATGATACTGCCCAAATATGTAAAGGTTTTTACATCTTCCAAAGCTTCTCCGTCAATTGTGATTGGATTGGTACATGCTGTGTTGTATCGAAGGATCTTGCTTTTCCCTTTGTGTATATTGAGACCTATTGCTGCTGAGGCTGCAGCTACACTGGTTGTCTTCTCCTGCATTTGTTGTTGTGTATGCGATAGAAGAGCCAGATCATCTGCGAAGTCTAGATCATTCAATTGCATCCTAGCTATCCACTTTATCCCGTGCTTCCCTTCAGATGTTGATGTCTTCATGATCCAGTCGATCACTAGGAGAAAGAGAAAGGGTGAGAGTAAGCAACCTTGCCTGACACCGGTCTTTACTTCGAACGACTTTGTCAACCGTCCTCCATGCACGATTTTGCAGTTTAATCCATCGTAGGAATTCTGTATGATATTGACTATCTTCTGAGGCACGCCGTAGTGTCGAAGAAGCTTCCATAGGGTTGTTCTGTCCACGCTATCAAATGCCTTTTCGTAGTCGATGAAGTTGATATAGAGTGATGAATTCCATTCAATTGATTGTTCCACAATGATCCGTAGAGTTGCGATTTGGTCTGTGCACGATCTATCCTTACGGAATCCTGCCTGTTGGTCTCGAAGTTGGGCATCTACGGAGTCCTTCATCCTGTTTAACAATACCCTGTTGAAGACTTTTCCTGGTATTGAAAGAAGAGTGATTCCCCTATAGTTGTCACAGTTGCTTAGATCGCCTTTCTTTGGTATTTCGACTAGAAGTCCTTCTTTCCAGTCTTTTGGAATCAATATTTCTAGCCAGATAAAAATAAGTTCGAGATATTTGATGAATGGGATAAGAAGTGTAAACACACATATGCTCATATAAAAACAGTCAAGGTTGACAAGTGAATAATTAAACAAGATCAAAAAGTGACTCAAGAAGAATGGATAAATTGGCCTCTTCAGAAGTTAGAATAACGTATAGAGGCTTAACATAGCAACTAACAATATACAGTCAGCAATCTATCCTTTCATTACACTGTTGATCTTAGTAAGGAAAAATGATCAAAGTAAACCTTTATGGTGAACAACAAATGTAGAAATATAAGCGATAAATGTAAGTTGTTAGGTAAACTGATATTCTGTTCAATTTACGTATCCAGTATACAGTATTCACTCATTAAATGAACAAAAAGGATCGATCGAAACTCCTGGGTGCTACAAACGTTGTGAATATTAAGTAAGTTACAATTAACTGTAGACGATCAAAATGTTACTAAAATCACCCTGATTTTTTAACTTAATCAGTCCCCTAAAATCTATTTAATGTAATATTAATATGGTTACTAGAAGAGCGCCCAAGTGCCCATGTACGGTTGATGGTGGGGATATTCAGCTCTTCTCCTCCAAATACTTACATATAGCCACGTTAATACAACAACTGCCATACAAGTCCTACTCATCATCATCTCGTGGCATTACTGTTGTTTACAAAATTGAGAGGACGAAAACAAAATGTCCTTTGGTTTAACCAGGTTGGTGGATATGGAAGATCCACATAAGAGAAATGGAAAACCCTCATTCCAAACGAGTGGTGCACATAGGCTTTCAGGATCCTGAATGAAGAAAAAAGTTGTATGAACCAATCGTTGGTGACTGGCTACCATATGACTACATCTCGTGACGTTGCCCCACTGCCTTGTGGATCAAACCTTTATATTGAAGGCTAAGGGTGTGGCCTCCAAAGGAAACAACCTGTTTCAGTTTGGGCAACCGGGTAGTATCCCAAACCTCACATAAATTGAATGATTTATGTGGTGCATATGTATTTGATGCCCCTTTGTACTAATATGCATGTATTCAAATGATAATAATAATAATAATACTAGAAGAGTATCTACTTTATATTATGTTCCACCTATTTTAACCTTTATAGGTTATCTTTTGATTGTATATGACCTTATGGCTATGAATAATTATCTGAGTACCAATCGTTTTCTTTTGTTTAAAAGAAAAGATTTCAACTTACACGATTTATAGAGAATAGATGAAAGATATTCGGCTAAAGGTGAATAAAGACTTACAGAATATAGTGACTGTGTAGTGAAGGAGAACACAAATAGGGACAATCAAATGCATTTGAACACCAAACTTACAGAAACTCTTAGTAATATCTGAGAACCATACAGTAAATACTTCATTTGCTGAATGTTAATCAATCATCTTAGACTTCACTGTTCCTTCATTTCCACAGGAACCATTCTCTGTACTGATTCTCTTTTCTTCTCACTTCTTAACCTTCTGTTACCTGGTATTTCTCTTTAGATTCATAATACATACTACTTATATCTGTCGATATCAGTAGCATACACCACAACTAAAGCATAACGTGCATTCATGGTATACGTTTACAATTTATCATAATATATAAAGGAAAGACAGTTGCCTAAAGTGATATACAAAATTCTTTGCATGATTACTGATGAATCTAACTTTTTCTCTTTCATTACGACTTTGGAGTAATCAGACAATATAAATTTGCATTACAATGAAACTAATGATTGTCACAATTGATTGATCACTGAGTGGTGATCGATGTCATGTGTGTCAAGTCCTTCTTAGTACAGATCGAACGCTATCGACCAAGTCTAAATGTGACCACTAGTCTAAGTGATTCGACATTGCATGCACTATGTTGAAATTAGATGGTGATTGGAGGTAGTCAACAGGAAACCCTGGACCCGGGTTTCGTGTTACTTGGCACTCGTCAGCAAGGTGCACTTGTTTTCTTAAGGGAACTGATGCTCCCTGACTGATTTGATCCCGTGTCGCCAAGCTTCACAATCAGAGACGTTACCACTGGGCTATCCGGGCCGCGACTGACCTCCTGTAGGACCGAGATTGTAGATTGTATACTTCTATCAAATGAATTTCTTTGAAGTTAAAAAAGGCATTTAACTTGTAAGCCAAGATAGATAGTTGCTAACAATAGAATCCAGGAGGTGTGTTACGTCGTGTTTGGGACTCGTCAGTTGGATGTACCTGAACTCTGGAACTCGAACGCCATACCGTTCGCTTCAAACGTCATCACATTATCCATCTACTAGGTACATTCAACTGATGAGTCCCAAAGAGAACGAAACGTACATCCTGGATCCCATTATTAATCATTATCTATCTTTGCTTATCAAGTTTATAACTTCAATCAATATCGAGACTGATCAATTGTAGCCCTAAACAACAACAACAAAAAAGGGAAGATATAAACAAACAACACCAAATGAATTTAAAGCATTTCACTTGTTTTAAATGAAGAATTCATAGAGCTTTAAGGTTATGGTTCAAGTTTAAATAGTATCATGATCATTATTTTGAATTGAATTCAATATTGACCTTATGCTTATATTGTGTAATACCATTGTATCTATTTTAATATAATTACACATTACTATTTGAAATTCTAATGACATAACCTCATTGTAACCTTATTTTTATGTGTTACCATGGTTACCTTAATAGTTAAAATATATTTCCTAGATCACATCAACTCTATTTTAATTATTTGACATAACTAGTTAACTCATTTCATGCTTAGAAATGATTATATTAATAGTATACTTATTATGTAATCAGAAGGGGTTTTATGGAGATTTCAGTCATTTCAATAGTTGAAATCATGAGTCGATTGAATCTAAACCATTATAGAATACCCAAAAGAACTGGACGGTCGTTTCGTCCGATTGTGAGACTACTCAGCAGAGTGTATCCACGATCCCCCCCGATGGATTCGAACCCAGGACTTATTAGTCTTGTAGGCGAACGCTTAACCTTTAGATCATTGAGCCAGCATCCAACTGTGTTAATGTCTAACTTCAACGAATCCACGAAATTGCCCCACGTCACCATTGTCTTCAGTGAGCTGATATCTCACAACAGACCCCCCGGTGGGGCGGCCGTACAGCGCTTCCAGGTTTTCAATGGTGGTCTAGTTTCAATTGACTCATGATTTCAACTCCTGAAATTATTAAAATCTCCACAAAACCCTCTTTTGATAATAATCACTAAATTGTTCATTGAGTATGAAACTATTAATAAGTGTTTGTAATCAACAATAGAAATAGACGGTGACGCAATTTTATGGATTGATTGAAGTTAGACATTAACATTGTTGGATACCTGTTCAGTCGCTCAGAGGTTAAGCGTTCACGAGCGAAACCGAAGATCATGGTTTCGAATCTTGCTAGCGGGATTGTGAATGCGTACAATTGAGGAGTCCCATAATAGGACGAAACGGCCGTCTAGTGCTTCTAAGTTTTTCATAGTGGTCTAGCTTTAATTGACTCATGAATTCAACTATTAAGATACTACAATCTCCATGAAACCCTCTTTTGATATTAATCACCAACTTGTTTATTGTATATAAAACTATTAATAAGTGTTTATAATCAACAATAGAAATCATAAATTCATACTAAACCATACAGATTATTTCTTTAATAATAGTATATTATCAATATTTTAATCTTGTATTCTTGTAAAGAAACTAATTAAAAATGAATATTTTAGTTGACCTGAGATGTTTGCTACTTATATTGACAGATATAAGTAGTATATAACATCAACTCAAGTCAAATGACTAGCAACAATAGGTTAAAAGGATCATATTAAAAAGAATATTGAAGCTTGTAAGATGCGATTGATGGAAGATGTGCAAATAAAGTATTTAATATATGGTCTTCATAATTAATCAAATCACGCTGTAATTTTTTACGTATGAATAATTTGGTTGTTAAATTCAGTTAATATTGTTTACTCGAATCTTCCCACTGGACTGCAACTGGTCAGTTTCTTATTTGCATATACGCATTCTGTGGATTATAAGTAAAGATCGGTAGTGGTTAGTAGTGGAGATCAGGAAAAGGCGCGTTTCGTCCTATTTGAGACTGGTCAGCTGGATGTACCTGAATCTCACAGTTGATGTTCACTGTGGGACTCGAACCCAGTACCGTCCGCTTCAAACGCCATCGCGTTATCCACTTAGCTACTGAGTCCTGATAGCCACTTGCTTGTGCAATCGGGTGAAGTTCAATTCACTTGATATTGTTTTACTTGAATCTTCCCATTGATGTTTAGCACTGCAATTGATCAGTGTCTCATATTGGCATATATGTGCATAGTGTGCGTATTGCCTCGATATTGCGTTAATTGACAAGCATTATAAGCAAAGATGGATAGTGGCTAGCAGTGGAATGCAGTTTGACGCGCGTTTCGTCCTATTTGGGACTGGTCAGCTGGATGTACCTGCATCTCAGAGTTGATGTTCACTGTGGGACTCGAACCCAGTACCGTCCGCTTCAAACGCCATCGCGTCATCCACTTACCTACTGAGTCCTGATAGCCACTTGCTTGTGCAATCGGGTGAAGTTCAATTCACTTGATATTGTTTTACTTGAATCTTCCCATTGATGTTTAGCACTGCAATTGATCAGTGTCTCATATTGGCATATATGTGCATACTGTGCGTATTGCCTCGATATTGCGTTAATTTACAAGCATTATAAGCAAAGATGGATAGTAACTAACAATGGTTATTCCTATCAAATCCTCATTCACTATAAAACTACTTGTTATGTTCATTTAATAAAATCAAAATTCCATTCTATGGATAATATGTATTTCAAAACAATCAAAAAAAAAATTCAAATCACCATGGTAACTTGAAGGGAACACAATTTTGGAAATATTTATTACTTTTTGTTTTTTATCAATCTGAATAATAATAATAATATCAGAAAGGATTTTTGTGAATATTGTAGTAATTTCAATAGTTGAAAATGTGAGACTATTGAAGCTAGATCACCATGGAAAACCTGGAATCATTGGACAACCGTTTCATGGATGTGTTGCTCAATTTCGCGGATTAGTTGAAGCTAGACATTAATACCATTGGATGCCGACTTTCTGGTCTAGAGTTTAAGCGTTCATACGTAAGACCATTAGGTCTTGGGTTCGAATCTCAGGTGGCGGAAACGTGAATGAGCACTGCTGAGAAATCCCAAAGTAGGACGAAACGATCGATGCTTTCAGGTTTTCCATAGTGATCTTGCTTTAATTGTCTTATGATCTCAATCATTGAAATAATAATAATGCCGATTATCTGTTTCTCTAGTTAATTGAAAACAGTTGAGTATACCTAAAAAGTTTCCAATCTTTAGTAAAGAATATACTACTAATCAAAAAATTTAGTTTCCATGTTTGACTGACATTAATTAAATTACTGAACTTCAAAAGGCAATGAACAGTTAATCTGTTCTATCTTGAAAGTTCTTGGTAGACTTGATAAGTCTTGCGATTTTGAACGCTATACTTGATTCCTAAGCTATTCTGAACCCCCCAAGCTAGATCTATACAGCAACCTAAACACGAGAGAGAAGGCGCAAAGTATGCGGAAGGTACTTTACTCCAAGGTTCATTTTAATACAGAAAACATAGGGTTTTTATAATATTCGAAATGTCCTTGGGTTGCTCGAAGATTCTGGAATACTACTAAACATAGTAGCTGTATAACAAGCAACCATTCAGAACCTCTACATGTGACGTTTCACATCCTTGATGTTTACTGGCTACAACTTCAAGTGAACACTGATTGGATGAAATGCTTCTTAAGGTTTCCTGATCCTTGCGTCTTTTGCGAGAAGTTTTCTGGATCATGCCAACAAGACCATAATAATAACACTACATGGCATCAAGTTTAAAGTATTTAAGTCTAAAGATAAGTATTATAACCTTGAAATTCAAAGTTAAGTTTTAATGTTCTACATCCCTAACGTCAATCAAACATGATATTACATAACAATCATTCAATATTGTAGTGAACAGGAATGTAAGTGAGGACAACCGAATATATTGGAATACAAAATTACAGAATCTCTTAGTAAAAATCTAAGAACCATACAGTAAATACTCCATTTTTAAAATGTCAGTCAATCGTCTCAGATTTGATTGTTCCTTCTTTCCCATACCAATCCTTTTGTGTTTCTCGTTCTCTTTTCTTTGATCTTCTTAAATTTTTGCCTCCAGGCCTTTCACTTTTGATTGATGATACATACTACTTATAACTGTTGACATCAGTAGTATATACTACAATACCATAGGTAATATTTATCTCACTCTGAATTCACTGAATTCATCGTTTCATATTAGAATGCTGATAACTTATCTTAAAAGTAATCATTAAGAGTTCATTTAGAACTGACTTGTTTTTGCAATTGTATCTTAGTATCTGTCATTCTAATCCATAACCAATTTCTAAGCAAAGATGGATAGTGGCTAGCAGTGGAATCCAGGATGTGCGTTTCGTCCTATTTGGGACTCGTCAGCTGGATGTACCTGCATCTCACAGTTGATGTTCACTCTGGGACTCGAACCCAGTACCATCATGACCAATTTCGTTGTAAACATTCCGTCTATTCTCAATTAAGAATGAATCGTTCTAGTGTAGAATTGAGAACGATAATAAAAATCTGTTATGAAGTTAGTCAGTTTCAATGTAGGACCAGGCACATATATGCATTGGTTCAAGTTGCCACATCTCATTAGGTCAACAAAATGAACGGAAAATTCGAAGAAGTAGTTAATTCATTGATAGTAATATATAAAAAATAGATTGCATATAAGGATATAATAAAGGAAGAAAGAACTAGTTCGTAGAAAGAAAGATATAAATCAATTTTAATCTTATAGTTTAAGAGAAGATAGAGAATGTATACACCTACGCCATTCTGATCGATTCTGAACTATGTCACACAGAGTATCCAACCATTAGTTACGATAGTCACATGGACCCTAACTACGTTGTCTACATCTACCAACGTGGTTCAGACCAAAGATCACTTCAAGCACTGATACCACATTTTGATTGGGATGCCTATAATCTTCTTCCATCCATCACCAACACTAGTCAGTATTACACGTATATTTAGTTAGATGCATCATGTTTCCATTATCTTTGGTTATCTAATTTTCAAGTATCAATTCATTAAACAAATTATCCATTCGATTACTTCAGTCATCATCTTTGAAACTTTCTGTGCCCCCCCCCAAAAACCGACATCTCCTAATTCGTATAACAATCGTACTGCTAGTAAGCAATTAATGAGAATTTTCTATATTTCTTAATTTATTCAATCTGATTGATGTCCTTTTTTCAGTCAATTTTTTTTTTCTACAAGACAAAGTTACCAACACCATACTCAACCCCCTTTCTTTACTAATCCATATTCAATGTAATAATGATTTTAGTGTTATTAGAACATAAAACTCTACCTCCCTCGCACCCCTCCCACACCTCCCTCCCTCCCTCCCTCCGCTCTCCACATTTTTACATGAAAGTAACCAAAGTTACATAAAAAAAATCAGTTAAACTAATAACATGAATAAGAAAGAAATAAAAGAAACAGTTTCTTCTAAATGATTGATATTAGATAAGTTAGTGATTAGAAATGATTATAAAAGAATAAAATAAGGAAGTTGGTCAATACATAGCAACTGATATCTTAGACGGTTTGCTTAAATATATATATATATATATATATATATATATATATATATATATATATATATATATATATATATATTGGTCTATCTATTCTTGTCATTTAGATGTTTTAACTACTTATCTGTTTTATTGATTTGTTTGAACAGATCATTTCTTGATATCAGGGCTGCCTTCGATTCGTTGGACAGAACTGTTCTCTGGGATTGTCTATTGAAGAAGGGTGTGCCTGAGAAGTTTATTAACATCCTAAAAGCTTTATACATAAACACCTCAGGCAGAGTGAGGGCATACAATCACCTTTCTCCACTATTCCATTCGAGCAGTGGGGTTAGGCAGGGTTGCCCAATCTCACCATTACTCTTCAACTTTGCCATCGATGACATTCTGGAAACAGCTCTGATGGATGTAAGTAATGGTAGTGTGGATCTGTTGCCTGGAGAAAGACTTCTCGACCTTGAGTATGCGGATGATATTGTCTTACTGTGCGAGAATGCCCAAGTCATGCAATCCGCACTTAATCAGTTGGCAATCAGTGTCCGTAGGTATGGTATGTGCTTTGCACCTTCGAAGTGCAAAGTTCTTCTACAAGACTGGCAGGATTCTAATCCTGTACTCACTCTGGATGGTGAGCAGATTGAAGTAGTCGAGAAGTTCGTGTATCTGGGTAGCTGCATAAGTGCTGGTGGTGGTGTGAGTGATGAGATCAATGCACGTATAGTGAAAGCCAGAGCGGCTTATGGAAATCTGGGCCATCTTTGGCGCCTTCGTGATGTTAGTCTGGCTGCAAAAGGTCGGATCTACAACGCGACGGTGAGAGCAGTTTTGCTCTATGCTTGTGAAACCTGGCCTCTCCGAGTTGAGGATGTTAGACGACTCTCTTTGTTCGATCATCGTTGTCTCCGAAGGATTGCTGGCATTCAGTGGTAACACCATGTTAGTAATTCAAAGGTTCTGCATTGTGTGTCCGGACACAGAGACGATAATCCAATTGGTATCACCAGATTGAAACACTGACTTCGATGGATTGGACATGTCTTACGAATGTCGTCCCAGAGAATTCCACGTCGTGCATTATTTGCCGACTCTGGGATTGGTTGGAAAAAGCGGAGAGGTGGTCAGTATATGACATGGTATCGTGGTATGAAAGAAAGCTGCAAAGGGCTAGCCTCTGTTGGTCCTTCACGACTCCCTGGTTGGAGTCCGAGAGACGGTGTAACGCAGTGGCTAGAGACGTTATCAGATATGGCTCAGAATAGAAGCCAGTGGCGATCGTGCTGTAACCTCTTACTTTCTTCATAAAAAGTGTTTATATCTTCCTTAACTGAAAGATTTCTTCTGATTGTACCTTTCCGTTTCCTCCACCATTGTTCTCTCTCTCTCCCCTTTTTTTTATAATTCCCCACGTTCATTACATTTTTTTCTTTTCTCTTTTCTCCTTCTCTTCAAATTATCATTGTTTTGTGTGGCGCATATGTATTTGGTGCCCCCCTTGTACCAATATTTATGTGTTCAAATAAATAAATAAATAAATTTAACAAATCATTATGTTAATGAATTGTAAATGTACAATATATCATTGTATCTATTAGAAAAGAGTACAATCAATGATATTGTGGTTGTTGATAATATGTCATGAAAATGATGTACATTATTTAAATATTGATTGACTGGATTACTAACTTATCACTGACAATCAGTCAATAGTGATCGTCAAGATCAATCAAGAACAAAGAAACAGAAACTTATTGAAATACTTTATACTGAGTATTCTAATATGGTATCAATTGTTAGGTCCTGATATGCATAATGAAAATGGTAACTGTTGGAATCCATTTATGGATTAATACTATACGTATATTTTCATCGTATAATTGTTATGTAACTAAACTATTCATATTCATGTCCCTCTTATTATAAGCTTCATTTTGACCTATGAACTATTATTATACGATTTATCATTCTGGAATTATGCCCTGTCTATCGATTAATACCTCCCACATTCACAGCCACATTTGGCCGAATTTTGTACAAATATTATTTTCTATTTTATGGTACGGTATGGTCTGTTTGATTGGTATATAAACCCGGTATGCTTGAAATAAATGATCCATATTGTAGAGGCTCAGATTGGTGTTCTGGACTTAACAGACTGGGTTCGGCGGGAAGCAGGCCGATAAAGACTCTAGACTCCTCGTACGGGTTTACGCGCCATTGATCCAATCGATAATTCACTGTTCTCTAATCGGCGGTCACAAGTATAACACCAACAAATTACTATTGAATAAATAGAGATTTTGAATCATAACGATAAAGAGATTTCAATATTAATTAGATTTGTTTTAACTCATAATTTTTAATAAAACAATATACATATCTATATATATCAATGAAGGAAGAAATCAAAAAGAAACACTGGAACTGGATAGGGTACATATTGAGGAAAGCAACGAATCGCGTCACAAGGCAATTCCTCATTTGGAATCCTCAAAGCCAAAGGAGAAAAGGAAGAACAAAGAGAACATTAGGCTGAGAAGTAATGATAGGAATGAGAAGAATGAACAAGAATTGGATAGAACCAGAAAGGAAGGCTGGTCGGTGGTCTATGCTCCATTGTGGGTAACAGGCGTAAGTAAGTAAGTAAGTAAGTAAGTAAGTAAGTAAGTAAGTAAGCAAGTAAGCAAGTAAGTAAGTAATGTACATACATAATAGTATGAGTTCATTTTGTTTCATGAGTATTTCCATTTCTTCTAAGCGTTAATATGATTTATATGCTTTAAATCTTTTTTTTTCATTGTTTATGTTAAATACGATAGGAACACCATCATATCTGAGCAGAGGGATGGAACAAGACGATTTCGACTTCGTAGATTATGTAGTACTTCTATTCTATGCACATCAACACATGCAGGTCAAGACAAACAATGTAACAGCACTCTTCGCATCAGTAGACCTCAATATAAACAAGAGAAAAACAACGAGAACATCAACCCTATCACACTTGATGGAGAAACTATGGAACAAATGGAAAGTTTCACATATCTGAGGAGTGTCACCGATGAAGAAGGAGGATGTGGTGCAGATATAAATCCGAGGATTGGCAACGAAAGGATAGCATTCCTACAGTTGAAGAACATATGGAACTAAAAAAACTGTCTTCAAGCCAATACCAAAGTGATAATCTTCAATACGAACGTCAAGACATTTACTTCTATAGAACGGAACTGAAATGTGGAGAGCTACTACAACCATCATCAAATAGATACAAGTATTTCTAAACAATTGTCTACGTAAGATACTGAATATCCGTTGATCGGATACTATGAACAACAGTGTACTATAGAAGGAAGGTCAAAGAACATACTGCGTTGAGAATTGGAAGCAGATATGAATAGGATAAATAGCAACTGGAAAGAACTGGAAAGAATTACCCTGGACACAGTTGGATTTAGAATTCTGGTAAGAGGCCTATGCTCTTCCATCAGGGTTAACAGGCCTAAGTAAGTAATGCTAAATCTGAAACTAGAGTTAATTTGGTATTTGTATTCATTGCTCAATATTTTTAAGGAAAAGACTATTATTATTATTATTAATAATAATGGCTTTATTCGATAGTATATAGAATACTCAGTACAAAGTATCTTAACAATCTTCCATTTCTTTCTTCTTGATCTATCCTGACGGCAAATATTGAATGATCTTCAATCAAATGTTAACAGTTCAGGAATCAACATCTGGATCCTTAGACATTCATTTCAATACATATATATATATATATATATATATATATATATATATATTGCCAGTAACCATGAAATCTCTGATGGAACTCTTTTCTAGCTTGTATAATCAAAGATTGTGAATTTTTCACAAATGCACCTAAATAGGTTATGCAACTAATAATTATAATGATCAGTTGAAACAAATAAAAGAAATAGATAATTACACTGGTTGAAATCATGAATCCATTGAAGCTAGACCACCATGGAAAACCTGGAAGCACTGGACGGCCGTTTCGTCCTAGTATGGGACTCCTCAGCAGTGAGCATCCACGATCCCGCCCACCGCAAGATTCGAACACAGGACCAATCAGTCTCATGCCAGACGCTTAAGCAACTAGACCAATCCACGTGGATTGGTTAAAGTTAGATATTAACACCGTCGGATGCCGGCTCAGTGGTCTAGTTGGTTAAGCGCCTGGCGCGAAACTGATAGGTCCGGGGTTCGAATCTCGCGAGGGGCGGGATCGTGGGTGCGCACTACTGAGGGGTCCCGTACTAGGACGAAACTGCTGTCCAGTGCTTCCAGGTTTTTCAATGTGGTCTAGCTTCAATTGACTCATGATTTCAACTACTGAAATTTTCTTTTTATTCAATTAATCAATTTTGTTATCTTTACTTAGTCTGAACATTCAGACAGGCGTTTTTTTTAAAATTTATGACTCATATTGCCCTGAAATTTTGTTTAATCAGTAAACAATTTTTTAAAAAATTTTTTTTAAGGGAACATGATGAAATACGCCCAAGTTTTTCAGGTTACCCGTCCATTATGCATTAAGGTCAATAGGCGAGACTATCATTTATAGATGAACCAATCAGGTATAAGATAATATGTTATCGAGTTTGGCGCGAGATTCATCTATCTCTTTGATTAAATTGAGTTTTTGGCATTATAGCTGATGTTAGTTTGTGATGAAAACAACCCCCCCCCCTAAATCTAATTCTTAACACTAAGCCTCAACTGTAAATCATAATTCTAATTCTTCACACACTAGTTTATAACCCTCATTTGTCCTAGTTATTTGATGGACATTCAAGGTTAATCCAAAGTTGCTCAATTGTCGTCTATAAATTATAGTTTCATCGATAATAGGTCTTTGATTTCAACGTGGAATTCATTCATCCATTTGATTAAATAAAGTTATTAGCATGATAGCTTATATCAGTTAGTGTTGAAAATACCCATAAATCTAATTCCTCACATACTGATTGATAACCTTCATTTGGTTCTGGTTATTAAGTGGGGACATTCTTAAGTTCAGTCTTAGCATTGCTCAAAAGTTGTCCATAACTTTTAATTTCATCGAGTTCACATATTCAATACTTATTATACTACTAATATGACTACTATTAAAATAATAATCTCATTTGTTAATATACACACTGACTCAAACCAATAAATATTCAACTAATTATCCATTGGATTTAAATATTGAATATTTTTTTTAAAAATTTTTCAAAAAAAAAATCAATAAATCAATTTATTATCAACCAATCAGTGAGCAGATCATGTGTTAACATTTGACCTTGAGATAATTTAATCCCATAGAAGAGAATATAAATTTCAAGTTTAATATTTAATATTGACATTTTGTTTTTTGATTTAAAAATTTAAATGATTCTAGAAACATGTGGATATTTAAAATTTAAATAAAACAAACACACACAGAAAAATATATTTAAATCAAACAAAGAACACAATTTTTAAATTATTATTATTATTATTATTATTATTTTTGGTTTTGTTGCCAAGATACATAATATACATTATTAAATAAATAATTATGTCACAAGAAATTTGGCGTAATAAAACAGAAAGTATTAGTTCATTAGATCGTTTAGCTAGAAATACATTAACAATGGATTTACCAGAAGCAAGAAGTTGTCGTGAAGCACGTGAACAAAGTCGTAAAGAAATGCATGTATTAAATGAGAAATTAGCTTCACAACTTGAAAAGGTATGTTTATTATATATCATATTTATTGTTATTTTATTATTTTTAAATTAGATATGAAAGTCTTTTAATTGTATATTTACATATTATGATGAATTTTAATAGTTGAAATCATGAATCAATTGAAGTTGGTTCATCATGGAAAACGTGGAAACACTGTTTGATGGCTGTTTTTGTCCTATTATGAGACTCTTGAGTATTGCTCATTCACGATCTCACCTAGTGAGATTTGAACTCAGGATCTATCGGTCTCGCTCACGAACGCTGAACGTCTAGACCACTAAGTTGGTCGTCATTCAACGGTGTTAATGTTTAACTTCAATTAATCCACGAAATTGAGTGACACATCCATCATTGTCTTCATTGAATTATTATCTCATGACAGATCTGGTTGAATTCCATTGGTCACAGCTTCTCACTAGAATTCTAGGATATATCTTTTGGAGACAGCTATTAGTGAGCATATAATGATTATAATCAGAGAGGGATTTTGTGGAGATTATAGTAATTTAATAATTGAATTCATGAGTCAATTAAAGCTAAACCACCATAGGATACCTGAAAGCATCTGACGGATGTTTCTTCCTATTATGGGACTCCTCAGCAGTAATCATCCTCGCGAGATTCGAACCCAGGACCTATCAGTCTCGCGAGCAAGCGCCTAACCATTAAACCACTGAGCAAGTAAACATCTAATGGTGTTAATGTCTCACTTCAACTAATCCACGAAATTGAGCGGCACATCCACTATTGTCATCATTGAGTTATTATCTCACAACCGGGTCGTTAAAATTTCAACTGTAGGACGAAACGACCGTCCAGTGTTTCCAGACTTTTCATGATGGTCTAGCTTCAATTGACTCATGATCTCAACTATTAAAATTATTACAATATCTACAAAATCCCTTTTGAATTAAGATGACGTGTCTTTGTCAGTTTCACATCAGTATGTGATTCGTTTCTACTATGAGAAATTTGATTGCAATTTATTTCAGTTCTAAGTTAATGAACTTATTCTATGAAATTAAAGATTTGTCCTAATACCGCATTCAATCATGATATAATATAGATCCATTAATTCTATTCTGTTCAATACAATCTGATCTTAGGTGTTTATTTACCCTCAACTAGGTACCATAGTCATAATTTAAGGAAGACAATTCATTTAAACACAGTCTTAGTATCTTAGATACATAATTATATACATAAGTGAACTTTATCCTAATAATCAAAGAGTGTCTAGGCGATTATTTAGGTTCTTTAATTTTACAATCTTGATTCATATGAGCCTGTGTATCAAAGTTGTGATTGCATGAAATAAAAAGGGATTGAAAAATAAATTTCAAACTGTTTACCTGGGATATTTCTCAGAGAGATAATCTCTTAGTTTATTCATTCAAAATAAACAAACCTTTTACTATGTTCTCGGTATTTGTGATTTATTTTTTTGGTTGAGATCATGAATTGATTGGTGTTAGATCACTAATGAAAATATCGATCGATTTATGATCTCAATCAAAAAACTTAATAATCTCCACAACTCTACTGATAATTAACATGTGCTCACTAATGAATAGCTTCGTGAGGGAATTCTCAGAGTTCTTGTGAGAAGCCGTGACCATTGGAGCTAATCAGTGTTGGGTAGATACAGGTATCTACCTCAGTAAAATGGAGGATGGTCGCTCAATTTCGTGAATTGTTTGAAGTTAGACATTAACACCGTTGGATTCCGGTCATCTCAGTGGTCTAATAGGTTAAGCGTTCACGCGCGAGACTGAAGGCCTTGGGTTTGAATCCCGAGGGCAGGATCGTGGATGCGCACCGCTGAGTAGTCCCACAATAGGACGAAACGGCCGTCCAGTGCTTCCAGGTTATCGATGGTGGTCTAACACCAATCGATCCACGATCTTGATCAAAAACTTGATAATCTCCACAACCATATACTGATAATTTGTGATTTAGTTTGAAGTGGTTAAATGTTTAGTTAGAGGTGATTTGAACAAACATTAGTGATGCGATTGTATTCAGAATTTAAACTGATTCTAACTAGTCTTGTGAATCTATCCTAATAGAAAATTTTATCATGTAACAAAAAGGAGCGTTTACCTGATGATTCTCCCAGACAATACATTTCATTAGTTTAAAGTTGTGATGTGAGTTACATGATTTATGAATGCTACTTGTCTATGTCTAAGAAATGAATTATTTATGGGTTGTGTTCGTTACAGATTGACCTCAATCGGGTATCTTTGAGAGCCAGATAACACGGGACAGCTTTTGCGCCCTAGTATAAAACTCTTTTGCATTACATACCATTAATCTCACCATAGATCAAACCCAGCATTTACCGTAAGATCTAGTAGTCCTGGATTCTAACATTTTGAATGGGGTTTATAGGGAAATAGAAACCATTAGTTGATTAGGTAGTTCAAGTGATACGACTCAAGATCAATTGCAGTGTTGACTAAAACTTGGCGTCTTTTTTTATTTATTCTTCCGCTTTTGTATTTCTAATCTCCTATGATACTTTATCATGTGAAACGAATAACTTTTCTGCGAAATTTTACATTTGTCAGTCTTTATGTCTGTTGAGACGTACACGCTTTTGTACTTAACTTCTAGTCACATCTGTGGTTTTGCGTCCGAAAACAAATAAACCATTTAGATGGAGTAATTCAAATTTCAATGGGATGGCTTTTATTTGAGTATTTTAAGTCTCTATTCTAATAGACGATAATGTTAATTGTGATAAGTTTTAAAGATCTGAGCTTGACATCGTATGAAAAATGTAAGATTATTGATTATTTTTAGTAATGGTAACTTTCCAAGGGCTTCCAGTATAATATAACACACTACTAAAATTAAGACCATTCATTATATCATTAGAAATGGAATACCTTGCAGAAAATCTTCTCACGTGCTCTGGTATGGCCGAGGGTGAAGAGAATCGGCTCTCCCTCTTAAAATGAACTAATATTGCCACGCCTAAACAGCCACTGACACACAAGTGCTACTCACTACCTTTTCGCGGCATTACTATTGTCTACGAAATTGAGAAGACGAAAACAGAATGTCCGGTGCTTTAACCGGCTTGGTCGATATGGAAGATCCACATAGGAGAGATGGAAAACCCTCATTCCAAACGAGTAATGTATATGGGCTTTATTATCCTGAAGGAACAAATGGTGTATGAACCAGTTGTTAGTCACCGGCTACCATGGGACTTCATCTTCTGACGTCGTTTCACTGCCTTGTGGATTAGACCTTTATATGGAAGGTTCTGGGTGTGGCTACTTAATAAAATCACCTGTTTCAGTCTGGGCACCGGATCAGTATCACAGCATACACACAAATCAAATGATTTGTGTGGTGCATATATAGTCGGTTCCCCTTTGTACCAATATTAATGTGTTCAAATAAATAAATAAAATAAATAATCTTATTATTTGTTTAGGCTATGAGATCATGATTAACATAACTGTACCATTATTTCTTCTGTTCTAATATTAGTCTGCTCATATTAGTGAAATTTCATTAATATTCACTGTTTGCATTGAAAATTCTCACGGTTTGTTTCAGCTATCCATATAGGGATAACTATAGGATTCTTGTTATAAACTAGTCAGTGTAAAGATCTCAAGATTTTATTTCTAAAAGAAAAATGCCATAATTTAATGAAGTATGTTGGTAAAGGATATCTGTAGTGTCGGTTGATATGCTAAGTTCATATATCTTATTCTAGCTTCTGGACAGGCTAACTTATCCATTCTTCTTGAGTCACATTTTGACCTTGTTAATTACTCATTTATCAACCCTGTGTTAAGGACATTAGATCACCAGAACTCACTTGGAAAAGGTCCTAATTTTGTATTTTTATTTTGAAAATTCGAATTTCTTTGTTTTCGCGCCATGTTGTATTTTCCACTTGGGAGAATTTTAAATGCTATTGGTCTACTGTGTCTTTTAGTATACTATTGTGTAACCCTTCCCAAAGATGGTTTTTTGCTGTATATATAAGTTTTGATTTGTGTCTGTTGTTATCGCTCGCTCGTGATTCTGGCTTTTTGCGGAATATACTTCCCCATTCGGACTTCGACTTCTCACTCTGGGCTGGGACGTAACAGAATAGCTAGTTTATTGGTCTTTTGTTCACAAGTCTTTGTTCCGTTTGTAGACTAAGTGAACTTTTAACCGCTTTAAACTTAGTACCTTGACTGTTTTTGTATGAGCGTATGTGTGTGTACATTATTTATCCTATTCATCAAATGTCTCTAACTTATTCTTATGTGACTATAAATATTGATTAACACTTGATTAAATCGAGTAAGCTGATTTGCCTTCTTCATTGCGCGTCTTTTCTTTTCGCTTTGTCTCTCTGATCGTCTATTCGTATATCAATGTGTACAAAATATATGTATTCAAAAATCCATTTTTCTATTCGACTTATTTAATTCCGTTACTCACGAACTCGATTTAGTCGATGAAATAAACGAGAATAGCTGAAATGTGTATATCAATGAAAATCAGCATAAAATCCAATTACAGTCAGATATAAGGCCATTAAATTTCATTTTTACGGATTCAATGATTTTAATTAGTTATATGATAGTGGTCTAGCCTTTTGATAACTGTTCCACTCATCGTAACGTTAATGTCAGTACTAGTCACAAAGATAATTGAAATCAAATAGTTTAATTGTTTGAATTACCTAGATACAGTGAATTGATTGAAACAATAAATTTATTAAAAACGACATGAGTCTTTAAATTCATTTGGTTTTGTTTGCTTATATCTTCCCATTGATGTTTAGCACTGCAATTGATCAGTCTCTCATATTGGCATATATGTGCATACTGTGCGTATCGCCTCGATATTACGTTAAATTACAAGCATTATGAGCAAAGATGGATAGTGGCTAGCAGTGGAATGCAGTTTGACGCGCGTTTCGTCCTATTTGGGACTGGTCAGCTGGATGTACCTGCATCTCACAGTTGATGTTCACTGTGGGACTCGAACCCAGTACCGTCCGCATTAAACGCCATCGCGTCATCCACCTAGCTACTGAGTCCTGATAGCCACTTGCTTGTGCAATCGGGTGAAGTGTAATTCACTTGATATTGTTTTACTTGAATCTTCTCATTGATGTTTAGCACTGCAATTGATCAGTCTCTCATATTGGCATATGTGCATACTGTGCGTATTGCCTCGATATTGCGTTAATTTACAAGCATTATAAACAAAGATGGATAGTGGCTAGCAGTGGAATGCAGTTTGACGCGCATTTCGTCCTATTTGGGACTCATCAGCTATATATACCTGTATCTCAGTCTTTTTAGTAAAGTCATTTAAAGTGTGAATAGTTTACATTTCAAATGTTTATTATAAAGTATTTTGTTTTTTTTTTTCTAAATGGCGATTAGTTTAAAACTATTCAACTGAATGATCTTACAATATGTAACACATAGTGTAGTACACTTTAGATGACAAGCCTTATAAATATTATATAACACTTTAAACAATAACGAATGATTAATTAAACTTTATGACTATTGATTATTGAAGTAAATAAAAAAAATTTTTTTCTTTTATCAATTTTTCCATAAATAACACTTTCTAATATTGATTATTGACTGTAACCGATTAAAACAGACAAACAAACAACCAGCCAACTAACCAACCAACCAACCAACCAACCAAACAAATATAATTTTATGGGAAATGATAAAGATTTTACGACGTTAATCCATTAATAATTCAATTGAAAGTAAACAACATATACTAATCATATATACATTGTATAGAAAAGGCTATTGTTGTTCCTTAAATACACCAAGAGAAAGGGAGAAAGAGAGAGAGAGAGAGAGAGGGAAGGGAATTCTACCATTGAAAAGAATTCTTTCAAGAAAACTTTTAAATAAAACTACTATCTATTATAAATTAAAAATAAATCAATAAATCTATATTTCAATCTACCTTTTTCTACTATAAACAATAAAGTGATTATATAATTCAATAGAAGTTAAGTAACTAGTGTTATTATTAATAAATTGATAAGAGAAATACATTGAATTGAAATACAATAATAATGATAAAAATTGTATTGTATTCATGATTAGACAAATTGAATATGAGACTGGTTTAAATAGTTATAATCTATTTAAGTTATTTTAATTTTTTTTTACAGCTGAACACTTTATTCATCTATTAATGTTGATATTTTGATCAAATGATAATTAAATAGGATAGTCTATACTACTAGTCGAATTCTATCGATTTTGACCTCTAATTTAAGTGAATATCTCTTGTTGTGTACATTTCTTGATGATAGTGTTTAGAAATATGATTCTAACTATTTAAGTGTTAATGAGATTAACATTAGTCTATTCATCTAAAATGATCAGATATAAATATTTTACATTGTTTTTTATATTCTAAGATGATAAACTTAAGGAAGATTTAGTCAGTCAGTCAGTCAGTAACAAGTTGGAACTTCGTACGTACGTACATCAGTTCGAGTTGCCATACCACATTAGCACAGAGATTCAGTTATCGATTCAAATCCCATAGTGGTAGAGGTAGTGATAGGGAACATTAGGGTTTGATGATGTTATTTAAGGAGTATAATCCAGTGGAATAGATTTGGAAAGAAAATAAAGGACAGGAAGAATACAGAAGAAGAACAAAGAGAGTGGATGCACCTACGCCATTGCAAACGATTTTGAGCTATGTCATTCAAGGTCTCTAACCATCGGTTGCTATCATCTCGCGGTCCCCAACCAGGTAGTCTATACCTACCAACATGGCTCACATAGTCCACTTGTCAGTGACTTCATGGATTTGTGCCATGTTTTGGTCTGGTCGCCCCTAGCTTTCTTCCAACCTACTCCTACACCACAAAACATCGCACGTCAAGGCATACGTAACACATGTCCCATTCATCTCAACTGATGAACTTTCACTACTTCATCAATTGATTTGCCATCCTTACCTAGTACCCGTTTCCTAACAACTGCATTACTTAGTCGGTGGTTCAAGGATATACGAGCAATGTTTCGAAGACACCTATGATCAAATACTAGTAACCTACGAATATCCTGTACTCTTACTAGCCATGTTTCACTGCCATAATGTAGGACGGAACAAACTGCTGCTCAGTAAACACGTCCTTTGGTTGATAGACGGATATCTCGCGTATGCCATAAATCACTCAAGTTGGCAAAAGCTAGTCGAGCCTCCTGTATCCGTCCTAAGATTTCGTCACACACCAAACCACAAGGGCTGATGAGACTTCCCAGATAAGTGAAGCGGTCGACACGCTCAACTACTTCATTTCCTATCACTTGTTCGGGTGTCGACGCAACCCAATCCTGAAACAACATTTTGCATTTCGAGGGAGAAAATCGCATGTCGAACATGCCTGCATTGTTGCTTAGAGTGGTCAGCAGACTCGGATTAATTATGCTCTGACAACGCAAAATGTGTCCACTGAGTTTGAATCCTCAATATATTTGTTAATATGAATGTGTTTAGATAATCTCGTCATTAATTATTAAACATCAGGATTACTTAAAAGATCTAATCTAGGGTTGGATTATTTTTATTGAAACTATCTTTTAATAAATGATGATAAATGATTAATTCATTTGATGAATATCATTAAAACAACTTTACTAATCTAAATATTAACTTATAGAACTGATACTACTGAATTCAAATGGAATAGATTTAAGAAAATAGAAATATTAGAAAACTGATTTCATATGTTTGAGAATTAAAATCTATTTAGGTATACGTAATATTCACCTAAGAAAATATGACAATGAGTAAGTTATGAAACAATCAGTAGTGCTTTACTACTGTTCAATGTCTCATTTTATTAAGTGATTGAATTTATTACTGATAGATGTAAAATGGAAAGTACGCTGAGTTAATAATGAATATATATGCGCCATATAAGTCACTTGATTTGTATGAAGGCTGTGGTACTGCCTAGATGCCCATATCGAAACAGGTGATTTTATTAAGGGGCCACACCCAGAACCTTCCATATAAACATCTGATCCACAAGGCAATGGAACAACGTAAAGAGATGTAGCTGGTGACTAACAACTGGTTCATACACCATTTGTTCCTTCAGGATAATAAAGCCCATATACACTACTCGTTTGTAATGAGGGTTTTCCATCTCTCCTATGTGGATCTTCCATATCGACCAAGCCGGTTAAAGCACCGGACATTCTGTTTTCGTCTTCTCAATTTCGTAGACGACAGTAATTCCAAGAGAATGCGGTGGGTAGGACTTCCCTTGTAGTAGCTGTATACGCGTGTCCATGTTAGAGCATTTTAAGAGAGAGAGAGAGCTGATTTTCCCCACCCTCGGCTATATCAATACATTTGGGGGCTAAATCTGTGTTCCGGGGGAGGCGCGGTGGCTATCGGGACTCAGTAGCTAAGTGGATAACGCGATAGCGTTTGAAGCGAACGATACTAGTGTCGAGTTCCGGAGTGGACATGAACTCTGAGGTGAAGGTGTATCTAGCTGAAGAGTCCCAAATAGGACGAAACGTGCATTCTGGATTCCACTATTAGCCACCGTCCATCTTTGGTTATAATGCCTGTGACTTAAGACAATATCGAGGCAGTCCGCACAGGATGAACCTGTGGCCATGTGAGAGCATTTGGAGAGGGAGAGAGTACTCTTCCAACTCAGCCATTTCAGAGTATTTTAATTAAGTTGTTACAATAAAGTTATGGTATAATTTTTAATAAAATAAATATAAAATTTTGAAGAACTATAAACCATTTCTTTTGAGATCATCTTACTAATTCCTATGTCTAATGTTGATTCAACACGATGAAATTTCAGAGGAAATATACAAGCCACTACAATGACATATTCCAACCATTTTTACTTTTTAAAGAAATGCTTAATTAAAGGTGATCAACAAACTAAACACCACATAACATTGAAATAATGATGGATAATGATCAGAGTAATGAGAGCAAATAAAACAATCATCAAAAACAATAGGTTCTGGGTTCGAATCTCGCGAGGTGGGATCGTGGATACGCACTGCTGGGGAGTCTCACAATAGGATGAAACGGCCATCCAGTGCTTCCAGGTTTCCCATGATGGTCTAACTTCAAGTGACTCATGATCTCAACTATTGAAATTACTATAATATCTACAAAAACTCCTTTTGATATTAAGAAACAATAAAATTAAAAATTATCATATTTGAGCGATTCCATGGTCAATTTTTGATTTGATCTCATTGTAAACTCTTCGATCCTACAATACTAAGACAACTATGATAATTCATTAATGTTGTGTCTGTAAAAAGAAAAAAAACTTCCTCAGTATTTACTTCTATCTTTTATGAAACAGAATGATTTAAATCCTAGCTCTTATTTTAAACATTTAATCTTAGCTTCGAATCTCTCTTCATCATCTTTCTTTCAATAAAGTATTGTGAGATAATACTTATGACCATAGAACAAACAAAAAATATAACTCAGAGTCCAGGTTAAATGATCTATATTGGATTTATGTCAGTCAGTCAACAACGTTGTACTTCGTACTCACGTACATCAGTTCGCGTTGCCGTATCATATTAGCACAGGAATACAATTGTATGACATTAGTTACTATTCAATATATATATTCAACAAACGCCACTTATGAATACTTCCGTTGACTTAAAATATGGTACTATCATCATCTTTCTATAAAACATTGATGCTTCTCTAAGTCACTTAAAAACTGGAACCCCTAATAACACTGATTTAAGAGAGTTGAATGCATAGAGATTAATTAATTGTTTCACAGTAACATCCAGTATATGGTATTGATTTTTGACTAAATACAACGGACATAAGTTCTGTCATTACTAAACTTTCTTATACTACTTACTGTCAATTATACTGGACATCGATAAGACAATGTTATTATTATTACAAAAGTACACATTGAAAATAATAACTTCAGCATAAATTAAATGAATAAATAAGTACTTTATTAGTTGAATTCATGAGTCGATTATATCTAGACCGCCATGGAAATACTGAAAGCACTGGACGACCGTTTCGTCCTAATATGGGACTTCTCAGTAGTGCCCATCCACGATCCTACCCCGTGAGATTCGAACCCAGAACCTATCAGTCTCGCGCGCGAACGCTTAGCCTCTAGACGACTGAGTTGGCATTTAATGGCATTAATGTCTAACGTCAACCAATCTAAAACTTCATGGGTTTGAACCTCGCCGGGCAGGATCGTGGGTGCGCACTGCTGAGGACGAAACGGCTGTTCAGTGCTTTTAGGAATTTTATGGTGGTCCTGATTTAATAGACTCACGAATTCAACTGTTAAACAACTAAAATCTCCACAAAACCCCCTTTTGAGAATAGATAAGTGTCAATAAGTTTTCATTGTAAATACCGGTTTTTTTGAAAAAAAAATAATGAAAACTTCAAGAATGAGGGTCGAATTCTCTATGGTTACTGATCTAAATTGGTTCATATTGAGTTATTTACTCAATACTAATTTCTGATTACTTTGTGTTAAATAAATAAAATATCAATTATTAGTTATAATAACTAATCATTAATTTGAAACTAACTTTTATAGTGAACTAATTGGACAGTTTTTGGTTTTTATACAATATGAGTCGTTAATTGAGATATCTATGTACTGTTATCGTAAGTATGTTAATGTTAGTGTGATTTTGATAAAAAAAATATACTTGATCATAATCTGTACTTAATTCACTAAATGACGATAATCTCTGTAATGAAAGAAAGATAAATTAAGATAGATTGTGTATATACTTCAATGATATCCATGTGTTTATACTATGGTTCATTTAGGGTTCTTATGACTATAATGTTATATTTTCTTAGCCAATGATGATTGACTTGATCTTTCATATAACAGAACGTTCATTAGTTGGAATTGGCAATCAGTCGGTAAATGAAAATTTAAGAAGATAAGGAATGTTTAAACAAATTCTAATGATAGATATAAATCATAGTAGTTGGAAGTGTGGTTAAAAATAATAGTTCTTCAAAATATGCCAGTGATATATAGTTTATATAATTTAGCCTCCAAATACCCTAGTATGGATGACAGTGGAGAGAGTCAGCTCTTCTCCTACAAATGCTCTCAAGTAGCCATGTGCATACAACCACTGTCACACAAGTCCTACTCACTGCATTCTCGTGGCATTACTGTTGTTTACGAAATTGAGAAGACGAAAGGCAAATGTCTAGTGCTTTAACCGGGTTGGTGAATATGGAGATCCACATAGGGAAAATGGAAAACCCTCATTCCGAATCAATGATGCACATGGGCTTCAGGATTCCGAAGGATCGAATGGCATATGAACCAATTATTGGTAACCAGCTACCATGAGACTGCATCTCGTGACGTTGCTCCACTGCATTGTGGATTAGAGCTTTAGGCAAAATGCTGGGGGTGTAACCCCTTAATAAAACCACCTGATTTGTTCAGGGCACCCGGGCAGTATCTCAGCCCTCACACATATCGAATGATTTATGTGACGCATATTTGTTTGGTGCCTCCTTGTACCAATGTTTATGTGTTCAAATAAATAAATAAAATTCTGACTGTTACCCATGGAATCTATTTTATAGATGATTTTCAATGTTCGATGTCTATAATGAATAAATCCCAATATTATAAGTTTGATCATATTCTTCTTCTGCTCAGCAATCAGATCATTAGAGAGGTGATCTGAATTTATTTAAAACAAAACATTAAATAAAATAGATTTCCTTAATTAGTCAATCTCCTTCAGTTATTAACAATTATGTGACTATTAAAAACCGATACTGTCGTTACAATTCGATAATCAATATCAGTCTGTGATTACGAGAGTTTCCTAGGTCATTTCGACTAAATTACATGTGAAATATACTTGATTAGAAAATATTTACAAGAAACTGTAAACATATTTTTCATGATTGTTAGAATTCGTCCACATAGACGTCAAGAAACTTCAGGAATACTACTTGTGAATATTTAAACCCAACACTTAATTTTTGTAGAAATGTAGAAACTCGTCACTATACATCAATTTCCTTGATTATCACAAACCATATGACAATGTGGATAGGAAAACATTATGGGAATTTCTTCAACACTATGGAGTAACTGAGAAAACCGTCAGCATCATACAGAATTTATACAACGGACTACACTGCAAATTCGTGCATGGAGGATAGCTGACAGATATATTCCGATTGAGGAGCGTAATCAGACAAGGTTGCCTACTCTCCCACTTTCCTCTTTCTTCTGGTGGTCGATTAGATTATAAAGACCTCGAAATCTCATGGGAAACACAGAATAAAATGGACAGCTCCGAATCAATTAGAGGATTTGGACTTTGTAGATGACCTGGTCTTTCTATCCCGTACACACCAACAAATGCAGATGAAAAAAACTAGTGTAGCAGCAGTCTCTGCATTATTAGGTCTGAGCATACACAAGGGAAGAAGCAAGATCCTCAAATTCAACACAGAGAACATCAACCCAATCACACTTGATGGAGAAACTATGGAAGAGGTGAAAAGTTTCACATATCTCGGTAGCATCATCGATAGACGTCGAGGATCTGATGCAGACGCAAATGCGAGGATTGGCAAAGAAAAGACAGCATTTCTACAGTTGTGCAACATATGCAACTCAAAACAACTGTCAAACAATATCAGAATCACAATCTTTAATATGAATGTTCTATAGTACGGAGCTGAAACGTGGAGAGCTACTAAAACTATCATCAAAGAAGCACAAGTATTTCTAAACAATTATTTACGTAAGATACTGAATATCTGTTGGCCGGATACCATGAGCAATAGTGTACTATGGGAGAGAACAAGCGAGGTTTCATGTGAGAAGGAAATTAGGAAAACAGTTTGAAAGTGGATAAGACATGTATTATAGATATCATCAAACTGCATCTCGAAGCAAGCACTAACTTTTAATCCTGAATAAAAACAAAAAAGAGGAAGGCCAAATAACACATTATGTCGTGAATTAGAAGGAGACATCAAAAGAATGAATATCAACTGAAAAACTTTGCTCAGAATAGAATTAGATGGAGAATGTTGATGAATGGCCTATGTTCGTCCATGAAGGTTAACAGGCATAACTAATGTCAACTAATTTAGTATATTAAAAACTTCTATCATCATATAAACTTAGAATTTGATTACTTTTTTTTTTGTTCTGGTTAGCGTTTTTTTTTTCTTAGCAAGTTAGTTTTCTATAAGATGAAGTCGCTAACCTTATTCTCAACCCCTTCTGCTTTATCTGGGCTTAGGACCAGCAGTAACCTCAAAAGGGACTTCAGACGGAGTTTAGAATTTGATTAGTAGATGATTTACAATAAAGATATATATTACATTATAAGATTTTTCAATGATAAATAATTTGCAAATAGATTTTCATAAGTTTCACTTGTTACACAATGATAAACCACATGTTTATTTATTATTATTATCATTACTATCACTATTATTATTATTATTATTATTATTATTATTATTATTAGTAGTAGTAGTAGTAGTAGTAGTAGTACTAGTAGTAGCAATAGTAATAGTAGTATTAGTATTATTAAGGTCACTATTATGTACTTGAATAAAGTTTAAATAAATATTTACTTTATTTATAAGATTTTATTTTTTTATAATAATACAATGTACTATCTGTAATGTATACTATTAAATACTTAAAAAAGAAGAAGAAGAAGAAGAAGAATGATAACAGAGTAAACATACATCAAGTTAATGTTATCATAAATACTTTTAATATAATAAAAAGTAAACAACTAAGATTAATTAGATAATGTAGACAAATTCTAATGATAAAAGATAAGATATATAAGAAAGAAATTAATAGGAATTTTAATATTAGAAAGAGTTTTTGTAAAAATTGTTATAATTTCAATAGTTTAGATCATGAGTTAATTGAAGCTAGACTACCACTATAGAAAACCTGGAAGCACTGGATAGTCATTTCGTCGTATTATAAGACTCATGAGCAATACGCATCCGTGATCTTGCCTCTTGGGATTCGAACCCAGGATCTATCAGTTTTGCGTGCACGAGGACTTAACTAATAGACCACTGAGATAGCTGGCATCCAATTAATCTACAAAATTGTGCCTCACATCCACCATTGTCATCATTTCACAACAGACCCGCTTGAATTCCACTGGAATTTTAATTAAATATAAAAACAAACTTGAATGGATATTCACTTTAGTATATTGAAAATTAGTATATTTATATTATTTATTTATTTATCTAAACACATTAAGATTGGTACAAGGAGGCACCAAACAAATATGCGTCACATAAATCATTCGATTTATGTGAGGGCTGAGATACTGCCCGGGTACCCTGAACAAAGCAGGTGGTTTTATTAAGGGGCCACACCCCCAGCATTTTGCCTAAAGGTTTAATCCACAATGAAGTGGAGCAACGTTACGAGATGCAGTCTCATGGTAGCTGGTTACCAATAATTGGTTCATACGCCATTTGATCCTTCGGAATCCTGAAGCCCATGTGCATCATTGATTTGGAATGAGGGTTTTCCATTTTCCCTATGTGGATCTCCATATTCACCAACCCGGTTAAAGCACTAGACATTTGCCTTTCGTCTTCTCAATTTCGTAAACAACAGTAATGCCACGAGAATGCAGTGAGTAGGACTTGTGTGACAGTGGTTGTATGCACATGGCTACTTGAGAGCATTTGTAGGAGGAGAGCTGACTTTCCTCACTGTCATCCATACTAGGGCATTCGACATCGGAAATCAGTATATGTCAACAATCTTTTTATCATGATTAAATTAAAAATTTGATTTTATATTTAATAATTGAATTTATGAGTTGATAATTAGCTAGATCACCAAAGAATATCTAAAAGCACTGGATGGACCTTTTGTTCAAGCATGGGACTGGTGAGCAGTGCATATCCATTATCGCGTACTATAATCCCCCCAAAGCCCTTCTGATACTAATCATCATTTACTCACTAGTGTAGGTCTCCAAGAGGTATATCCTGGAGTTCTAGTGAGAAGACATGACCAGTAAAGTTAAGCCGTGTCTGTTGTGAGATAGCAACTTACTGAAAACAATGGTGAACGGTGGCGGAATTTCATGAATTGGCTGAAGTTAGACATTAACATAATTGAATGCCGGCTCAGTGGTCTAATGGTTAAACGTTCGCGCACGAGACCAAAGGTCATGGGTTCAAGTCGTGGGTGTGCACTGCTGAAGAGTTCCATACAAGGACGAGTCGGCCGTTCAGTGCTTCCAGGTTTTCTATGGTGGTCTAGTTTTAATCGATTCATGAATTTAACTATTAGATTACTACGATCTCCATAAAACCTCCTTTGTGATAACGATTCTATATCTTTTTAACTATAATATACTTGTATCTAGAAAGGAGATTTTATTGGGTAAATTTTTAAAGTTAATAGCTGTTTGTTACCCACAGATGTAACACATGGAAGGTATATATTAATTAATAATTCATTGAACAGATATTGTCAATGGGATTGTATCTGACGAAATATTGGGGCAGATTCAGAAAACTCAATTAATTTTTACAATCTAGTGTCATTTGTGGCTTAAGCAACATATCCATCTACTAACGAAGAGGGGATATACTTAACAACAACTCGCTCAGTCCTACTTTTTGTCTGACACGTGTGGCCTGTTCAAGCAGGGAATATACATTGGTGACTGGTATTTGAATATATGTATCCTAGAACTGCTACTCTTGTATGTTGGGACGACAGAGCTAGTAATGATGAGGTTAGGTTCATAGTACTAGGATGGTAAATCGACCGAGATTGTTAGAACATGTATTATGTCGCTGAATCCACTAAATATTTATCTGAATCATGTAGATCATTCCAGACTATCTGGTTTAGGTCTTCTCGATTATTGTGACCGATAGTTGCAGTAATGTTGCATGACACTATTGAGAATCGGCTTTAATGGTGCGGACTCATTCATTTTCTATCTTGTCCTAGATCTTGAGTTTCGAAACTATTTTATGACTTTGATTCTGCAAATTTATTATATTTCTTTATACTAAGTGAATTCTCTCCTTTTTACTAATACTGAGACTTCTACTACTTCCACTGCTGACTTGAATTTGATTTAGTGCTTTAATCTCGCGCTAATGTGGTATGGTAATTTGAACCGATGCTCATATATGACAGGCTGTACTTTTCTTATGACTGACTAATTTATAGAACAATTGCCATCGAAATTGCTGTATCATAAATTACTAAGTATTTGTGTACAAAGTGGGAAAACAAACCAGATTCCAGCTGAAGAAGAAATTAGGAAAAAACGATGGAAATGGATAGAACATACATCAAGAAAATCACCAAACTAACTACATTACCAGGCAAGCCCTAACTTGGAAACCTGAAGGGAAGCAGAAATGAGGAAATTCAAAGAACACATTACATCGGAAAATAGAAGCAGATATCAAAATGATGAATAACAAGTGGAAATATCTGGAAAGGATTGTTCAGGACAGGGTTGAATGGAGAGTTCTGGTGGGCAACCTATGCTCCTTCACGAGGAGTATTAGGCGTAAGTAAGTTAGTACAAAGGGAGCAAAAACAATTACAGTCTTTTAAGATGAATAATAACTTTTGTCAAAACAGTTGTTCACAAATGTGGTTGTTTATGTAATGAATTTCAATGGTTCAAAAGTAATAGCCATTAATACCACAGACTACAGTGTTACATCAAATAAGTCTACACTATAATTTGTTTAATGAGATGACTTTTTTTCGAAAGAAACAATTGTTTAGTTCAGTTAATCAATTTCAATAACCGCTGGTTAATTTTCAGTATATAACAGAATGGAAGATATGAAAAATATATGATGACTTAATTACTGGATGACAGTTATTACCAAATGTTATTCCTCATTATTAATCAATATGCTAATTAAGTAACAAAATATATCCTATAAATAGACTAACTGAGACGTGATGTGTTGCATTCAGCGTTATGTATTGTGAAGTGAATACTACATAAAATATATATATATATACTGTTTTCTTACTATGACTACGTTTGTCATAGAAAGTCAACTTTTTGGATAGTTTTTATTCCCCACCTTTGTCAGACAATAGAATTTTCTAGTTGAAATGTTTTATAGATCAATACTATATTTTGTTAATTGCTAACTCATTATAGGCATTTGTGGAAATTGTACTTCATGAGTCGATCAAAGGTAAACCACCATTGAAAACCTGGAAGCATTGGATGGACATCTCGTTCTAAAATGGGACTCCTAAACACTGAACATTCACGACCCCGTACCAAAGGGACTCTGACTTAGGAACACTTAACCTCTTAGACCACTGAGCTGGCATCCAGTAGTGTTAATGTCTAACGACAACTGATTCATGATCTTGTGCAACCTTTCATTCATTGTCTAAAGTGGATAAATATCTCACATCCGATACGGACTGAATAGCACTGGTCACGATTTCTCACTAGAGCTCTAGGAAATCCATCTTGAAGCTAGTCACTAATGAGCACATAACTTATATCAGAATAGGGATTTGTGAAGATTGTAGTATTTTCAAAGTTGAATTCACGTGTTGATCTAATTGGTAATTCATTTAATAAAACAATGATTAGTAGATTTATTTATAACTATATTGAATCTGCCCGACCGTTGTTGCTATCTTGAAATGATGGTCGGGTTTGCCTATCGTGATGAACCAATCGAGCTATACTGGCTGGAAAAATTATTCCTTAAGGACCTACCATGCCAGAAAGGTCGGTTGAATAGCAGTAAGATTAAAAGCAGCAAACACAAGGTTCGTAGGCTAAGTCGTATTGCTGAATGTACAAAGGTGGGACGGTAGTAAGTTGTTTCCTTCCGACAACCTGCATAACAGTGATGCTTCCTTCCCACAAGAAGGAATGGGGCTAGAAAGAGTCAACCCTAAAAATGCACACATCGCCTTATCCCACGGATATCCGTGTCCGGTGGTAAGGTCTCAACAAGTACAGTGCTAACACGAAAATTATTCATCAAAAGGTCGTATGTGACCGACCTCAAGCAATTGTCCCTTGAAAACAGAGATCACTCTCTCGAGTCACTAAGACCACCTCTAACCCAATTTCCTTTTCAGGTATCTTCAGAAGAACCCTTCCACGGTGTGGGCAACCGGGAAGTAATAACCACCCTCATACCTCTAACAGCACTCATATTGAATCCGACTACAATATCCTCACTAATCAGTCGACTGGACAAAAGTATACATGATCACGGAAAACTATTAGAAAATGAATAATGGTGAATAATTGATACTTTTTAGTCTTTATTATATTAGGTAAATTATATTTGTAAGATTTCATCTTATGTAGATTTGTTTCAAATGATCATTGAGGGATTGTAAAACATAATAGGTAATTCATGAATCCAACTCTTATCATATTGAATAGTATAAGAAATATGTATATGTAAGTATGTAGGTTTCATTTTGAGTATTTCAATGTAACATATTCTTTAATGTTGAAATCTGTGGTAACTTTGTTTATTTTTTTCAATGGCACAGATTTATGTTTATATTGATAACCCCCCCCCACACACAATTGTCTATTCACACCCAGTTACCAATTTATTGATATTAAACAAGTTTTATAGAATATAACTAACAGTATTTATTTATCACCAATTAGTAGAATGTATGATCAATTATAGTCTCATAGCTAGGAAACAATGAACAAATAATCCTGATAATGGACATTAAAATACCACATAAAACTAAATAGTTTATATTCATTTAAAGTTTTATTTTTTTGACCAAAAAACCGAGAGAGAAATACTATCTGTTATTGTTATCTGATTATTCTGATGGTTTTCTGAAGTAACTAACTAACTAACTCAATTGAATAGCGAAATAGTTACTTGGGTAATATGTTAACTTAAGATTTAATTGATAATTGATTCATGATTAATATCATGAGATGGTGGAGAAGATTTGTAGCTCAGATGGATGATTTTGATGAAGTTTTATTCTCTGAGCTGAATGGTTTGGTCGTGAAGCTTTCATCCACGAACAAACCACCCAGTTCAGAGAACAAAACTCCATCAAAAATATTTGTCTACTCTTTTATTCTCACAATAGGATGAAGCGGTAGTTCAGTGCTTTCAGGTTTTTCATGGTGGTTTAGCATTAATTGACTCATGATCTTAACCATTGAAATTACTCTTTTAATGTTGATTGAATTCTATTAGTCTATATGTGTAATTTGTCTAGGTGTTGGGTGATTGGAGGTAACTGTAACAACTTGATTGGTAGAATTTGATCAACATTAAAGAATTAGATAAAAAAAGACGTTGATTGTCACTTAGTGATTAGTCAGTTGTAAATATTTAAGTTCTGTAGGAGATCACCTATGGCTGAACTAGGTCAGATATAAAGTCTCAGACTGTAAAGCTCTGTGGTGTGGATTTAAATCTTATAGAGAATGTCAGTTCCTAAAATATTTAAGGTGCAGTTTCCTGACAGAGGTTTTTGCTAACAACATTCAATCATCTAATATTTGGTACTTTTTCATCTTTCGAATAGGTTGAGTAAAAATTCACGATGTTGATGTTAAACACTAACATCATTGGATGCAAGCTCAGTGGTCCGGTAGATTGAGCGTTCGCGCGCGAGACTGAAGGCCCTGAATTCGAATCCCGCGAGAGGGATCGTGGATGCACATTGCTGAGCTGGCCCATAATAGGACGAAATGGCAGTCCAGTGCTTCCAGTTTTCCAACGGTGGTCTAACATCAGTCGATTCATGATCTCAATCAAAAACTTAATAATTTATTATACAACAATTTTGATGGCAATTCTTCTATGGATTAGCCACTCATGTATGTCCTATCCATTTCCAACTTCTTTACCTCAGCTGGAAGCCCTAGATAATTAACTCGCTAAAAAAACGTTAACCATTGACATTTAATTCTTTAAGAATTACTATCGAGTTCTTCATAGCTTGATATAACCCATAGGATTACAAAAAACATATCATTTCTTACTGAAATTGAAATGTATTCGTTTTTGTGCAGTATCTTCTTAGAATAATATGTATAATGAAGATATGACGTAGCGATTAACAAACTTAATTTCCAGTTTTTAATTTACAAGTTGTATTCGTTATGAACTTGTTATAACTTGTGGTCTTATACCCTATTAATATATAACGTAATGATACCTCCAATTAAGGAACGGTGATTTATCAACTGGACCAATGACACGTAAACCCGTACGAGTAGTCTAAAGTCCTTATCAGTCCTTCTTCTTGACTAACCTTGTCTGTTAGAATCCAGAACAGTAATCTCAGCCTCTGTGATATGAATCATGTATTTCAATCATACTGGGTTTATATAAAAATCAAGTGAACCATAAAACAGAAAATAACATTTGTACAAGATCTAACCAAAAGTGGTTGTGAATGTGGTAGACTGTAATCAATAAACCGGATATGACTCAAGAACGGTATATTGTATAATAATAATCTATGAGTCAAAATAAAGCTTTTAATATGAAGAACACGAATATGCATAGTTTAGTTACTTAATAATTATACAATAGAAATATATGCAACGTGTTGGTCTATAAATAGTTCTCAATAGTTACCATTTAATATTCTCGTCTGGATATAGTAGGACTGATCCTATTGGGGTTATCATTAGAAACCATAGAGTACTAGAAATCTTTTTCATCCTATAACAGGACTCCTCAGTTGTGCACACTCGTGACTCCATCCTGAATTAGAACCCAGCAAGTCACAGATTCGAACTTTGTTGCACATGCTTCGTTTTAAGCAGCTAAGTAACATCATATAAATAATGTGTAATTCTTGACTGTTTTTGGATTCAAAATATACATCGAAAATTTGATTATTTACAACTATTTAATGGTTGAGATTGTAGCATGGACTCGAGTCGCGATTGACTATGAACACCACTACAAGTTGAGCGCGTACCAAACAAATCAGAAGGCGAAAATAGATTGTAACCAAGTTTATTCGTTGGCGATCTCGTGGTATCGAACAAATACCAAGATCGTACCAAAAGGGTACAAGCGGAATCGACAGGAAGGAGTACGTGCGTACAGAGTCACAAACAGCGCAGAATGTAATGGGGGCCAATGGAAGGACAATATGGCTGTCATTAGCACAGTTAAACAAACGAGCACAGTAAAACAATCACTGGTACAATTGGTTATAATAATAATTGTTTTCATTAAACCTATCGCGTTCTCTTGATAGAAGCAGATCACTACAAGATCATAAGTCAACTGAAACTAGATCACCATGAAAAACCTGGAAGCACTAAACGGCCGTTTTATCCTATTATGGTACTCCTCAGCAGTGCACAACCACGATCCCACCTCGTGAGATTCGGACCCAGGACCTACCATTCTCGAGCGTGAGTACTTAATCAATAGACCACTGAGATGGCCGGCATCCAATGGTGTTAATGTCTAACTTCAACTAATCCACGAAGTTGAGCGACACATCCACCATCGTCATCAGTGAGTTACTATCTCACAACTCGGTCTGTAAAATTCTCACAGTAGAATGAAACGACTATCCAGTGCTTCCAGGTTTTCCATAGTGGTGGTCTAGCTTCAATTGACTCATGATCTAAACTATTGAAATTACTATAATCCTCACAAAAAACCCTTTCTGATACTAAATTTTTCTTTTGTTTCGTAAAAATAATTTTATTTTTCTTTTCAGATGCGTATTTTATCTGAACAAAATAAAAAATTGATGAATGATAATGGATCGATGAATCGTTTATCTAAAGAAACTGAAAAAATTCGTTCAATGTATAATACAGAATTAAAACAATTAAGACATTTAGTTGATGAATGTGAACGTGAAAAAGCTGATAGTTTAGCTAAAATTGCACATTTACAACAGACTATAAGAAATAAACAAGATCAGTAAGTATTATATTTATTTGGTTTTTTTTCAAACTTTTGTTGTTTTTAATTGGGATCATGAACCGATTGATGTTAGACCACCATTGGATACCTGGAAGCACTGGACGGCCGTTTCGTCCTAGTATGGGATTCCTCAGAAGTGCGTATCTACGATCCCGCTCGCGGGATTCGTTGTCTTGTAATGTATACTATTGATATTGATAGATATATGTAGTATGTATCATTAATTGAAAGTGAAATTGCTAGTGGGCAGAAGGTTAAGAAGATCGAAGAGAAGAGGACGAGAATAGAAAATGATTGGTATGGAAATAAAGGAACAATGAAGTCTGAGATAATTGATTGACATTTTTGCAGATGAGGTATTTACTGTAGAGTTTTCAAACTTTACTAAGGTTTTTGTAAGTAAATGTACAGTGGTCAGCAGTGGAATCCAGGATATGAGTTTCGTTCTGCATTCCAGGGTTAATGTTCACTCTGGAACTTGAACCCAGTACCGTTCGCTTCAAATACCATCGCATTATCCACTTAGCTACTGAGTTTTGATAGCTACCTGCTCGTTTAGTTGAGTGGCGTTTGAAGCAAACGGTACTGGGTTCAAGTCCTAGAGTGAATATTAAATATAGGATGCAGGTACATCCAGCTGACGAGTCCCAAATAGGACGAAAACGCGCGCCTTGAATTTCACTGCAAGCCAATATCCATCTTTACCAATAATAATAAATATTATTATTATTATAAAGCAGTTGTGTACATATACAGTGTACATATACATATACTCACACTGTCTCTAATTTATCATTCTTGATTTTGAAAGCTTCATTAATGTGATCAAAGGAACAGTTTCAGTTTTTTCATTCAGCTCAGTTAGTTGAATCGGTTCTCCTAATAGTTAATTGTATACAATCTATGGTTAATTTGGTTAGTAATCATTGCATGAAATTGATTTTTCAGCGAATAATGTCAGAAAATGACTTACTGATGTTTATTTCTTCTCTTCACGTTACCTTGTGGTGTGAGCTACTTATATCCAAATAAGTAGTATATAACGGTGGTCAGGAATAATATGTATATCAGTAGAAGATCAATAAGGAAAGAACGAAAACGGAACGCAATTAGTATGAAAATGCATGAACAATAAAATCTAAGACAATGGACTGATATTTGCAAAAGGAACAGTCAAGTTTAAGACAAAGGATTGACATTTTTCAAATAACGTATTTACTGTATGGTTCTCAGATTTTGGTGAGATATTCTGTAACTTTATTCTCAAATACAACCCACCTCCCCCCGCCCAATTGTGTTCTTGTTCAATACAAGCTTACATGTATTGTTATCAGGATTAGAAATTTTGTCTTAATAATCCTAGTGAAAAGTTCCGTTTCCCACTTTAAACATAACGAAAATTGGGATAATATTTTCACAAACTTTTTTTATTCTTGTTCATGATGAGAAATCCACTGAAGTCGTACAGTAACTTTTAATTAGTTGACTGATTTGTTTAATTAATTCTGATAATGAATGGGATTTTAACTTATTAAATGGTCAAATAACCCTTAGGGTTTCTTGTCAGCTAACTCTAAATAGTAGTATTTATTTCATACATACTACTTATATACTACTTTTACACTTTTTATTTATATTTAGAATTAATCAATTAAATCAAAATAATCAACGTTTGGCAAAACAACTTGATGATGCTTTAAAAGAATCTAGTATTAAAGATGCTGATAAACTTCAATTAGAACGTCATATTAAACAAGCAGAAGAAGAGGCACATCGATGGCGTACAACAGCTGAACAACAAAAACAAGCTAATAGTCAATTACATAAAGTAAATTAAAGATTTAAAATAGACAAATAAATATTTATGTTACTGTTTTTTTTCAACTTTAGTTTTATCATATCGGTTACATAATTACTTATATAATGAAATGAACTTCGTTGGATATGTCAAATACATTATCTTTATGGAGAGTTTTATTTGTCAAGATAGGATTTTGGTCACTTACTTACTTACAACTGTTACTCCTCGTGGAGGAGCATAGGATGCCCACCAGAACTCTTCAGCCATCTCTGTCCTGGGAAATTCTTTTCAGCTCTTTCCAGTTGTTATTCATTCTTTTCATATGTGCTTCTATTTTCCGATGTAATGTGTTCTTTGACCTTCCAGTTTTCCGTTTCCCTTCAGGATTCCGAGTTAGGGCTTACCTCGTAATGCAGTTTGGTGATTTCCGTAATGTATGTCTTATCCATTTCCATTGTTTATTCCTAATTTCTTCTTCATCTGGAATCTAGTTTGTTCTCTCCCACAGTAGGCTGTTGCTGATGGTATCCGGCCAATGGATGTTGAGTATCTTACTTGGACAGCTATTTATAAATACTTGTACTTTCTTGATGATGGTTGTTGCAGTTCTCTAAGTTTCAGCTTCGTACAGTAGAACTGTCTAGACGTTGTGGTTGATGAGATACAAATCGGTTGATGGTTCTTTATTTACTCTTGTAACATTTAGGTAATATTTGAATGTATTTTAAAAGATAAACATACATTTCCAACAGTGTTCACTATGTTGCTTTCTAACACTGAAGTTTATTGATAGTGTAGTGAGTGAAAACTCAGATATGCAGGGAATCTTGCAATATATACATCATTTGCATGTCGTTTTTCTTCAGTTGTCTTTTACATACTTCTTTATTCTTCGGATCCTTCTGTTATATCGATTACTCTTTATTTTCTTTCTATTTCATTTTATTTCACTCTTCTAATTGTAAGCATTCTACTTCCAATTCCTGCTACATACTACTTATATCTGTCCATATAACTAACATACACCACTGTTTATTGATATTTAAATAAATTAGTTAATGAAACTGTGAAATCATCCTAACTGAGTTGGCTGTGTGGTGTGTGAATACAAATACATAAGCACTTTTTATCCCATTCTGTTTCGTTTGTTGATTGAAGATTTGAACTGTGTTAACTTATTGGCTTATATACTAATGATGTTAAAAATTTATGAAAAGTTGACAAATTACATTCTACCGAAGTTAAGATTACATGATCATAAATTATTATGTTTAATCGATATGTTTAATTTCTATTGGTAATATTATGAATATATAAGGTGATTTTAATAGTTGAATTCATGAATTGATCGAAGCTAGACAACTATTGAAAACCTGGAAGCACTTGATGGCTATTTCGTCCTAGTATGGGACTGGAGAGTAGTGCGCATCCACGATTTCATTTGCAGAGTTCGAGCCTAGGACCTTCGGTTTCACTTGTGAACCGTATACCTCTAGACCACTGAGCTGATATCTAACTGTGTTAATGTTTTCAATGATGGTTTAGCTTCTATCGACTTATGAATTCAATTATGAAAATCACTATTATCTTCACAAAACCCCCATTCCAATTATAATATATGTAGATTATAAAAAAGTCTATTTTTGTGTGATTTAAACATATTGTCTATTACTTATTTGAATCCGGTCTTAAAGAATTTTAACCATAGCAGCAACTTTATTCAATATGGTGTATTTTGTGACAGTGGTTAATCGTTGGTCAATATGAGTTATGACATATGAAGATAAATTTCCCCTTAACACACATACAAGCCATATTTATACAATAATTGTATTTTAAAGATGTTTTTAAACAGTTATTATCTTCAATGGACCGGGTTTTTTATAAGTTCGGGTGTTACAACCAAGTTTTTATATTTATTAAATGTTGAATACGGAAAATTCCAGTGCAATAGTCTTTCGTTTCTTCAAGGAGTGGACAAAGTTGGGAAATAAGACTAAGTAAGTGGATTAGTATTGGTCTTGGTGACCTGAGCACGTAACTACAGAGCCCACTGGACAACTTTTTAAAACCGATCACATGTGGGATTTTCGACAATAGTTCTTAATGTTGTATCTACGTAATCTTAAGGCCTTACCAATGATGAAGGCGATTCATGTGACCGATACAAATGTACTATTTTAAAAATCGAGATCTTTTAACTCCCTACTTTTGTTGTGTGAAGGCAACATCTTTGAAGATTCTGGCCATATAAGAGAAGCAGCATTCTGCTACCATAAATCGCTACAATCAACAGTAGGACTTCTTCTTTTCAACTGCAAATTTGTTGCTTTTAATCTTACATTTACCTAACTGAACTATCTGACATGGTAGGGTTTAAAGACATATTCCAGCTAACAAAGCATGATAGAGTTTTCACTATAGAAAAACGTGATCACCACAACTGGGCGGAAACTACGATCAGACTGGTTTGTCAATTTTTGCGATAATAGAGAAATATTATATATATATATATTCATCACACATTGTTGTCTTAAACGGATAGTGTAGTTAATGAGAACACACGTGGGGACAATCAAATGTATCTAGACACAAAGTTACAGAATTACTTAGTAAAATCTGATATCTACAGAGTAATTACTTTATTTCCAAAATGTCAATCAATCGTCTCAGACTGCATCGATCTTTAGTTTCCGCATCAATTACACTCTGTTCTCGTTCTCCTCTCTTCGATATTATTAACTTTCTGCCTAAAGGCATTTCACTTTTCATTGATGATACATACCACTTATATCTATCGACATCAGTAACACACATCACAATACCATACCTTATTTACGTCAATAATAGTTAAGATTGATTGGAATTTGGAAAATTTGTCCAACTAGGTTCTTGTCTAAAATGGAACAACTGCCCAATGATTACAGCATTCCCATGGTGCTCTAGCTTGAATTGACTCATGAATTCAACTATTATCTGAATTATGTGGACTCATTGATTCATGATCAATAGAAATTTAACCAACAAACCAATGATTATGGAGATAAATAAAATTAAGAAATAATAATGATGTGGTAGAATGGTGTCACTTCACAGATATTCACCATGAAAATCTATAAAGTTGCATGGTGATTAACACTTCATTTAATTGTTATCACTTGTGTATTTAATAGAAATCCTAACAAGAAATTATTAATTAACTTTATAAATGACATCTCATACTGGTTCATTTTACTCATCGATCATCTTGTATCCTGTATATAAATGACTGTTACTTTAAGAATGCTTAAGAATATATAAAACATTAACTAGTCTCACAATACTGCCAATGGCAGAACAAATGTAAATCATGAATACCTAAGTGAGATTTGTCATAATTAATTGTTTGTAAATACTAAACAACTTGGAATCGTGAATGGAAAACAGAAAAGAGGAATGTCGAAGAACGTACTACATCAGGAATTGAAAATAGACATGGAAAGGATTGTCCAAAACGGAATTCCATGCAGAATGCTTGTGATCGACCTATACTACTCTACGAGAGGTAACAGGCTTAAGTAGTTATTCAACGAACAATTTCTTGACAATAATAAGTCATTTATTATTAAAATGTTAAATCGAGTATTATTTAAAAGAGTTTGTGATAAGTCTTCGAATTGAACGGTAGATTCAGTTTCTTAAGCTCTCTAGTAACTACCAAGGTAAATCTACATAGCCACTGGAACACGAGAGAAAAGGCGTCAAACACGGAAGAAACGCGGTGAGACTATAAAGTATGCACGACCTTTTGAGCGACACTAAAGAGACTTTGAGAATGTCCACCTACATAACACGGCTAAATGAGGATTATAAACCAGTTTGAAGAATGAGGATTAATATTTACAATTGATAGTTAGGGTTGATGCTAATGCTAATACTAAAAGTGATAATCTAATAAAGAAGTTATGCAATATTTAAATTCGAATGACAAATAATAATATAGAATTACACTTAAAAGTACTATCTAATGCACATAGATTAGTTCTTTTAAATAATGAAAAAATTTTTTACAAGTCATTCATTACTCTTTTTTTGTTTAAAATAAAAGTTTAGGCGCAAAATTTAGTTTTATTTATTCTATTGGACAATTTATTCATTCATTCGTTCATTCATCCATCCATCAAACAATCCATCAATCGTATGATTATGCATTACATTTTATAATGTACTTTTATATGGTTGATTATAATAGAATATGACATAATTAAATTATTCATTGAATTATATTTATTTTTTCTCTATCATTTACTATGTATAAAATCATTTTTCTGTTTTACATTATCTTTGTCTTTCTCATAGCAACAATATGTACCTCCCCATCCCCCCCAAATACACACACACATACACATACTCCTTTAAGTTTTCTTTATTTTAAATATGAATTTCATTAACCGTAAAAAAAAAAGAAAAAAAACAAGTTAGAAACAGCTGATCTCGTTCGGTTTGTTTTTTTGATAGTAAAATTTATTCATCATCTGACATTGTTTCTTCTTTGAATTTTTTTTTGTGACTCTTCAATCTAATAAGAATAATATTAAAATGATTTTAATTTTAGTTGTTTAATTTATTATTTTCATTAATGTCCTTTATAATAATGAGATTAACTTTTTATGAGTTACATAATTTCAATAGTTGAGATCATGAATCATGAGTCGAACCCAGGATCTTAGATCTCGGGCGCGAGTGCTTAACCAGTAAACCATTGAAATGGCCGGTATTCAATAGTGTTAATGTCTAACTTCAACTAATCTACGAAATTGAGTGATACATCCACCATTATCATCTCATAACAGATCCAGTTGAACTTCATAGGTCACTGCTTCTCATTAGAACTCTAGGATATACCTCTTGAAGCCGGTAGTAATTTCAATGGTTGAGATCATGAATCAATTGAAGCTAGACCATCATGGAAAACCTGCAAGCATTGGATAACCGTTTCGTTCTATTGTAGGGCTCCTCAACAGTGCGCATCCATAATCTCACTCCAAATGCATTCAAACCCAGGACCTATCAATTACATAATGGTTAGTAATGGAAATCAGAATGTATATTTCTAGACTTAATAATTCATTGGATAATGTTTTAATATATGAAGAAAAAATGTAACCTATTTGAGTATCAGTTAGAATGCTCATACTGAACTGTATATACGTTTATCTGATGAGCCTTTTAAATAAAGAGAAAAGTATCTTTTTGACTATACTACCAGCTATAGCCCAAATTATATGCTGATGCTGTCTGTTCAAGATGCTCGTATATCAAAGGAAAATAGATCAATTGTAATTCTTAACATTAATAACTAGAAAATGTAAACTGTTGGGGAGATTTAGAAAACTCCTCGAAAAAAAGCCAAAGAGAAGCTTTGAAAACGCTTCGAAACATCTTATCCAATCAGCATTCAATTGAAGTTTTGCCAAAAACATCTGGAAAGTGAAGTCACAAGTCAAGTTTTTAATTGGATGGTTACCTATACTGCTACTATGTTTTGTAGTGTTTCAGAATTTTCCGGAAACCCAAGGCCATCTAAAATGCTATAAATACTCTATATTTTCTGTATATAAACGATACTTTGGTGTACAGCGTTTTTGGCGAGATTATACTTTATGGATGAACTATTCATATTTACGATAACGGGTCTTGAATTTTGGTGCGAAATTAATTCATTCATTTGGCTAAATAGAGTTTTGGCATTATAGCTGATGTCTGTCCGTGATAAAAACTCTATATCTGATTCTTAACCCTAACTATCAACTGTAAATATTAATCCTAATTCCTCAAACTGGTTTATAACCCTCATTTAGCCGTGTTATGTAGGTGGACATTCTCAAGGTCTCTTTAGCGTTGCTCAAAGGTCGTGCATAAATTATAGTCTCACCGCGTTTCTTCCGTGTTTGACGCCTTTTCTCTCGTGTTCCAGTGGCTATGTAGATTTACCTTGGTAGTTACTAGAGAGCTTAAGAAACTGAATCTACCGTTCAATTCGAAGACTTATCACAAACTCTTTTAAATAATACTCGGTTTAACATTTTAATAATAAATGACTTATTATTATCAAGAAATTGTTGGTAGAATATATATATTATTAGTTATTAAAGAGCTGAATACTTACATAAGCTTGTTACCTCTTGTGGAGTAGTATAGATCGCTCACAAATATTCTTCGTGGAACTTTGTTTTGAGTAATCAGTCCCAGTTGTTTCCAGTTGCTTTTCATGCTTTTCCTGTCTATTTTCAATTCCCGATGTAGTGTGTTCTTCGGCATTCCTCTTCACTATTCCAAGTCACTTAATATTTACAAATAAATATTTATGAAAAATCTCGAAAGTGAAATGCCTCGAGACAAAAGGTTAATAATATTTAAGAGTCTTATCTTATTTAAGAGGCCCCCAAATGCCCTGGTACGGCCGAGAGTGGGGAGAGTCCGCTCTCCCTCTCGAAATGCTCTCACATTGCGATGCGTATACAGCCTCTGCTGGCGAAGTCCTACTCACTGCCTTCTCGTGGCGGGGGTGTTGTTTACAAAAATGAGAGGACGAAAAGCGAATGTCTGGCGCTTTAACCGGACCCCAAACCAATGGTGCACATGGGCTCCAGTATCCTGTGGGAACAAATGGCGTATGAACCAATCGTTGGTCACCGGCTACCATGGGACTGTATCTCCTTACGATGCTCCACTGCCTTGTGGGTCAGACGTTCAGGTCAAAGGCTCGGGGTTTGGCCCCCTAAGAAAACCACCTGCTTCGGTTTTGGCACCCGAGCAGTATCACAGCCCTCACACAAATCAAATGAGATTTGTGTGGCGCATATGTATTTGGTGCCTCCCTGTACCTATACTTATGTGTTAAAATAAATAAAAAATAATAAAATTTAAGAGAAGAGAACGAGATTAGAGAGTACTTTGTGCGGAAACTAAAGATCTATGCAGTCTGAGACGATTAATTGACATTTTACAAATAACATATTAACTGTATGGTCCTGATATTATATTTAAATCAACAAACCATAACATTCTAGATAATTAAAATATGTGTTAACCTTCGATGTTAGTAGTTTATGCTTGTTGTTCTTTATGACATATACAGCTTGTCTCATATCAGTCACTTTGTGTTAACATGTGAAACAGATGAAACGACCAGTTAAACACTGAATTGATAGATGGGAGTTTCGAAATGAATATTATTGCTTCAAACTGTTACTTGTTTTTATATTATAATATTAAAAAGATAACATTTTAAGAGTAAATTATTTTAGTGATTTACAATATTGTCCAAATTGGATTTAGGATTAAAGTTAGTGATAAATAAAGCTACTAATATAAAGGAGGTTTAGGGAGTTTGTCGAGTTTTATAGTTAACATCTTGAAGTGATCTAAGTTAGACAACTATTGAAACCCTAGAAACATCAGACAAGTATTTCATCGTAGAATATCACGAATTAATTAACTCTAGAAATGTAAACAATTATATGCTAATTCTGCCTCGAGATCTGAAGGCGCTAGATCAGATCCCCAATGGGTTCCTAGATGCATACAACTGAGTTTAGTATTAGAAAAAATAGAACAACTATTCGATGTACTCTCATTATCAATGGTTATCTAACTGAAGTTTGTCAGTGATGTTGACTATATGATTGACAAAATGTTTGTTTGGAAATTTTTATTATCATGGTTTGGTATCATCTGGGAATTCATTGAAAACAGATGTTTTAACTTAGTCCTGAACTCTTCGTCAATTGATATTCCCATATAACTCATGTATTATTATACTGATTGTTTTATGTAAATCACATCATAATTATGATATCGTATCTATTTTTTCTCTCTCACTAAATTCCATTACACAGAACTTAGATGAAGAAACAGCTAGTCGTATGACATGTCAATCAGAAATGCAAACATTAAAAGAAGAAATGGAATTTTATCGTCGTGTACATCAACAAGAAATTGAAGAATTACGTTCAATAAATAATACTGTTAATGATGATCAAGATGTTGAACATTGGCGTCAGTTAATGCAAAAGACCATTCGTGATATTAAACTGGAATATGATAATCGATTAGATCGTATTCGTGAAGAGATGGAACAAAGTTATATATTGAGAGTAAGTTTGTGTATGAAGCTAACACTCATGGGAACATTTTATGCCGATTTGAAACTTATAAGAATTAAAACAAAAAGTTAAATGACAATGTATTACGTAGATGATTTTTGTTCTGAACTGACCATAACTGAACAACCGTTGAGAACAGAAGAGGATTTGACAATTTTTTCTTCTTGGCACTGCTTATTAGTGGTGACCGATGACCCCATAGAAGGTCGGCAATATAATATTTAAATTTTGATAGCATGTATACAATACTATTGAAACACTGATATCATGAAGATAGGTTTAAATGTGCTAAATGTGAGCTTTGAGAAAGCAGATGGCCTAGACTACTTGTTACTATGTAATTACTTCACTACTGCTTCCAGCTGTTCTATGCCCCAGTCGCTTTGTAGAGTTTCATTAAGAGGAAATGAAGACTAAAGAAGATGTAACCTCGTGTATTAAAAAAAAACAAAATGGGCAAATGATAGCATGCTTCATATGATCAATCTTTCATATAGCGTAATGAAATTCTCAACTGATGAACTAATTTACGTTAAAAACATATTTCTTTATGTCACTTGTATCGATAAAACGGGCAACAACTAAAATTGTGAACTATAAGTAAGCTTTCGCAACTAAAGTCTCACGATTAAGTCTTCGAAAAGAAAATCAATTAGGTTGATAACCGTTAAAGGTAATTAACAAGATAAATAGCAAAGAAACGAAAGTGAATGTTAGTAATATCTATGATAATGTAGAGAAAACTTAACATAAAACACAGTTCGAAAAAAAAATGGATGAATTCAAGGAATGAATAGTTTGGAACAATGTTGAAACCTAAAATCGAAGTCATATATAAAGAACGAATGAATTCAGCCTATTGTCATCAATTTCAAGTCATATCGTACAACTACCACATGCAGCCCAAGTGAGATTTCTGCATCTCTCCACACAGTTTGATCAAAGCAACGAAACCAGTAATGTAAGTGTAAAAGAGTGATCTAATTGAATTAAGACTTTAAGTAGATAAAGTATTACGTTTACCAACATGGATATATTCGATCACTATTTGTTGTTGTTGTCATCTAAACTAACCGGAAAAACTTTGTCAACGTTCATTGTTTTGCTCAACTATTCACCTTACATTAAACTGATGGAGGAGGTTTAAAGCTTAGTTGGTTACGTTTGGTGTTATTGAGAGTTTAATTATGGAGCTCCCATCGTTTCTCTAGACAACAAAACCATCAGTACTCACTAGATGTAGACGATGATATTGTCTTAAACGTCACTTAAAGATTTAAAATTAAATCATCTAGCTCAGAGGACGCCACAACACCGAACTTATGTGTAGGTCTGTTACTTCTCTTGGGCCATGGACTGTCGATCAAAAATCCTCAATGATCTTTAACCTGGACTCTCATTTCCAGTTGTTGGTAAGTGGTACCCATGGTCTTAATATCTGTCCTTAATTCCCGGGGCCATGTATTCTTTGGTTTGCCTTTCTTCTTCTTGCCTTTAAGATCCCAAGTTAAAGCTTGCTCCATGATGAAGTTTAATGGTTCCTGTAAAGTTTCGTATCCACCTCCAGCATTGTTTTCTAATTTTCACTGCAACTGACAACTGCTTCGTTTTCTGTCACATTAGTTTATTGCTAATGATCTCTGATGAATAGATCTGGTGTATCTTGCATAAATATTTGTTTATAGATATCTATACCTTTTTGATGATAATCAACTGAACACTAGAAAGATCCATGTTTAAAAATTATATCACAAACTATCTATAGAGAACTCTTATTCAAATAGAAGTAATCAGTTTATATTTTTGTTAAATGAATGAATATTCAGATTTACTACAAAGATAATGATATTGCACACTGTTATATTGAATGTTAACTGTTTGGATCTATTTATGGACTAACACTACACATATATTTTTATTGTATAATTGTTAAGTAACTGAACTATGCATATATATGTTCCTCCTAATATAAACTCTATTTTGACCCATACAATTTACCGTTCTTGAATCATATCCAGTCTATTGGTTATAGTCTATCACATTCACAGCTACTTATGGCTAGATCTTGTACAAATGTTATTTTCTATTTTATGGTATGATGTAATCGTTTTGATTTGTATATAAATTCAGTATGTTTAAAATCAATGATTCATATCGCAAAGGTTGAGATTGATGTTCTGAACTCAACGAGAAGGTAGGTCTAGTTAGAAAGAAGGACCGATAAATAATTTAGATTGCTTGTACGGATTTATTTGTCATTGGTTCAGTTGATAATTCACTGTACTTTAATTGACAGTATCATTATGTGATAATATTAATAGAGTATAAAGCCACAAATTATAACACTCATCGACATAATTATACATCGATATGTATATAACGATGATGATGTTGATGATGAAAAGAACTACTATTTACTTTATTTTCATTTATAAAAATTACATTTATTTTAATAGTACACATATCTAATGTACTCATTTTCATTGATTTTTTATCATATGACTTGTTGATCAACGGTATCATATAGTTCTCATGTTTATTTTATTTCATTTATATTATATTTCTAATATAATCAATATCAATTGATCTTCTCCTTTCATATAAGTATGAATAACAGAAATAATAAGAAAATTTCACCAAATATTTCTATAGAATTTCAATAGAAATGGATCTGTGAACTTTATGTTATACTTCAGGGAACACATTGAGTGCCTTCAATGCAATAGGTTGATCACAAGATTTTAATCACTGAAAAATGGATCTATTATTATTACAACCATACTATCTTCAAAACTATAAAATTTATTAATCTCTATGAACCCTCCATATTACTAATAATAAAAATGTGATAACTAGTGACTTATTTCAAGAGGTTATTCCAGGAGTCCTAGTGAAAATCTCTGGCTAGTGAAGTTCAGCTATATTAAGTTTGAGTCAGTTATTTATCGATGATATTAGACAATGGCTACAAAATATCGGTAATTTATTAAGGTTAAGAAGTTAAATATCCTGGATTCGACCCCTGACGTGATTGTCCCAAACCAGAACAAAACAGCTTTCCAGTGTATTCTCGTTTCCAGTAGTTGTCTGATTTAGGTTAGTTTGTGATGTAAACCATGAAATCCAATAAACTCTGTATACTAATAGCTGTGAAATAGTAAGAAATATATAAATATATTACTGATAATGTTAATTAGTAATAAGTGGTATCAGCCCTTTTTAGGGAGTATGATATCGTGTGGTAAATGAAACAAACTAATTAAAAACTGGATAATACATCAAGTGTTAAAAACAAGTCTTTTAGACTAGATCCATATCTGATAAATTTGTTCTCCATTTTGAGATTTGATTTCCTCCCCCCCCCAGTTTTTTTCTTGATTACATTGTGAGAGTTATATGTATGATTTATTTGGGTAAGAATGTTTATGTTGTACATGATGTTAGTTTTTGGTTAGAATTAAACAAGGTTAATTACTATTATTTTTGTGTTATTCAACAACCTTATCTCTTTACTCAAAGAAAACATTGATTTTTCAAAGAATTATAATATGCTTATCTCTTTTGTCTCTTCTAAAGACTTAGTTGTGTAAATCAGAATATATTATCTTCAAAAAAAGTATCGGCTTGTTCAGTACATATTAATTTTGTGCCATGTCACTGATAATCTAAATTTATCTTCCTATATCAAGTAACTGTGATTGCTTTTTAAGCACTGCTAAATGGTTGGAGCTAGTCTATATGATACTCCGCTTGAACTAAATTTCACGTTTTTGATTGAGATCATGAACTGATTGATGTTGGACCACCATTGAAAACATGGAAGCACCGGATGGCTGTTTCGTCCCACCGTGGGACTCTTCGGCAGTGCGTATCCACGATCCCACCTCGCGGGGTTCGAACCCAGGGCCTTCAGCCTCGCGCACGAACACTTAACCTCTAGACCACTAAGTCATCATCTTATGTTGTCAATTTCTAACCCCAACCAATCCACGAAGTTAGTTTCAGCTTGTCGCTAAAGGTTTACTTACAATCTAGAAGGAACTAATGATCCTTATGGGATTCAAAACGGTATAACCCAGTTTTATTGTTTAAGATACTTCCTTTGAAGAGTTCTGGCCATGATTATCCTCATGTAGAACGTATATATTAGCAGTTGATTGATAATAGAGTAGTAACCATCATCCTTATCAAATTTTTTTATTTTAATGTATTTTAGCTGGATGAATTAAATAGACAAGATTCATCACAACGAACTGAATTTAATAGATTACAAGAAGAAAATTCAAAACTTAAAAGTGCTTTAGAAGGTACACGAGGCCGTGATGATCAATTACGTGCAAGAGTAAGTCTACTACTACTACTACCGTGTAATAAGTATTTTTCAATGATACTATTTTGTTAAATAAACTATTAAGAGAAGTATTTATGTTAATTCTGTTGCATAGTTTCACTAAGCTGGAAAAAACATCCATAATCATACATATACGTAAGGTTTTTAGGTGTGGTAAACAAAGTTGTTAATTAGAATGGATACCAGTAGATAATTGAAGTACATTTTTACAGTGCTAATAGACTTCATTCATTAAACTAATAAGGATATTTTATATAGGGTAGATATGAATTGACAGACATTTCTGTTTTGATAAGTTCAATATTCAAGTAGGTTTAGTATTATGATATAAATTTCATTCTGTTGTTTATTTGACTTCTTAGATCAGTTCTGGGTACTAGATTATAGTTTTAGTGTGAATGCAAATAAATTAAGATGAAAGACGATAATATCTAATATGGTTCGAACAATATCGTCTACATTATGTCATTTTTATTTATTATTTATTTAAACACATAAACATTGGTACGAAGAAGCACCAAACAGATATGCTCCACATAAATCGCTCGATTTATGTGAGGACTGAGATACTTCCTGGGTGCCCAGATCGACGCAAATGGTTTCCTAAGGGGCCACACCCCCAGCATTTGACCTAAAGCTCTAATCCACAAGGCAGTGGAAAAATATAAGGAGATGTAGTCTCGTGGTAGCCGGTTACCAACGATAGGTTCATACGCCATTTGATCCCTCAGAATCCTGCAGCCCATGTGCATCATTGATTTGGAATGAGGGTTTTCCATTTTCCCTATGTGGATCTCCATATCCACCAACCCGGTTAAAGCACTAGACATTTACTTTTCTTCCTCTCAATTTCGTAAGCAACAGTAATGCCACAAGAATGCAGTGAGTAGGACTTGTGTGACAGTGGTTGTACGCATGTGGCTACGTTAGAGCATCTGGAGAAGGAGAGATGAATTTCCTCACTCTCGAACGTACCAGGGCGTTTGGAGGCTTAGCAACTGTTTCGTGTTAGTATAGATAGATCTGTTCAAGAATTTTAATTTCAAAAGATCAGTCCACTGATTTCGGTAGACTAATAATTAAAATTGACACAAACATAATACTTACATCATTTGTAATCTGTATTAGCGATAAAAGTAAACAATATTTTTCAATTTTTATCACATTTTAGTGTGATCAACTGGAGCGTTCTTTAAATGAATCGGTTGAAGAGTCAAGAAATTTACGAAATCAACTAAATAAACTTATTGCCGAATCTGAACATGATAAACAATCAGCTGAGGAAGCTTTAACAAGACTTCATAAAGAATTATCTTCATTGACTGATGCAAAATTGAATTTAGAAGCGGAAATTGCTGCTTATAGTCGATTATTAGACGCACAAGATTCACTTATATCAAATACAAAATCTCATCCACATGAAAAACAGAATCAACATCAATCTCATCATTCTAATCGATCAGGATCAGGAAATTATCGACCACGTAATGAATTAAATGTACATGTTCCATCCTATTCAACAGCGACATCACCACATCATAAACAATCCCATAATAATGTGTAAGTTATTTGAAACAGTTTTATATCATCAATTATGTTAGCAATTATACCTATCAACCTTAATAGTTAACAGGTATTTGATTCTGTAAACCTCAGTTCTGTCTATATCATTCATCAATAGAGAATATCTTCCTATAAATTGTTTTATATATTGTATAGATTGTTCAAACTTGCTTTAGATGAACTCTGACATACATCTGAATCTATTTCATATTTCAACAGAAACGTTTGTTTTCCATAGGAAGATGATCCATTTACGAAGTACAAATGACAGTATCAATAAACAATAAGCAGTATGGATCAATTAAAACCGAAAATCCAATATATAAACAAAGATAATTGAAACGAGGATGGATGTGGTAAAAAAGAGAAAACAGTGAATTTTTTCTGGTTACAAATTCTACTCCTATCACTGTAGGTGTGAATGCAAAGCGACCTCTACAAAACTGTTGTTCCAGTCAGTCAGCTACAACGTAGAACCATCGGTCCAAGTTTCCACACCTCATTAGTGCAACAACATGAACATCAAATTCATAGAAGTGGTCAATTCAATGGTGGTAATATATAAGAGGAAGATTGCATATAATGATATAATACAGGAAGAAAGAATTAGTTGGTGGAAAAAAGGTATAAACTAATCTCACGGTTTAAGGGAAGACAACGAGTGTATACGTCGACGCTACTGTGATAGATTTTGAGCCATGTCACCAAGAGTCTCCAACCATTGGTTACGATAGTCACGTGGACCCCAACTGCGTAGTTTGCATGTACCAACGTGTTTCAGACCAAAGGTGACTTCAAGCACTGATACCACGCTTTGGTTGGGCTTCCCCTAACTTTCTTCCAACCATCTTCAACACTCATTATATGTGAAAATTATATTTGACATAATCTCAGCAATTGAAATTGAAATAATTCCAACGTTTCATCCAGCTGATCAGCATTGTTTAAATAGATACATAGGGTAACGTTCTTATTCTTTATCCAAGTCTACCACTGATGACTGGAGAATATGGGTTGTAAATGAAGTAGGCAGTCAATATACTATCCCGTCTTTAGTTGATTACGGAAAATGTTTAATCATCGGAAGATTTGATAAATATCGGATTCCATATTAGTTCACACATTTAGTCAAGATATTGATCAGATTGACCGTGTTTATGATTTATATTTTCTCTTTTTCAAAGATACAATAATTTTTTTGATGTTTGTTGAAACGCTAACATTGTTGACTTTTATAACACTGTGTTACAATATCGATTATCAATTATTTATTATATATTTCTAGCTCCCAAATGCCCTGGTGCAGCCGAGGCTGGGAAAAGTTAGCTCTCCCTTTCCAAATGCTCTCATATGGCCACGTGTATACAGCCACTGTCAGGGAAGTCCTACTCACTGACTTCTCGCGGCATCACTGTTGTTTACGAAATCGAGAGGACGTAAAGCGAATATCCGTCGCTTTAACTGGGTTGGTGAACACGGAGGGTTCACCTAAGAGAGTTGGAAAACCCTGATTCCAAACCATGATCCTGAGAGAACAAAAGGTACATGAACCAATTGTTAGTCGCTGAGTACCATGGGACTGCAACTCCTAAAAGTTGCTTCACTGCCTTATGGATTAGATCTTCAGGTCGAAGGTTCCGGGTCTCCCTTTAAGAAAACTACCTTCTTCGGTCTGGGCATCCTTGCAGTACCACAACCCATACACAAATCAAGTGAATTGTGTGGCACATATGTATTTGGTGCCCCTTTATACTAATATTTATATGCTCAAATAAATAAATAAAATTATATATTTCTATAAGATATTTTCATAATATTTACCTTTACTCTTAGTAAATAAAAATAATTTTATTTATGTTTAGTTCCGGAAGATGGACAGAAAGGGAAGAACCTAGCGGTCAGTCAACTAGATCACATCATTTTGTTGAACGATCTATTGAAGGTAAGTAAATAAAATGAATTTTGTAATAAAAAAGAACTTATTTACTTACTTACGCCTGTCACTTCCGACCAGCATTCTCCAACCCTTTTTAATCTGGGCATTCCTTTCTAGTTTTACACAATTGTTGTTCATTCTTCTTATGTTTGCATCGATTTCTCGTTATAATATGTTCTTTGGTCTCAGTTTTCTCCTTTGACCTTGACGATTCCAAATGAAGTCTTACTTTATGACGGATCCGGTTAAGTGATTTCTTCAATATGTATCCTATCCACTTCCAACCTTTCTTCTTGATTTCTTCCTTTATTGAAATCTGATTTATTCACTCCCACATATAAAAAGGATATAAATAAATAAATAAACAGTGAAATAATTAATTATTTTGATCATTTCTTTTCATATATAATTCAACTGGTTAACTTATATCAATAAGCGTAGATTAATAATGGTTAGTAATAATGACGTATCATTATAGGTGAACAACAAAAATAAACAAAACATCTCGTTATTATCATTACTATTATTACTATTATTCTTTTGTCCTAAAGTTAGTATTGGGTGTAACCTGCAAAAGAAAAAAAAAACTATTTTTACCCAAGAATATATATATATATATATCTGGATGATATATCTATTTGAGTCATGTATGTACTACTTGCGCATATATCCACACCTATTCACATACTCACACACTCACACATGCCCACATGTACACACACACACACACAATGTTTATATCTTTATTTGTTATTGTTGTCAACATCATCTTTCAACACTATACCCTTTCTTTCTTTTCTTTTTTCTTCTATACGATATTCTTTCTATGAATTTCTTTGTTGTTGTTGTTGTTGTTGTTTATTTTTTTCCATTTTATTGTGTATATTTTTCTTTTCTTTTCTTTTTTCCCGACTGGTTATAAAAATTTATTATTTTCAGAAAGAATAACTCAATAGAAACTTGTAATTTAGGGAGAAAAAGTAGAAGTAAAAGATGGAGACTAAGCAGAAGGATTAGATACAAAGAACAACGCCTACTAAACAAGTTAGATGATTAGGATAAGTAAATCAGTAATGATTAATAATAATAATAGTAATTAGTTTCTTCTCACTTAAATCATGAGAAGTAATTGGGTAAGTTTTCTTGATTATAAAGGTATACACACCTAATGATTATAGTGAATTATCTTAGTTGAACAGTTAAATCATGAAGAAGAATGTAAAATATGAAAAGTAGATTAGATAACGCATATTCTATTAAATTTACAATTGATTGATCATTAGGTAGTGACCAATATCATGTGTGTTAGATCCCTTTTAATAAAGATTAAATAATTGTATTGCAACTTGATCAATAGCATATGATGTGAATTAAAAAGGATCTGACACATATGAAACATTACAACTTGATTGATAGGATTCAATCTGCATTAAGAAGGACCTGAATTACATGACATGGATCACCACCCAGTGATCAATCAATTGTGAATATATCTTAGTCCTATAGGAGGTCAGTCACGGCCCGTATTGCTCAGTGGTAACGTTTCGGACTGTGAAACTGGTTGACACGGGATTGAATTTATCAGGAAGCAACAGTTTCATTAAGATTACAGGTATACCTTGCTGACAAGTGTCAAATAGCACGAAACCTAGGTTTAGGGTTTTTTGTTGACTGACTACCTCCAAACACCATCTAATTTAATAGATTATTTGATTTGAATTGAATTATTGACTTATAGTTGAATTTATGAGTCAATTAAAGCTAGACCAACATGGGAAACATGGTAGCACTGAACGGTTATTTCGTTCAAGTACGGGACTCCTCAGCACTGCACATCCACAGTTGAACGCAATCGACTCGATCTCATGACCTACGGTCTCACTCGCGAACACTTAACCTCCAGACGACCGAGGTGGGATCCAACAGTGCTAATGTCTAACTTCAATCAGTCCATGAAGCAGCCGTCCAGTGCTTCCAGATATTCCATAGTAGTCTAGCTTTAATTGACTTATGAATTCAATAATTAAATTACTACAATCTCCACAAAACTCCTTTCTGATATTGACTTATAATTAACAAATTAAATTAAGACAAATTCAAATATTAACTGATTATATTCAAGCATCAAGTCAAACTAATCAGGATCGAGAAAGCAATCTGATAGATAATGGGGAATATATATGTGTCAATTTAAGATACATCCATGTTAGATTACTAAGGGCATTACTCACCCATGCATGTAGGAATAAAGTAACTATATATATATAAGCATAAACTAAATATGCTATTGAGTGATATTTGTTATTATTAGGATTAATACTAAGATCAGGATTTTACGGCTATGATTAGAGTTAGGAGTATGTTTTACAATTAGGGTTTATCGTTAAGGTTAGGGTCTAGATTAGGATTTAGGGTTAGAATTAAGTGTAGGGGTATAAGTATACTAAACTTAACTCTTTACTCTGCACCATTTTCGTAAACCCAAACTCTAACGAATAAGAACCTGTGGTTAACTTACAGAAATTCATCCTTCAAATTTTTATATCATGGATCGATGTTAGATAAATAACCATTAAAAATCAGGAAACACTGGATAGATATTTTGTTCTAGTATTGGATTCCTCATCGGCACATATTCACTATTCCATTGGATTAAACTGAGAAATGTCAGGCTTCACAGAATTCAGACGACCAAGTAGTTCAGGTTTTCTAACTTATGTCAGTTCAGGATATTGATCGTCATTAGTAATATTTGTCTTATACCTGACAAGGTAGAAAAATCTTAGACGAACTCCAGGAGTTATCTTTTATTGAAATTCGGTTTAATCACTTGATGATAATGTATCACATCTAATGTGTGTTACGATCGTTGACCGGACTGACTGACAATGATTTAAAAGTAATTTACAGTTAAAATAGTGTTATGTATCCAGGTAATTAATTCTAACATATCGTCTTACTTATTGGTGGGAAAATGTATATTATTCTAAGTAAATCCTCTACAAACTTTAAGTTATGAGAGGTGACAACTACAGTTTTTAAAAAGTTAAATTCGTATTATTCACATTCAAAGACATTTATTCTTGACCATTTTACACTAGTAATTTGGCCTTTTGAACAAATATTGTTTTAAATTCATTTTGAATTGTTCGTTTCAATCTTCCTATTGATATCTCCTGTTGGCGTATATGCATCCTATACGGATTGCCTCGATATTGCTTTAAGTCACAAGCATTACAAGCAAAGATGGATGGTGGCTAGCAGTGGAATGCAGGACACATATTTCGTCGTATTTGACGTCCACTATGGGGCTCGAACCCAGTACCGTTCTCCTGAAACGCCATCACGTTATCCACTTAGCTACCAAGTCCTGATAACTAGTGGCTATCAGGACTATCACTGTTAGTCACCATCCATACTTGCTTATAATCATTGGTTTAGACAAAACTTTATGCTTTGAACAAAAATTTTTCTTAAAAAAGTAACCTGAATACAAGGTTGCAAATTTGAAAAGAAAAACAAAATCTTAGGCTTAAATTCACTTGGTGTTGTTTACTTGTATCTTCCAATTGTTACTGAATTCGAGTCCCAGAGTCAATATTAACTCTGAGATGCAGGTGCATCCAACTAACGTGTCCCAAATAGGACGAAATGCACGTTCTTGTTTCTACTGCTAGCCACTATCCATCTTTGCTTATAAAAACTCAGACATACATAATAGATTTATATATATATATATATATATATATATATATATATATATATATATATATATATATATATATATATATATATATATATATCATTATAGAGTTAATGAGAATGTTGATTTTTAATTGAGATCATGAATCGATCAATCTGCATAGTGATAACATAGCTAAGATCAGTAATTTTATGATCGTTATTAAGTGAAATAGTGTAACAAATTAGATTCGTTCTCAACATATAAAAACAGTATAGATAGAAAAGATCAATTGTGTAGTAATTTTATCATAAACTCCTATATATAGGCGGCCTGCTTGAATATCTGGGCTACCTGTTCCTCCCATCTAGATATTTCGTCAAGTTATCTGTTTTCTTGTTTGTTTTAACACATTATTATGTGTATTGAGCTCACAACCTATTCAGGCGCGTTTATGAAAAGTTTACAACTTTTCGCTGTACGGATTACAAAAAGGTACAACCAGCAACATCATGGTGGCTTGCAATATGCATTGAAACGAATGAACATTATTCAGATGTTGATTATCGAACTCCTAACATCTAACTGGCCATCACTCAATATTTATCGTCAGGATCGATCAATGTATAAGAAAAGGAAACTTGTTGAAATACTTTATGCTGAGAATTCAATAGTGTACTAAAAAAATATAATGTTGAATAAAGCTTATAATAATAATAATAATAATAATAATAAACAATCAAACAGCCCTGAACTCTTCCAGGTTCTTAAAATCTAGAGTCAATGATAATGTATTCAAACTAGTTGGTTAAAATCTGGTAAAACAAATTCTTTTAATTTGTATTGTACCATGACTTTTATTTTGTGTTCTGTCTGTGTAAATACCATTGTGATGTATGCTACTAATATCAATTGATATAAGTAGTATGTATCACTAGTCGAAAGTGAAATGCCTGGCGACAGATGATTTAGAAGATCAAAGGAAAAGAATCAAAACAGAGAGTGATTGGTGTGAAAACCAAAGATCAGTGAAGTCTGAGATAATTGGTTGACATTTTGCAAATTAAGTATTTACTGTATGGTTCTCAGATTTTATTAAGAGATTCTATAATGTTGTGTTCATATATATTTAGTTGTCTCCACTAGTGTTCTTGTTCACTACAATTCAACCTTCATAGATAAAATAGCTCAGTATTATGTTTTAACAAATTTATAATGGTCGATTACCCAAGTTATAGATTCCTATTCAAATTTCAGGAATGATATTAGAAAGCTAACCATTACTAAAATGTTCTAAACTAAGACGAAACATCTGACTAGTGATCCCTTAAAGTTCAATAGTTCTCTATTTGATAAATATTCTCATCAACTTAAACTAATCTTTGTCAACATTACTTAACAACTAAACGTTCTTGTACTATCATAGATGAATTTTGGTAAGTATTTGTTAGTATATTTGCTTCCTGTATAGATTATATTTGGATTTAAAGTGAAAGGTACTGATTTTGAGTCGCAGTACAAACATAGGCAGTGATATCTAGTAAGTAGATCCAGATGACGAGCCCCAAACAGGACGAAATATGCGTCCTAGATTCTACTCTTAGCCTATATTCATCTATTTCATAAAATTTGCTATTGTCATTCTTTTCGATTAGTACGTTATACGTATACATACTTATAAAGCCCCTCTTGGGCTACTGCCGGTACCAAGCCCGGATAAAGGAGGAGTGTTGAGCATGGGTTAGCGACCCCATTTCGTAGAAAACTAATTCGCTAAAGAAAAAGCTAAGCAGAAAAAATAATTCAAGCCATTTAAACTCTGCCCTGGGAGTTAGAGGGTCTTCTTATAGAAGAGTTATGATGCCTCATGGTGAAAGCCGAGTTTTTTCAGAAGTCACGAGGCTGATGCTCCTTCTGACAACCATAGAAACCATTAATTTAGCTACACTGAATATTCGTACAATGTGGGAGATAGGGGGAGCCTTTCAAATTGCTTCTGCATTACTGCCATGGTATACATAGGTTCTGGACCTGTGTGTTTCAGGTGTGTATGGAGTGTATACTTACTAAAACTTCAACAGCGATAACAAAACAAATATGGCAGTGAAGACTATTGTACCCTCTCATTCATGTCACTTATCCTTGTATGTGTACTAGGGATTCATAGGGTCTCCTACTTATATACTCCAGTTGTGAATGTATTTATATGCATGATATGAATTTATAGGCATGATATGAATTTATAGGCCTGATTTGTGTATTTTTTGTGTGTATGTAACTCATAATTACAAATAAAAAAATCAGCGAACTTTTCATTGTAATCTGATAACAAATAGTTCCTCACTGAAAAATTATATTTCGCTCCAGTATGTATCCAGATAAAGTAATTAAGCAGTATCCAGTTAAGTCAATCAGCTTCCAGGTAACCTTTACCAACTTTCAAAGCTGGAAGGAGATGAGAGGGAAATATGAACAGAAGTTAGGTAATAACAAAAATTTATTGTGTATCATAATAAGAACAAGCATTTCTGTTGTTGTTGTTGTTGTTAAAATTGAACTTTTAAAATTTCTTTCCTCTTGTTATCTTTTTCCAGGTAATCATCACTTATCTTGTAGCTATTCTGATCGTAAGTTTATTCGTATCATCCTTAATTTATTTGTTTTAATTATTACTACAAACTATTAAATTGAGTAGATAAGCAACATTCGGTTGCAATGGTGAACTTTCTTAATTATAGTTGATTGACAGCATAGTGTCAGTATAACCACTCATTCTGATGCATGTTTAAGTTGATCTTACAAATTATGTTTTCTTATTTTTAATGAATTTGATATACTACTGATTAGTAGATTAAGTTTTAGTCCATAAAACGTTAATTGAAGTTAGAAGACGGCCTGTTTGACGTTGAATATGACTAACAGAAAATATCACAGTTCAGTTGTACTGAAAATACTACTTTGAGTTAACTTATATGTCTACTGTTGTTTTGTTGTTAAACAGTTGCTGTACGAAACTTAGAAATTGTTTTGTGTGATACTGGATTAATGATACTTTGTTTCAAAGACAAATTTTATTATGTAAATGACTCAATAATGAGGGAAATTCATTAAATTTGTTATAACTTATGGCATTGTACCCTATTATTGTATGATATAATAATATTATCAATTAGAGAACAGTGACTTATCGACTGGACCAATGACACGTAAACCCGTACGAGTAGTCTAAATTACTTATCGGTCTTTCTCCCTGCCTAGCCTTGTCTGTTAGAATCCAGGACACTAATCTCAGCCTCAGCGATATGAATCATGTATTTCAATCATACTGAGTTTACATACAAACCAAATAGACCACATCGTATAATGAAATGGAAAATAACACTTGTACAAGATCTAATCAAACGTAGCTGTGAATGTTGGAGACTGTAATGAATAGACTGGATATGACTGGAGAACAGTAAATTGTTTAATAATAATCTATGGGTCAAAATAAAGCTTTTAATAAGTGGAACGTGAATATGCATAGTTTCTCTAGTTAACAATTATGCAATGAATTTATGTGTATAGCATTAGTTCATAAATAGTTCTCAAAAGTTACTATTCATAATTCTCGTCGGGATATAATAGGACTGATCCTATTGGGGTTATCGTTAAAAACCATAGCGTACTAGAAATCTGTTTCATCCTATAACAGGACTCCTCAGTTGTGCACACTCGTGACTCCATCCTGAATTAGAACCCAGCAAGTCACAGATTCGAACTTTGTTGCATATACTTCGTTTTAAGCAGCTAAGTAACATCATATAAATAATGTGTAATTCAACGATGATTAGCATCAACATGTACTTGGTTAGTGAATTATTATAATATTCCTACTTCATAACATAAACACAGAAAATAACATTAGTACAAGATCTAGACAAAAGTGGTTGTGAATGTGAGAGACTGTAATAAATAGACTGGACATAACTCAAGAATGGTAAATAGTATAATAATAGTTCATAGATTAAAATGAAGCTTGTAATGAGAGGAGTATAGATATATACAATCTAGCTACTGAATAATTATACATTAAAAATACACGTATAATATTTGTTTATAAATCGATCTCAAAAGTTACTATTCATAATTGTCATCGGAATATAACTGAATTGTTAGCCTACCGACTATAAAATATCCTGGTTGTCATTTTGAAATTCTTAGTCAATTGAAGATCGTGTGTATTCGAGAAAAATTTTATAAGAAATAACTTAAATGATCTAAGACTTGGTCTCCTTTTAGATTGATATCATATGCCAACAAAAAGTAAACAGTCATCCAGTATACAATGTAGGCATCTTTTGAATGGTACCTTGAAGATAAGATCTATTATAGTTAATAGTATCGTTACATTTTTTGCATAAAATCTTTATTATTTTATTTTATTTTTTTCCCAGTTGATAAACAACAAAATTCAATGAGTCATAGTGAAACATTTACACGTGGACATTTAGTTATTAATGAATGTGCAAAGAATGGATCTTATATTGAAATAACAAATAAAGGAAATACAGTGAGTAAATTATTAAATTGTTATATAATAATTTTCTTAGGGTATATGATATTTGTATGCAAAGTTGGATAGTGGCTAGCACTTGAATCCAGGACTCGTTGGTTGGATGTACCTACATCTGAGTTGATGTTCACTCCGGAGCTCAAACACAGTACCGTTCACTTCAAATGCCATCACTTTATTCACTTAGTTACTGAGTTCTGGTAACCAAGTGCTTGTGTGATGGAGTGAAGTTTAAATTTACTTGGTATTGTTTGTTTGAATCTTCCCATTGATGTTTAGAACTGCATATGTGTATACTGTGCGTATCACCTTGATATAACCCATATTTACAAACATTATATTGCAAAGATGGATAGTGGTTAGCAGTGGATGCTTGTGAAGTTAGGTTATAGCAAGAACAAAGATTCTAGCAGAATATTTATTTTTGGTCCCTTCAAAATGATACAGGGAACTATGAGTTATGCAGTAAAAATATTAATAATAATTATTTGTAAGATGAGGACTGCGATTGACCAGTCCTAGCCACAAGCTGGTGGTTATCAGAACTCAGTAGATAAATGGGTAAGGTGATGGAATTTGAAACGAACGGTACTGGATCCGAGTTCTGAAGTGGTCATCGACTCTGGTATACAGACATATCCAGCTGACGAGTCATTAAATGGGACGAAATACGTGTATTGATTTCCTCCATCTTTGCTTATGATGCTTCGTAAGATAGTTCCAAAAATTAGACAATATTTGCTCCACTCTAGAAGCTTTTAATAATTTAGTACGTTTATACATGAGATAATTGTCCATATTTTTTGGGAGTACTATTAGTCTAAGGGTCATTTATTTTAGGGACAAAATGCATTTGTACAATAGATTTATTCTGAGTAAAACAAAGCACATTACTTAAGGTTATTTTATTAGGATAACCATTTCATAGTATTTTCGCATATCATCGTCTTGTTTCCTAATCATTCAATATCATCGAGATATTCTGCAGAAATTTCATCTTTTGGGTTTTCTGTAGTTCCACTGATAATAATCGATGCTGCTAATTCTGACAATTTACTTCCCGTAATCAACCTTATGCAACTTATTAACATTCAGTAACTAATGCATTGTCAATCAATTTTCAAGCGTATGATTTCCTTTCGTTGATATGTAATAATCCTAAGCATTTATATCCTTGGTCCCGGTTGGCATTATCGTGGTTTCTCATTGCTGAGAAGTCCAATACCAAGAAGAAACAATTGTTCAGTGCTTCTTGGTTTTCAATAGATATCTTAGTCCGGTTGATCATATGAATAACAACACTCTTTATTGAAAATTTGTTTATTTGTGATGGTTTCCATATATTCCGTTCTTAGTTTCATTTAGATTATTGATTGCTATTATTGTATCAACCTAGCTACTGGATGTTGCCTTCATTATATTGTTTTTTTTTCTAAATAACTCTTAAATAATTATTACAAAAACAATTTGTGTTTTGATTGTTCATTGATGCTGTAAATGCCGTATCCACAAAACCCCTTCTGATATTAATCAACACATGCTCACTAGTGATTGACTTCAAGAGTTATTTCCTGGAGTTCCAGTGAGAAGCAGTGATTAGTGGGGTTCAACAATGTTTGTTGTGAGATAGTAACTCACTGATGACAATGGTGGATGTATCGCTTAATTTTGTGGATTAGTTGAAGTTAGACATTAAAATTATTGGATGCCAGATCAGTGGCCTAAAGATTAAGCGTTCACGCACGAGACCGATAGGTTCTGGGTTCGAATCTCGAGAGGCAGGATCGTGGATGTGCACTGCCGAGTCTCTCAGTGGGACGAAACGGCCGTCCAGTGCTTCCGAATTTTCCATGGTGATCTAGCTTTAATTGACACATGATCTCAACTACTAAAATTACTATAATATCTGCAAAACCTCTTCTGATATTAATTCACAAATTTACATTTGTAGAATGGATCGCTGGTTTTTTCATGAATACAAGTACCATATCTTGTAGACGAATCTCATATGTTGACTTCAAGGTTTTATGTGTCACTTAATTGTTTTGTCTAAGACTTCTATTGGGTTTTATAGATATCTTATGTAAGAATTGTTTTTGGATTTTGTTTTTACCGTAAATAAGTTTGCTCCGCATAGCTTCCACTTTTAAAAGCTGTACAGAAGCAGTTAGATTCACCCCACATATCATTTAATAGATTTGTAAAAGTTATATGTGTTAAATGTTGATAAACGTGTCTAAAAACCTCAATAATCTTAAAGTGTCCAAATTACTATTACAGTATCAGGGAGTTTGGCAAATATCCAATAAATCAAGAGGTCGATGATTTCCTTTTATTTCAAGACTTGTTTAGCTAAAGGTTAAATTATCATTACTAGCAAACCTTCCAGAAGTATCTAGAACCTCAAAGTTATTACTGACAATATAACTTACTATTGATTCATGGAGCCACTCTAACTTTTAAAATAGCATTCTAAACTTACAGTCTAACAGACAGAAAACTTGTCACTCGTAGATAACTAAGTATGCATAACCTTTGGAGGGGGGGGGTAGAAACGTTTTAAGTGTCCAATGCCAATTTAATCAAAATCGACATCAACAAGTTCATAAATCAGTAGCGACGAGTGTAAAACAGTTATTATGTTTCATTTAACCCCATCAACTAAGTAAAGGGAACTCAGTGACAGATATTTTGTCCTAGTTTGCAACCTTCTAGTTGTAAAGACTCTTATCCTTACACAGAATTGAATCCAAAGTATTTAGATCTAATAGCAAGCTTATTATTATTTAGTTAATGAATCTGAAAGTAATTGTTTCTATCATGTGATTACAGTGGATTTGTAGTAAAATTCAACTATCAACCAATATTTTTAATTGAGATCATAAAACGATTGATATTAGACCACCACTGAAAACCAGGAAGCATTGAACGGCCGTTTCGTCCTAGTATGGAACTCTTCACCCACGATCCCGCTCGCGAGATCAGAACCCAGGGTATTCGGTTTCATGCGCGTACGCTTAATCCAATATCATCATTTATTGTTCATTGTCTTAGTTTTGACTGAACATACTGTACACAATACAACTTTGAACTCTACAACATTACGATATGCATCTGGAAGCAATTTATCAGTGAATAAAGAGATGATATTTATTTACCTGTCTTTATGGAGAGTTGTGCATAATTTTCAAGGTAAATATCATCGCTAGATGGTTTTTTCAGCTGATCAAAAGTCTACAGAAATCGAATATTGTGCTAAGTAATACCGATTAAATGTTTTTTTTTTTCATTGTGTATTTATGTGCTTTTCTAAGAAAGGAATGGGAGATTAGTAAGTGAATTATGAAAGAATTATACTATATTAATAACAATATGTTAATTGATATTTAGGAAGAATCTCTATTCGGTTGGTGTCTTATTAGAAATATTGATCAAGGAAGACAGATAATTCGATACACATTTCCTAATCATACTTTATCGCCTCATTCAAGTGTTAAGGTAAGTGTAATATTGTATGAATAAGTCGATAACTGTATAGATAATTGAGTGGAATTCATTTTGTATTGTTTGTTCGAGTCCCGAAATATACAGTGACTGTCAGGGAAGTCCTACTCACTGCTTTTTCGTGGCATTACTGTTCCTTACGAAATTGAAGGAATGAAAGGCGAATGTACGGCTCCTTAACCGGGTTGGTGGACATGGAAAGTCCATCTAGGGGAAATGGAAAACTCTGATTCCGAACCATTCGTGAACATAGGCTCCAGGATCCTGATAGAACAAATGGCGTATGAACCAATTGTTGGTGACCAGCTACCATGCGACCGCATCTCCTTACGTTTTTCTACTGCCATGTGGATCAGACCATTAGGTCAGAGGCTCCGGGAGTGGCTCCTTAAGATTTATTGAAAATGAATGTATTTATTGGTTTTGCTTAAATTTTTAAGATATTACATAATCAATTTTGGGAATTTGTGGAGATTGTAGTATTTTCAAAATTAAATTCACGAATCAATCTAAAGTAGATCATCATTGAAAATCTAGAACCATTAATCCTCAAAATTATTAATCGTGATCATGTGCTCACTACTGACTAGCTTCAAGATGGATTTCCTGGAGTTTTAGTGAGAAACTATGTCTAGTGATTTTCAATATGCATCGGGTGTGAGACACTTATCCACCTCAGACAATGGATGAAGGGTTGTGCAAGATCATGGATTGATTGAAGTTAGATATTAATATAGTTGGATGAAAGCTCAGTGGTCTAGGATGTTAAGCGTTCACGCATGAGACTGGAGGTCCAGGGTCCAAGTCTCACATGCGGGATGGTGCGTGAATGCTGCTTCTTTTGTAATAACATATAACTAATAGTATGATATAGTGTCTGTTATAATGATCTTTTTTTGATTATTTAAGCTTTGTATATAAGCTAATCCTTTTGAAAATAAAAAACATATTTCAGATATGGGCAGGCAAACCAACTACACGTAATTCTAATACAAATGATATTGAAGCTCCTTATTCAACTTGGGGTACTGGTTCATACATACAGACAAGTCTTTATAATCCAGATGGTTTAGTAAGTTTTGACAATAGTTACATCATCTTCTTTAAAGATTATTTTGTAAAAAAGAAACATTTAAATTTTCTAATGGTGGTATTTTATAGCATTAAGATGATCACTGATTGATGTTGAATTGGATGTTGACTCTGTGGTCCAGTAGGTTAAGCGTTTGCGCACGAAGCTGAGGGCTCTTGGTTCGAATTCCGCGGGCGAGACCGTGGATACACTGCCGAGGAGTCCTACAATAGGACGAAACAGACATCCAGTGCTTCTAGGTTTCCAAAGGTGGTCTAACATCAATCAGTTCATGATTTCAATCAAAAAGATTTTGAAATGTTAAGTTAATTTTTACAGAAGTTCAAATTTACATAAAATGGATTATTCTATCGAACTTAATCGGTAATCTATTTATTATACGAACGTTTCAAGAAACAGTTGATTTTTATTTTCATAAGGTTGAATGATTTGATTTCTTAATAGGAATACAAATTCTTGCCTCAGATTCCATCTTCTTTAGCGACCACTAGGTAGAAATATCTCATGATCTTCATAGAGATCCTTGTGTTTTTAAGCGATGTGGAATGTCATCATATAACATCGTGAGCAACAATGCCAGGATGCTTGTGATGAGTTTCTCCCCCTCTAAATGCAAGTTGTTGCTTCAGGACTGGCCTGCATCAACACCTGAACTAAGGATAGAGAGTGGAATAGTTGGACGCGTCGATAATTTCACTTATCTTGGAAGTCTGATCAGTCCAAATGAGTTGGTGTCTGAAGAAATCACTACACGGATTCAGAAAGCTCATTTGGATTTTGCCAACTTACGTCACCTCTGACAAAGGAGAGATATCCATCTATCAATAAAAGGACTAGTATACTGCGCGGCAGTTTGTTCTGTTTTACTTTACATCTGCGAAACATAGACATTAAGAGTAGGAGATACTCGTAAGTTACTAGCATTTGATCACAGATAACTTTGAAAATATTGCTCGGATTTCCTCGGATCACCGGGTATGTAATAGTGAGGTTAGACTCGGGGTATCAGGGAATGATGGTAAATCAGTTGATGAGGTTGTGAATCTTCATCAACTGAAATGGTTGGGCCACGTGTTATGTATGTCTGAACACTGTTTACTACGACGCGCAATGATAACTAGTGTTGGAGACGGCTGAGAAAATGTTATGGGCGGCCAAATAAAAAATCACTGAATCTGATCTTACCCATGTTGATAGATGCAGACTACTTGATTGGGGTCCGCGTGACTATTGTAACCAATAGTTAGAAACTGAGTAACATGACTCGGAATCGATCACAATGACGTCTGTGTATACACTTCCCGGTCTTCCCTTAAGCTGTGGGATTGAAGTGACTTTCTACCTTTCTTTCTACCAACTAATTCTTTCTTCCTGTATTATATCCTTATATGCAATGTTTGTTTTATATATTACTACCATTGAAGTAACTACTTTTATGAATTTGTTCTTCTTGTTGTACTAATGAGGTATGTGCCTAGTCCTACGTTGTAGCCGACTGACACCACATATAATTCCACCATCCTTGAATGTTTACACCAATAAGTCAAGAGTAAATTTTTTATGAAACCATCTTTAACTTTTTAAAATTGAATTTTAACTAGAATTAATATATAGAGCATTTGTTTCATTCTATCTATTACTTATCTCTGTGCTAATGTGATATGGCAACACGTACCAATATACGTACATACGAAGTTCTAAGTTGTTACTGACTGACTGATTTATTACTTATCAACTAGACTGACTTGTTATATTCACATTATTAGTTGAATTCAGTATCTATTCCTTTCAATCACAATATATTATCTCTAACAAAAGGGTAAAATAAAACAAATAAACAAACAAATTATATTCATCTTTTAACTTTATAGGAAAAAGCAACTCATATTCAAAAATTACAATGAAATTATATAATATCTATCTATGATTTATGAAGAATAACATCGTGACAAATATCATGAATACCTTCATAAAGTACTGTTCTCTTTTGTTGTTGTTCTTATTGCTGTTATCGTTATTGTTATTGTTACTTGTACTGCACATATCATATATTCTTTTTTACTACTTAGTATAATTATATTTTTGTTTGTTTGTTTTTTTTTCGTTTTTTTTAATTAAAAAAATGTTAATTTGTTCATTGTAAAATTTTTTTTATTATTATTGTTGTTGTTGTCGAGTGGGTGGGGGTGATTGGAAGTAGTAATAGTTTATCTTTAATTAATCAGTAGTTTGTAAGTAGTTTAGATTTGTTTGTTTTTTTTCCCTCCCCTTTAAGAAACAATGTAACCCCTACATATTTGAATTTTGTTTTTTTTTAAAAAAAATTTTTTTTTATTTATTTACAGTTTCTAGACTGAATTAACATTTTTTTTTAAAAAAAAAAGCAAATTATTTTATTTCGATTATGAGTTGAAGTTTGTGCACATATTGTACAGTTTTTTTTTTAAAATTTATTATTTTTCACTTTAATATACACTGCCATATATTAGTTTTTGATATTGATAGTAGTTTAATGAGATAAGAATAGTACTTATATAGATATGAGTAGTATATAACGATAGTCAGGAATAGAATGTCTAGTAGTAGAAGGTCAAGAAGATCAAGGAGGAAAAAAAACGGGAAAAGAATGTAATTGATATGAAAATGGAGGAACAATGAAATCTAAGGTAATTGATTGACATTATACAAATGAAGTATTTATTGTATGGTTCTCAGACTTAACTAAGACGTGCTGTAATTTTGTGTTCTAGTATGTTCGATTGTGATATTACTTACTTACATCTGTTACGCCTCATGGATGAGTATAGGCCATTTACTATCATTTTCCATCTAACTCTATCTTAGGCGATCCTTACCACATGATTCCAGTTGCTATTCAACATTTTCATGTTTATGTGTTCTTTGATCTTCCATTTTGCCGTTTCTCTACAGGATTCCAAATTAGTGCTTGCCTTGTGATGTAGTTTGATGATTTCTTTAATCTGTGTCCTATTCACTTTCAAATGTATGTTTATAAATTCCTTCTCAGCTGGAAGTTGGTTTGTTCTGTTCTACAGTAGACTGTTGCGAAAACATTTCGTTATACGGCTTTCATGTTACTGAATTGATCTAGGGATAAATCCTTTGCAAAATATTCCTATTATAGATGTAGATATTACCAAGAACAATATAAATGCTAGAGAACTAATGATAATATTAAACCTTAATCATATTTGAGGATGAGTGTAATGGATGTCGAATTCTGGAAACAGGAGATACACTTTTTATCTTAGTACTTGAACATAACAAACTGTATATTTACCATGAGGCAGTCAGCTACAACGTAGAACCAGACACATATATGCATCAGTCCAAGTTGACACACCTTACTCATTAGCACAAAAAGATGAACACCGAATTCATAGAAGTAGTTAATTCAATGGCACATATATGTATCGGTCGAAGTTAACACACATCATTAGCATAAAAAGATGAAGTAATTACTTCAATGGTAGTAATATATAAAACAAAGATTTCATATAAGGATATAACACAGGAAGAAAGAATTATTTGGTAGAGAGAAAGATATGAAGTGATTTTAATCTCACGGTTCAAGGGCAGTTAGAGAGTGTGCACACCTACGTCATTGTGTTCGATTCTGAGCCATGTCACCCACAGTCTCCAACCATTGGTTACGATAGTCACATGGACTCCAACCAAGAAGTCTTTATCTACCAACAAAGCTCAGATCAGAAGTTAGTGACTTTGTGAACTGATGCCACGTTTTGGTTTGGCCGTCCCTAACTATATTTACCGTAAATCAAAGACATTCACAACATTAAATTTAATACGATATCCAACTAACGAGAAATACCTATCTTTACTCATATATACACAATATGCTTCATAGGAAACATAACTGGTATGACTAACCTTATTTATATGACCACTGATCGTTTACATTGTTATCCTAAATACTTCTTAATGGTCATCCTATTGTCTGTATATTGGTTCAATGAACTAAACGAATTGGTTGCAAATCTCTAAGATATCACCACTAAATTGTTCTGATCCTTAGAATTTCATCTAAGAAATATAATATCTAGAGCTTAGATTCTTAATATACCGTGAATAACTTGAGCACTCCAGCACTAGAACACTCCAAGTAGCGAATAAGAAGACAAAAGAAGACTGGAGAAATTGCTTGTTGGGCAAAAACCGAATTGTACAGAAAATTATGGGTATTTATAGATATTAGCGTTTGTTAAATCAATATTATAATTCAACCAATCCACAAAGAGGCATGTTATGCTACTGGCCAACAGTAGCATGCCATGTCGATATTCTAGAAAGCTCTATTACGTTCTGATTGGATGGGACTCTTCGGCTGCTCTAGGGTCTCTGGAGGCTCCATCGTAGTTCTTGGAAGCCGTTCCAACAAGAAATAGATCATTTTTAACCAATATACACTCAATTATAAAAAGATAAATCCAATCAAGTTCAACAGTAATAGAATATTAATAATCAATTTATTATTCACATATCGATTAGAAATACACGTTTTCAATACTGAATGCTTAATTTATACTTGTTAAGACTGTTTTTAAGTGGTTAATTCAATAGTTACTGTGGAACAATTTATTAGGATTAGAAGTTGGATACTGGTCTTAAATTCTAGGTATATAATATCCAATGGTTGTAATGTGTTTATTTAGAAAAGAGTTCAAGACCAGAACATTCTCGTCAATGGAATGAAATGGTTTAAGTCACTTTTCCGGTTTGTGTGCCTTTGAACTCTGAATACATCACATATAATACAACTCTGTGCATTGAAGTGATGTATGATGAAATCAACGTAGACCTAAAGCGTATAAAGTAACCGTTCCGTTCTAGTTAAATGTTTTTTAAGTACTGCATGTCACACACATAACAGTCAATGTTGAAGCCTGGTGAAAAGCAATAAACTGTCTAGTCGTAAGATCGGAATCCAATGGTTAGAAATTCTAGACATTAGTACTATGTTTTGTACCTTAATCCTCATTGAAATTACTACTCGTAGTGTAAACGAATTTGGAACAATGATGAAACTGATACTTTGAGCTTCATATTTTTCAGCTTAAGTCGATATTGATATTTTAACCAAATATTTATCGCTTAAGGTATTACCAAGGTACCTTGATTAGAAGTCCTCATTTCTCATGTCAAACGTTAGCAGTCCTGATCCCTCGGAATGCTTGGATAAGAACATGATATAATCGCATTTTTGTAAATAACATATATATGCAACTTATTCTATTGTTAATAGTCCCTTTCAATAGTTACATTTTTTTTTCTGATTACTTGACACTGTGAAGAAATCACTGAGGATAATAGTAAAAGTATAACCTAGAGATGGAATCTCGAGGTCTTCTCAAGATGACCATGTGTTTTTAAAGTCACTTTAGAGTCATTGAGGAGAGTCTGTATACACTGAAATTACTTTACAACAGAAGTAATTAAGTATGTTGCAGCATGGAAGTTTTAAGAAGTCTCCTGATTTTTCAAGGCTTATCATCAGTTTTCGATCATAGCATTGTAGAAATATAGCTACGTAGTGTTATATCTGGATGAGAATAATGAATGGTAACTGTTGGAATCGACTTCTGAAATAACACTTTATATTTTTTATTGTATAATTGTTAAGCAACTAAACTATTCATATTCGTGTTTCTCTTATTATAAACTTTATTTTGACCTATGAACTATTATTATACCATTTACTATTCTTGAGTTAAGTCCAGTCTATTAATTACAGTCTACCATATTCACAGCTACTTTTGGCTGAATCTTGTACAAATGTTGTGTCCTACTTTATGATACGATGTGGTGTGTTTGATCGGTATATAAACTCAGTATGTTTGAAATACATGATTCACATCACAGAGGCTGAGATTGGTGTTCTGGATTCTAACAGACAGGGCTAGGTGGGAAGCAAGACCGATAAGGACTCAAGGTTGCTCGTACGTGTCTTATGCGTCATTGGTCCAATCGACGATCCACTGTTCTCTAATTGGCGGTATTATTACATTATACATTGATAGGGGCACAAACCCATAAGTTATAACACGTAGCACCATCAATATGACTTTATTCGTGCTAAACGTGTCGTTCTGCATATTCTTCATAGACATAAATAATTTCATAGAAAAATCCACCATTCACTTGATATTGTTTACTTGAATCTTCTCATTTACGTTTAGGAATGCAATCTATGTCTCTTATTGGTATATGTGCATACTGTGCGTATTGCCTTAATTTACAAGCATTATAAACAAAGATGGATAGTGGCTAGCAGTGGAATCCAGGACGCGCGTTTCGTCCTATTTGAGACTGGTCAGCTGGATGTACCTGCATCTCGGAGTTGATGTTCACTCTAGAATTCGAACCCAGTACCATTCGCTTTAAACACCATCGCTTTATCCATTTAGCTACTAAGCTCCAAACATGACAAAACGCGTGTCCTGGATTCCACTGTTAGCCATCATTCATTTTTGCTTAAAATTCACTATTGCCTACAAAATCTTAATCGGTAGATACACTAAAGATTTATAAATATGAAGTTGTAAGAAAACTTTTGTTGTTCGCACATCGATATACAGACACCATGCGTTAAATTTGTTATTTGCTTTAACATTCCTAGCTTACCTATTATTCAGTGAAACATCATTAAAAATGTTTGTTTGCGAGTTCATCATAAAAGGAGGTAGATTGAATTAAAAAGACTGATTCACATATTATGTAAAATCCATATGTTCAAATATGAGCACTTGATGAGTTGAAGATCAATTTTACTCAATTTATTTAAATACATAAACATTGGTACAAAGAAGAACCAAATAAATATGCGCCATATAAATCATTCATGTGAGGGATGGGATACTGCACAGGTACCCAAGCAAATGGTTTTCTTGAAGGGCTGACCGGAGCCCTCAACCTACAGGCCTAATCCACAAGGCAGTGAAGTAACGTCAGGAAATGAAGTTCATTGGTAGCCGTTCACAAACTATAGGTCAATATAGCACTTGTTCCATTAGGATCATGGTGCCCTTGCGCATGAATCGTTTGGAATCAGGGTTTCCTAACTCCCTTAGGTGAACTCTTCGTGTCCACTAACCCAGTTAAAGCGCTAGACATTCGCTTTTCATCTTCTCAATTTCGTAGACAACACCACTGCCGTGAGAAGGTAGTGAGTAGGAATGGTGTGGCAATGGCTTTATACACGTGTTCACGCGAGAGCAGACTCTTCCCACTCTCGACCGTATCACAGTATTTAACGTTGAATAAGACGAGTACTATTATTACTAAACAATAATAATAATAAGAAACCAATTAGAATAGTGAATGTTGTCCACTTGCACATAAACACTAATACACATTGTAAAAGTCTAGTTTTGTGAAATTTTGTCAGATTCCCTCTCTCTCTCTATTATCATGTTAACGATCCATTTCCTTGATGATAATTTAATGAAGGCACATTTAATAAGTTTTCATTATACCACCGTGATACACATTCAATTAGTTAATCATAAGAAATATGAAAATTTGTGTGTGAGTTCAAGCTGTTACATGTTAATTATATATATGTGTGTGCAAAGTTATCTATGAAATCAGAATAAACTATCAGGATGTTTGTAATAATTAAGGTGAACACCAACGCAACTTCATAAAGCCATTATTAAATATTTATATATCCAATAAATTATCTTACATGTAACGAAGCTATTGGTTGAGAACAAGTGAGGGTGGGGAGAGTCAGCTCTCTTTCTCAAAATGCTATCAAGTGGCCACGTGTATACAGCCGCTATCAGAGAAGTCCTACTTACTGCCTTCTCGCGACATCATTGTTGTTTACGAAATTAACAACACGAAAAGAGAATGTCCGGCGCTTTAACCGGATTGGTGAATATAGAGGATCCATCTAAAGGAGTTGGAAAACCTTCATTCTAAACCAATGGTAAAAATGGGTTCTAGTATTCTGAAGGATCAAATCACATATGAAACCATTATTGGTGATCAGCTACCATGAAACTGCATCTCCTAACATTCCTCCACTGCCTTGTTTTATTTATTTATTTTATTTTAACACATAAATATTGGTACAAGGAGGCACCAAATACATATGCGCCACACAGATCTCATTGGATATGTGTGAGGGCTGTGATACTGCCCGGATGCCCGAACCGAAGCAGGTCCACTGCCTTATGGATTAAACCTTTAGGTCGAAGACTCCGCGTGTGGTCGCCTAAGAAAACCTTCTACTTCGTTTTAGGCATCCGAACAGCTCTTTTTACCAATATTTATGTGTTCAAATAAATAAATAAATAAAGTGATTCAATCACTAAGTATCTAAGTTAAAAGAAAATCTTATATTTTTCATAATAAAATTTTAATTATCTTATCAAATAAATATAAAAAAAAAAGATAAACAAAATCAATCCTCTTAATCAATAAAAATCAAAATTCTATTTTTAAATAGAAACAAAAACTTGGCGAAGAGAAAAAAATTTTTTTTTATTTTTTAAAGAAGTTCCTCCCCCCCCCTCTGTCTCTCTCTCGTAAAACTATTTAAATATCATTAATCAAAACATAATTCTAGAAAACTGATGAAAAAAAAATTTTGTTTTTTTTTTTACAATGATTTGTTTATCTAAATTAAAATAATGAAAATATTCATTTTAATATAAACAAACATTTCATGTTACATAATCAATAATCAATAATATGAGTTCGTAGTACATACATACATACATACATACACAGATGGATACATACACACACACACACACACACAATAAATCCAATCCCTTTTACAGATAGTACAATAGAACTGATCTATTTATGATGATTATATAAATTGTTAAAATAAATAAAGTCAATATGAAAGGTTAGATTATATACACAATAGATCATTTCTTCAATACATTAAATAATGTATTCTATATATAAAGAAAGAAAAAAAAGAAGAATAAAATAGATAAATAATGAAATGATAATATGAATTGATTATTTATATACATAAATAAAAAGAAATTCTTTTTGTAAGCAATGATAGATAGTGACTAGCAGTGGAATCTAGGACAAGGCGCGTTTCGTCTTATTTGGGACTTGTCAGCTGGATGTACCTACATCTCAGAGTTGATGTTCACTCTGGGATTCGAACTCAATAACATTCGCTTCAAATGCCATTGTGTTATCCACTCACAGCTACTGAGTCCTGATAGCCACTTGCTTGTACAATCGGGTGAAGTTTAATTCACTTGATATTGTTTTACTTGAATCTTCCCATTGAGGTTTAAGACTGCATATATATAATGCTATGTTTGGAAGTGATAACGAGTTCACTTCGTTTGAGAACGGAACAAAGACACTGTGATTAAAAACCAATAAACTAGCTATTCTGATGTATCCTAGCCCCAGTTAATTAGAGAAAGAAGTTCAAGTTCGAAATGGGGAAATATATTCCATAGGCAGCCAAAAACACGAGCAATCATAATACTTACTTACGTCTGTTACTCTTAATGGGACATAGGCCACCGAACAACATTCTACAACTTACTCCATCCTAGGCCTTCATTTCTAGTTCTATCAAATTTTTGTTTATTTTTCTCATATCTATCTCCATTTCTCGGTGTTATGTGTTCTTTGGTGTTCCTCTTCTGCTTTGGCCTAGAGGATTCTAAGTGAGGGATTGCCTTGTGACGTAGGTGGGTGCTTTCCTCAATATGTGTGTTTTATTCACTTCTAGTGCTTATTCCTGATTTCTTCCTCCTTTGGAATCTGGTTTGTTCTTTCCCACAGTAAGTTGTTGCTCATAGTGTCTGGTCAACGGATTCGAAGTATTTTGCTTAGACAACTATTAATAAACACTTGTATCTTTTGGTTGATGCCTTTTGTAGTTCTCCAGGTTTCCAGCCCATACAGTAGAATTGTCTTGACATTTGTATTGAAAATTCTGCGTCTGGTGTTGGTTAACAGACAGTTGTTTTGAGTTTCGGATGTTCTTAAATTGTAGATATGCTGCTGTTGCTTTGCCGATCCGCGCTCCAGGAGTTGCAATCATAACAAGCACAAATCAAATCTAACTTTATCAAAGTTCGTATGCACTTTTCTAGTCGATGATTGACTAATGGGTATGTTAGGGACAAGCTACCCGGCTTTGAGGCACACATGAGCACCACAGAGTAAGCCCATACAAAACACAAATACTGGATTGACATGAAATCTAAGTGTTTAGGAGTTCGCACCAATTTCTTCGAACCACTGAATATATTTGATATTTCCAAACAATTTATGACAGAATACAATTAGCTTTATTTTCTAAGAGACTACTATGTATGTTAAATTAGTAGTATTAGTAAAGAACTTGATTGAAAAAAATTCCTCATTGAATGGTTTCTATTCTTTAATATTAAGTAGGCCCCCGAATGCCCTGGTACGACCGAGAGTGGAGAGTTCATTCTCCCTCTCGAAATGCTCTAACATGGCTACGCGTATATAGCCTACGCCAGGGAAGTCCTATTCACTGCCTCCTCGGGGGTGTTTTTGGAATTGAGAGGACGAAAGGCGAATGTCCGGAGCTTTAACAGGGTTGATGCACACGGAGGTCCACCTAGGGAAGTTGGAAAACCGTCATTCCAAACCAATTGTGCACATGGGCTGGCTCCAGGATCATGAAGGAACAAATGGAGTATGAACCAATTGTTGGTCACCGGCTATCATGGAACTGCATCTCCTTACGATGCTCCATTGCCTTGTGGATCAGACTTTTAGGTCAAAGGCTCCGGCTGTGGGCCCCTAAGAAAATCACCTGATTCGGTTTGGGCACCCAGGCAATATCACCGCCCTAACACAAATCAAATGAGATTTGTGTGTCTCCTTGTATCAGTATTTATGTGTTCAAATAAATTAAATAAAAATGATAAACAGTTGAATGATTATTTGTAAAATTTCGAAGTTAATCATTTTTTGTTTCGAGTTGTTGTAAAACATGGATACATTTGGTATAAACTCTAATATGTGGAAAATTAGACAAAGTTGGAAATGTGGTGACTTGTAATATGTTTACCATAAGAACTAAACAACATTCAGTCTTAGTATAATGGAGGTCATAGTTGTGTGCTGCTAAATAATAGTTCCTAACCAGAACAAAACTGTTATCCAATGCTCTTCACGAATTCTAGTTATCAGTGAAGAAATCAATCTTTCAATGAATATACAATTGGAGATAGAGGAGTAGGTTGTTTCAGACAATTTAACTAGCTATCATCCAACTAATTAATTTGTGATTTATCATCATTTATTCGGACAAAGAGGCACCGAATACACATGCGCCACATAAAAGTCATTTGATTTGTGTATGGGTTGTGATACTGACCGGGTGCCCAAACTAAAGCAAGTGGTTTTCTTAGGGGGCTACACATGGAGCCTCCGGTCAGAAGGTCTAATCCACAAGGCAATGGAACAACGTCAGGAGATGCAGTCCAATAGCAGCCGGTCACCAACAATTGGTTCATGTGTCTTTTGTTCCTTCAGGATTTTAGAGTCCATGTGCACCATTGGTTCGGAATGGGGGTTTTTAAACTCCACTAGATGAACCGTCAGTGTCCACCAACTCGGTTAAGGCGTCGGACATTCCTGTTTTGTCCTTTCAATTACGTAAACGACAGCAATGCCTCGAGACGGCAGTGAGTAGGAATTCTCTGACAGTTTCTGTATACACGTAACCATGTAAAAACATTTCAAGAAGGAAAGTTAACTCTCCCCACCCTATGCCATACAAGGGTAGTTCACCATGTACAAAGTTAATTAGTTATGTGATTAACCTATGTAAACAAACCAACAATAATCACAACAACAGTAATAACCATATTACTTACTTTCTTAAACTGATTATCATTTGAATGAAGCGATAAACAATTTGATTGTTGTTGTTGTTGTTGTGGTTGTGGTTGTTCTTTATTAAAACTATTATAAGAATAATGATTTGTTAATGAATTGAATCGAATTGTTTGTAATTCTTCAGTTAAATTATTTATATGTTTAGCCATTTCATTAATTTGTTTTATTGTATTTATTTTAACTGATTCTAATTGTTGTTTTAATTGTTTATTAGATTGTTGAATTGTTTTAATTTCATATTGTTGTTTTTGATGTAAATAAAGTAGTTGTAAAATCCATGGGATAAAAGATTCTAGCTTTAAAAAAATAATAAGAAAAAAAAAAACCCCAACAACAACATACATAACAGAATAGGGTTAAACAAGGATTAGTGAAGTTAATCTGTGTCAGGTAGAGACAAATATCTACCTCAGTACAATGAATGATTGTGCAATTTCGTGGATTGGTTGAGGTTAGGCATTAATATCGTTAGATACCGACTCAATGATCTAGAGGTTAAATGTTTACGCACAAGATCGACGGTCCTGGGTTCGAGTTCTGTGAGTACGATCATGGATGCGCACTGTTCATCAGTTCCAATACTAGGACAAAACGGCTGTTCATTGATTCCAGGTTTTCAATGGTGATCGAACATTGATCGATTTATGATCTTAATCAAAAACTGAGTAATCTTCATAATCCCATGGTGAGGATTTTACCTTTCAATTGGTTCATTATGAATAGAATAGAAAAGTGTAAAATTAGCCTTAAGAATTTGTAGTATAGTTAATGAAGTATGCCTTAGTCAACATCGGTCAGTCAGTCAGTAACAACGTAGAACTACGTACGTACGTACATCAGTTCGAGTTGCTATACCGCATTAGCACAGAGATGCAGTTGCTGACGTGGACGCGGTTGTATAGACCACATATTCACATCACGTCAGATCCTAAGACATAGACACACATTCAGACGTCCCACAATCGTAGTATTTCTCGACTTTAAGGCGGCATTTGATTTCGTTGATCGTGAGGTTCTATGGAAGTCTTTGTCACTGAGAGGAGTACCAAAGAAGCACATTAACTTTATAAAGGCTCTCTACACGAACAAAACTGGTTGAGTGAGAGCTTATGGCGAACTGTCATCAGAATTGATTATCTCAAGTGGTGTTCATCAGGGATGTTCACTCTCTCCATTCTTGTTTAACTTTATCGTAGACGTGCTTTTAGAGATGACACTTTCATCATCTAAATTTCCAGAGGTTGAACTTATACCGGGAGATTCACTTGTTGACTTAGAATATGCCGATGAAATAGTTCTATTTGGAGAAGACGCTGACAAAATGCAGAGTCTTCTGACCACTATAAGCAATAATGCAAGCGTGTTTGGGATGCGATTCTCCCCCTCGAAATGTAAAATGTTACTTCAGGATTGGATGGCATCGACACACGAACTAATAATAGAGAGTGAAGTAGTTGAGCGTGTCGACCGCTTCACTTATCTTGGGAGTTTCATCAGCCCTTGTGGTTTAGTGTGTGACGAAATCTCAACACGGACACAGAAGGCTCGACTAGCTTTTGCCAAATTGCATCATTTATGGCGTAGGCAAGATGTCCATCTAAAACCAAAGGACGGTTTTACTGCACAGCAGTTCGTTCCGTCCTACTTTATGGCTGTGAAATATGACCGGTAAGAGTAGAGGATATTCGTAGGTTACTAGTATTCGATTGTAGATGTGTTCGAAACATTGCTCGTATATCCTGGGACCACCGGATAAGTAACTCAGTTGTTGTGAAACGGGTACTAGGTAAGGATGGCAAATCCATTGATGAAGTAGTGAAACTTCATCGGTTCACATGGCTGGGACATGTGTTAGGTATGCCCAACCACCGACTGCCCCGACGAACGATTTTTTATGGTGTATGTTGTAAGAAAGCTAGGGGCGGCCAAACCAAAACATAGCATAAATCCATGAAGTCACTGAAAAGTGGACTGAGCCATGTTGGTAGTTGTAGACTACCTGGTTGGGATCCGCGAGATGATAGAAACCGATAGTTAGAGACGTTGAATCGTTTGTAATGTCGCAGGTGCATCCACTCTTTGTGTTCTCCCAAATTCTAATCTTTTGAGTTCTTCATGTCCCTTGCTTTTCTCTTTCCAAATTTATCTCGCTGGATTATGTTCCTTAAATAGTGTCCAGGTCGGTTAGTGAAGTTGCGTTGGTGTTCACCTTAATTATTACAAACACCCTGATAGTTTATTCTGATTTCATAGATAACTTTGCACACACATATATATATAATTAACATGTAACAGCTTGAACTCACACACAAATTTTCATATTTCTTATGATTAACTAATTGAATGTGTATCACGATGGTATAATGAAAACTTATTAAGTGTGCCTTCATTAAATTATCATCAAGGAAATGGATCGTTAACATGATAATAGAGAGAGAGAGGGAATCTGACAAAATTTCACAAAACTAGACTTTTACAATGTGTATTAGTGTTTATGTGTAAGTGGACAACATTCATTATTCTAATTGGATACCTTTTATTGTTGTTATTAATATTATTATTGATCATGAAAGTGAAACTGAAGGTCTGCCTTACATTATCAACAATGAACAAGTAGCACTGTTAACAATATATATAAACATATAAATAACTAATTAACATAATTTTTGCATAAAAATGTATCTGTGATAAGTAACAAATGATTGTTTCCTTGTCAGTAAATTCAATTTATTTATTTGAATATATAAATATTGGTATAAAGGGGCACTAAATAAATATGCGACACACATGCCAGTTGATTTGTGTGTGAGCTGGGATACTCTTGGGTGCCCGAATCGAAACAGGTGGTTTTTTTTAAGGTGAAACACCCTGAGCATTTAACTTAAAGGTCTATTTCACAAGGCAGAATATGTAGTCTCATAATAGCCGGTAACGAACAATATGTTCATACTCCATTTGATCCTTCGGGATCTTGGAGCCCATGTGCACCACTGGTTTGAAATAAGGGTTTTCGAACTCCTTTAGATGGATATTCCATACCCACCAACCAGGTTACAGCGTCGGATATTCGCTTTCATTCCTCTCAATTTCGTAAAACACACTTCCACTTCGGGAAGGCAGTGAGTAAAACTTTCCTGATAGTGGCCGTATATGTGTTATAACTTGTAAATTGAATACTTACTTGTTATATCTGGTCATCGCTGATTGTTATGTCGGAAACGCTTATCACTTATACTCGAAACAAGGGACTTCCGCAATTCCCACGACGCGAAAGTAAGAACACAAAGACGACGATGACTCTAGTCGAAAGCACACTTATTTATATATTGATTGTACATACATTTTGATTAATAATTAGAATGAAATCACATATATAAATGAGTGTGATTTCGACTAGGGTCGTCGACACTGTCTGGAATAACATTCCTTTCACTAGTCTTTTGTCTTCTCATTGTGACTTGGAAGAGTTCTAGAGTTCAAGTGCTCAAGTTATACGCGTCATATGAAGTATCTAGAGATATAACAACTGACGACGGCGAAATTTGACGTTTCTTCCCGTCATATCAATACGAGTGGGCATGTGAGCGCGTTTTGAAAGGTAGAGCGGACTGTCCCTACCCTCGACCGTACCAGGGCACTTTAGGACAATCTGGACAATTATAAAAGCATACACTTTTGTTTTAATAATAATTTTATAAAACAAAAATCATGTAAGACAAGGGGGTCAACTTACTTCGTCCTGTAAAATATTAGCTCTCGAAGCGAAATAAATTGATTCTTCAATGGCTTTATGTAAACGTTTCATTATTACTTTATGTGGATTAGAAGTTTCATCAGACTTTCCATTACTACTATTAGATAATTGCTCAGGATCGTTTGAATCGCTCACCTGACTATTGTGAACAATAGGCTTAGCGTCGTCTTTTGTTTCTGACTGCTTTGATAATAATAATAAAAAAATTGAACATACGTATAATACACATAAAATTATTACTTAATTTAAGGTAGGACTGTTGTAAAGGATAGTTATTACGAAAAACTTGAAAATCGAAAGACAATGTATGTACACAATTATTATATTCCAACTGGTCGCGGTGTTTGAATGCCAATCGGAAAATATTAGGTGGAACAATAGTTCTTTAGGGTCCCATTATACCATACAAGTCTGTTAGGTAGTAATAAGACTGTGAGCAGCAAACATAAGGTTCGAGGGTGAAAACCTATTGTCGGCTGCACTGGCAAGTAACGGGGGTAGAGTGATTTGCTCAGATAGTCAGCATTTGTAGCGATGCTACTTTACCAGAAGGGACAGAAGAGCTAAACAAGATTGGCCCTTAAAGAACTGGGCGATATATTACTCCATGGATTTCGGTTACTGACGATTAAATTCTAAAATGTATGAATATAACACATTACAAACCTCTCACAGAAAGATCAGTGTGTGATTGATCGCAAGTAGTTATATCATAAGCTCTGTTGTCAGTGAATTAAAACTATACCTGATTCGATTTCCTTTTCAGGTTTCTCACTAGAAAGTAATTTTCTCAGTGTGCGCAACTAGGAAATAAAACTCAACCACATTCGATTTGTGTGAGGGCTGGGATATTGCCCGGGTGCCCAAACAGGAGCAAGTGGTTTTCTTGTGAGTCACTTCCGAAACTTTTAACTTAAAGGTCTGATCCACAAGACAATGAAGCAACGTCAGGAGATGCAGCCCCATGATAGCAGGTCACCAATAATTGGTTCATACGCCATTTGTTCCATCAGGATCTTGGAGCCCGTATGTACCATTGGTTTGGAGTCGGGGTTTTCCAACTCCCCTAGGTGGATCCTTCATATCCACCAACCCGGTTAGTGTCGAACATTCGCTTCTCGTTCTTGCAACTTCGTATACAAAAGTAATACCGCGAGAAGACAGCGAGTAGGACTTGCGTGGCAGTAGTTGTATGCATATAGCCATGTGAGAGCATTTGGAGAGGGAGAGCCGACTCTCCCCACTCTCAGTCGTACCAGGGCATTTGGGGGCTGATCTTAATGTATAATCATCATAATGAATTTAACAAATAATTTGTACATGATAGAAATCAGTAAACTATCAATTGGATATAACTGATCTCACATGTGAGAGCATTTTGAGAAGGAGAGCTGACTCTTCCTACTCTCAGCTGTACCAGAGAATTTAAGATCAGTCATCATATTGTCACAACTGACTAACTGACTGACACTCTTATACAGAATTCCAAAGCACAATCCCTAAATAGAATACAAAGAATAAATAATTAACTATGTTTAAATTAAAAAGTAAATAACAATTTAACTAACTAATTGTTCTTTTAATCGACGTTTACGTTCCAATTGATATTGTAATGAAATTTCACATAATTGACTTTCTAATTGTGTAATACGATTCATAAGAATATGATCTAATTTTTCTTTATTTATGAATGTTAAATTTTGATTTGTTTTAATTGAATTAATCCAATTATTTAATAATTGTACAAATTGTTCAATTAATTTCTCTTCTGTATTTACAATGAATGTCCAATCTTGATCATAAGAGGATGGAAGAGTAATGTTAGTAGTAGTAGTACTAGGAGTAGTGGAAATAGTAGTACTAGGAGTAGAAGTAGAAGCGGTAGTAGTACTAGTAGTAGAAGTAGAAGTAGTAGTAGTACTAGGAGTAGTAAAAGTAGTAGTACTGGGAGTAGAAGTAGAAGTAGTACTAGGAGTAGTAAAAGTAGTAGTACTAGGAGTAGAAGTAGAAGTAGTACTAGTAGTAGAAGTAGTAATTGTAGTAATATTACTAGTAGAAGTAGTAGTTGTAGTAGTATTACTAGTAGTAGAAGTTGTAGGAATAGATATTGTTGCATTTGTTGTCATTAATGTATCTACAGATAGAAATGATGATGATGATAAAGATGGTAATTTTGATGATAACAAAAATTCAGATGGAAGTAAATTTAAACTGGATGACTTATTATAAGTATCCACAATAATATCATGACAAATATCAGTGGGAGATGATAGAATTGAATTTGTTGAATTATCATTAGTTACCATGGAAAATGAATTGTGTTTTGTGATGTGGATAGGTGCGTAAGAAGCATCTGATAGATTCGTTTGATTTACATTATTATTTACTTCCTATTCATTTAAAATAATAAGTTGGTATATATGAGTATCAGTAGATAATTATTCAAAATTTGATTATTATTATTATTATTATTATTATTTAAACACATAGATATTGGTACAAAGAGTCACTAAATACATATGCACCACACAAATCTCATTTGATTTGTGTGAGGGCTGTGATACTGCCCGGGTGCCAAAACCGAAGCAGTTGATTTTCTTAGGGGGCCACACCCGGAGCCTTCGACCTAAAGGTCTGATCCACAAGGCAGTGGAGCATCGTAAGGAGATACAGTCCCATGGTAGCCGGTGACAAACGATTGGTTCATACTCCATTTGTTCCTTCATGATCCTGGAGCCAGCCCATGTTCACCATTGGTTTGAAATCAGGGTTTTCCAACATCCCTAGGTGGATACTCCGTATCCACTGACCCGGTTAAAGCGCTGGACATTCGCTCTTCGTCCTTTCGATTTCGTTAACAATAATAATGACGCGAGAAGGACTTCCCTGGCAGTAGCTGTATACAAATAGCCATGTGAGAGTATTTCGAGAGGGAGAGCGAACTCTCCCCATTCTTGGTTATACCAGGGCATTTGGGGGCTCAAAATTTAATAATTATAGAAAAAATGCCTTTATTTAACATTTAGAATAGGTGTAACATACGAACAGTCGGTAAATAACTATCAATAAGAAGGTAATATCATATGAGTTTATTAAGAAAATAAGTCTGTACAACCAGAGATTCACTATGTCATTGGATTATGATGAATATATATTGTTTACTTACTTACTTATGCGTGTTACCTCCAATGGAGCATAAGTCGCCGATCAGCATTCTCCAATCCACTCTATCCTGGACCTTCCTTTCTAGTTCTATCCAATTGTTGTTCATTTTTCTCATATCTGTCTCCATTTCTCGGTGTTATGCGTTTTTTGGTTTTCCTGTCCTCCTTTGGCCATGAGAATTCCAGGTGAGGGCTTGTCTTGTGGCTCAGTTGGATGCTTTCCTCATCGTGTGTTCTATCCACTTCCAGAGCCAAAAAAACACAATACGCCGAGAAATGGAGACAGATATGATAAGAATGAACAACAATTGGATAGAACTAAAAAAGAAAATCCAGAACAGAATGGGTTGGAGAATGCTGATCGGTGGCCTATGTTTTATTGGGAGTAACAAGTGTAAGTAAGCAAACTTTTCTTGAAATCTAGAGTTTAAAAAGACTGTTAATTGCAAATATTTTTCTTCTGTTTTTCATAACAATTACATAACTATCAATCATAACTAACCTCCACAAGTACTTAGAAAAGTTACAGAAAAATAGTAAATCATTTGATTAATTTATCGATTTGAAGAAACGTTCAGTGATGACAATTGATTGGTTGATACTTAAAAGAATTGGAGCAATATAAATGATTCAAGTTTTAGATTATTGAGAAGCATTAGTTAGGCAAATATTGAAAACCAGGAAATACTAGACGACTATTTTGTCCAGCAGTCTGCATCCATGACCGAGGATCCTTAGGGTCTATAGAGAGTGTTTAACCTTCAAACCATTGAGTTGAGATCTAATGGTCTACATTTATAGATTTAGTTAATGAACAATATTGCCCTATAAACAATAATGATGGATGTAGATGTTGAAACAAATCAACAGAATACCGATCAATAGATGGAATATGATGATACAATATGATCGAGTGATCAATACTTACACGATCAAACTATTCACTCAGATGGTCTTTAACTCGACTAATATCAAAGAAAGAATCACTAACAAAAAGAATAAGATTTTTCTACCTAATAAAATAATATGCTTATACACAAATTAAAGATAGAAAAATAACATTGTCAAATAACATACAGGATTGGAGAGAATATCAGTTTTGTAAGTCACTAGTTTTTCAATGAATTAAAACCTGACTGTTAAGATAAATTCTTTCCTTCCATCATATCAATAGTCCTTTTATATATGAACAGTTAATTAGTTTCATATATTTTATTTATCTATTTAAACACATAAACATTGTTACAAGGAGGCACTAAATAGATATGCTCCACATAAGTCATTCAATTTATGTGAGAGCTAGGATACTGTTCGGGTGCTCAAACAGAAGCAGATGGTTTCTGTTATAACTTGTTAATTGAATGCTTACTTGTTATTTCTGGTCTTCGCTGACTGTTATATCAGAAACGCTTATCACATATACTCGAAACGAGGGACCTCTACAAGTCCCACAATGCGAAAGTAAGAACACAAAGACTGGTATAAATGATTATTTAGTAACCCCCAAAACACAACGACGAAAATGACCCTAGTCGAAAAACGCACTCATTTATATATTGATTGTACATACACTTTGATTATTAATTAGGATGAAATCACATATATGAAAAATACTCACAGTTATAACAAATCATTAGCTGAGCATAGTTCATAGTCAATGGTATATAAGAATATCGTATATTATACAGAATAAAATATCATACCGGGAAAACAAAACCGAATGCTACACTGAATGATTATCACATTGACTCATAACGGAAGTAATGTTGAATAAAACTCATATTTATTATTATGGGCCACACCCCGAACCTTTGACCTAAAGGTCTAATCCACAAGACAGTGGAGCAATGTAAGGAGATACAGTTTCATGGTAGCCAGTGACCGAAAATTGCTTCATACACCATTTGTTCCTTCAGGATACTGGAGCTAAGGGTTTTCCAATACCCCTAGGTAGACTCTCCGTGTCCACAAACCCCGTTAAAGCGTCGGACATTCACTTCTCATCCTCTCAATTTCGTAAACAACACCCTCGCCAAGAGACGGCAGTGAGTAGCACTTCCCTGGAAGTGGTTGTATGCACATGGCCACTTGAGAGCATTTCAGTCGTACCAGGGTATTTGAGGGCTTCACATATTTAAATCAACAAAAGATATTTTTAAAAAAGCTTCACATATTACTAACCTGAGTAATTATAGGTTTCTTCGTCACTTTATTTACATTGACAGTATCAATGAGACTTAAATTATCATTATCATTGTTAATATTACTTAGTAGTAATGATAATTTTGCTGAATTTTCATGTGTGATTCCATTAATAGAAATATTATGATTGTTTAATTTTAATTGTTCAATTTCTTGTTTTAATTTTTCAATATGTACATCTTTTTGCAATATTTTCTCCTATATATTTTATTAAATTTTAAAAGAAAGTAAAGAATGAATAATAAGTCCATGTAGAATATATAATATATAAATACAATAGAGAATAAGATACCCGAATTAAATATACAAAAAATGGTTATCCGTAGAGAAGACTTGTTAGTAGAGGAGTCCAAGTTATAGGTTGTATTTATATAATAATAATAATCCAATGTTAGTTAGCTCGCCACTGCCACTGTCATGGAAGTCCTACTCACTGTCTCCTCGTAGCATTACTATTGTTTGAAAAATTGAAAAGACGAAAACAGAATGTTTGAAGCTTTAAACGGGTTGGTGAATATCGAGGATCCACCTAGGAGAGTTGGAAAACCCTAATTTCAAACCAATGACACATATGGGCTCCAGGATCCTGAGGGAACAAATGGCGTATAAACCTATTGTTGGTAACTGACTACCATGGGATTACATCTCCTTACGTTGCTCCATTGTCTTGTGAATTAGACATTTAGGTGAGAGGCTCGTAGTGTGGTCTCCTGAGTAAACCATCTGTTTCGGTTTGGGTAACTGAGCAGTATCTCAGCCCCCACAGAAATCATTCGATTTGTGTGGTGCATATGTATTTGGTGCCTCCTTGTGCCAATGTTTATGTGTTTAAAGAAATAAATAAAGATAACTAATTAAAGCTAGATGACCCTGGACAGCTGTTGTTATTATGGGACTCCTCGACAGTCTGCACCTGTGACCTCATCAAAGCTCGAACCCAAAACCTTCATGTCTAGTGGCACGTGGTTGACAGTAATACATGCTAAAAAGTAACTTCCGAAGTTTTAGTGAGAACTCATGAACAGCAAAGTTCAAGCATATAGAGTTTGAAGCAGTTACCTACCAGTAGGGTTGGGAGGTCGCCCAAAATAAGGAATTTATTAAGACTAGATACGTGAACCAGTGAATGCAGGGTAAGTGTTCTAAATGCTAAGCGCTCGTCGCGGGACGTGGACGTCCTGGGTTTAGTCATTGATCGGATGATGGGTGGGGATTGTCGAAAAGCTTTATATAGGGATGAAACAGCTGTTCAGTGCTTCCTAGTTTCGAATGGTTGTCTGAGATCAATCCATTATTTGAACTCTTAATTGAAACATTTTAATAACTTCAAAGTTATCGAATATTACATAGATAATACAACTGAAGGAAAAAGTTACATACGAATACTTACCTGTAGTTGTTGACTTAATTCATTTTCATTGTCTTTCAACGTTTTATACTTTGTACGAAGCTGTAAAGTAGGTAATTTGATGTAAACAATATGAAAAAACAAACAAACCTTTTTGAATTCCACACATAATCTTTCATATTTACTTTTTAACTGTTGATGATCGTCCATTATTCATTTTTTTTACTTTCATAAAACATTAGTGCATAAATAGACACATATATGGGTATATGTATGGATACATGATTATTTGAAATAACCTATATGAAGAGAAAAAGTATAATGTTTTTTGTTACCATCAGGAAAATATCGACATGTTAAGAGTTATGTACAAATAAACAATTGAAAAAAAGTGTAGAAAAAAAGAATAAATTCGATAGTTCGTTTATATTCTGAGTTACGTTGTGAGGTACATTATACTTTAGAGATATGAATGAACAATGATGACTTGAGAATTCGCTGATTCAACAGTCTAGATGTCTTCAGAGAACGAATATAGGTTAACATTTTATACTGCCTACCGCAGTTCAATTAACTATTTAGGGTAGGCTGTTACGAAACAAATGTGATATATATATATTGCAGAGCAAAAACACTGAGCCTAAGTTCTGTGCTAATAGACACTTGTCAGTAAAGAGTATCTTCAATTTTGAGGGAATTTATGCTCTCCGTAGGAAACCCAACATTATTTCCTGTCAACTACCTCTAACCACCAAACATTTGCTAGCTTATATTATGCAGAATGAGTTGTAATGACACAACTCTTGGCATAAAATGGACGGTTTGTGAAAGTTATTAGTTAAAAGTATTAAAGCTGAAACACGATTGGTTTGTCTAACATCAGTTATTGTAGGTTGCCACAGTGGCGATTTTCTGTGATAATTTAGGTACTTGATTTTAGATTGTCAGTGAGTCATAATTAATGTAAGACCTAGCACAAATGTGTATCAAATCACAATCACGTATGACAATTAGTATAGAGGTGAAATTGAAAATCAAAGCATCAAGAAAATAGTACTTCTGTTGATGGCGAAAAGGAGACAAACGCAAAAATGGGGTTCAAAAACAAGCGAAATCGGGAAATAAAAAGTATTGGAATGTTGAAACCTAAAATCAAGGGGAATATAAATAACAAATGAATCTGGGCCACTCTAAATAATTTAGAGTTGTCGCCTAACATTTTTAACCACTGATTATGTTTACGGAGTGGACCCTAACTAGGTAATGTACACCAATGAACGCGGCTAAGATGAACTGTCAGTGATCGTGGGCTGATGCCACGTCTTGCATTGGGTATCCTTAAGCTTTGTACAACCATCTCTTACTTCATTCACCATTATCAGAGTACACGATGATTAAGCATATGCCTCAAGCACTTCAGTTAAAAAACACTAGTATCTTTATTAAGCAACTTCCTATTTAAACCTGGCTATGTCTAACCTCGATATCGTTGGATCACTTAACATTAGGGAAAAGAGAAACGGAGTCAAAACATGATTGCACTGTTGTTAAAGGCGATCAGAAGACTGCATTTTGTTATATTTTTACCAAATAAAACTATATAATTTGAGTACTCTAGCACAGTACCCATGTATATCAGCGACTGCATTCTTAAAAAGTCTTTATTTTATTCATTTAAATATGTAGAAACATAAAACTTTCTACCCTTAAATATATTTGGTTAAGGCCTAATATGTGAACCTACGCTTTCCACTTATGTAAAGACATGATATATTTTCTCCTCTCTGATCATTGTTAACTGACAAGAGTTCCTCAGACAAGGAAATACAAGTTCTACCTGTATGTGATACCAACATTTTGATAACCCGATTACTGTACAAGGGCTACACACGAAGACAGCAAGCGATCAAATAATGTCGACTGAAAATCCACTGGTCACTAATTAATGGGTAGATAACAAAAGTACATACAAAATAAAGCAGACGTTCCAACGCAACTAACAGTTTATGTTTAAATTTGCAAAAGAAGACCAGAAATGGTCAACAAAAACATTAGGGCGCTGATATATTTGTTTATTATTTCTATTGATAAAACGTCGTTTGTTAATAATAAAAACAGCTAAGTTCGCGATCAGAAACATTAAAGTTTGACATAATAACATTTCCCATATAAACAATTAACAAGTTCTAGGGTATTTAAAACCAAAAGCTAAACCATAGTACTTCACTTCCTCAATATGGTTGTTCGCTCATTAAACCCAGAAACAATAGACAAGAGGTTCTGGGGCAATATAGTTAGTATTTGAATTTTACCTATACAATTATATAACTATACAATTATATCTCATCATGGTAAATTTAGATCGCCCCACTTAAGAATCAAAACGATGGTCCTCGTAAGTAACAACAAGAATAATACTTGGTGGTTTAGGAGTCCCTGTATAAATTTATACAGGGATGTTAACTACGTTCATTAATGATCCTAGAACATAACTGCTAAGTGAAACGACTTCATGAATTTAAAATCATATATGTTATGTGATGTGCATTTCAATCTTTATAATTCATAAAACTGCATGAATCATGGTGACATATGTCACTACGTTAAGTGTCGATTTACAAGACTAAGGATTATTCTCCTAAAACCCACCCATATTAGTAAACTTTGTCCCAAGATTCAGTGATATTCAACCATTATAAATAAAACTGGTAATCATATGTTGAAACTGATAGAATATAATACATATACAGTCGCCTACTGAGTAACGCACCTTCCAAACTATGCGCAGAATCAACAATTTCTTGATTATCTTTGTGACGATCTTGTAAAAACCAATTGATTTCTTTGCGCTAGCCTCTTGTTATTTCGGCACGGTTTTAAGTATTCGATAATGTCTATTGTATGGTAGTCTAACGGCACGACGGCCCTAATTCTAGTCAGTTTGATAGTTATTTGTGGATTTGTATATCTTGTAGTTTCAGTGAGTGCGATTGTCTCAGAACAGCAGGGTTTTTTTGGTATCAGTAACTACCACATAACTAGGCAAGAGGTTGGTTGGTTAGAATGTGAAAATAATAAAACGATCATTCAAGTGCTAAGAGAAGCGATTGTTTCAGTAACAAATTAAGTAAGTTAATTAATTAATTGTTAATGTCTACGAAGACGGAATTGAAGGGATAAGAAAGGAAACGGCGATGATAATGATTGGGAAGAGAAGTATTTACTGATATGTCGTGTTGATAACCGTGGTAATTTATGAGACATTCATTGGACACAGTTGATCCGAGAGGGTGATAGTAATCTATGGGTGACTACGTATTTGTCAAGTTTCCTCTCAAAGCTATCCACTGATGGGGCTGCGATAACTTTGTCTGAAAGGGCACTCGGAATGAGGGCAACTCGTAATGAGAAAAAGTGGGGGCGTGCTTTGTTGTTTATTCTCTGATATGCAATCTGCCATGAGTTGTCTCAAGGAGTTTGGCGATAATACTCTGTTAAAATGCTCGGGTTTGATGATTTGTCATGTCTAAAATGTTATATGTCACTGTCAGGTCGACTCATTCTCCGATAGCTCAGGGAGAACAGTTCCAATTCTTGGAACTCTGTCATTCACTTGGTTTAAGAGATTTGTTTTTTTTTAAGAGAGCAAGATCAACAACATTGTGGACCCCAAGGTGAGGCCGTGGGTACATTTAAAAGATAGAAACAACTCGGGTAATGTGTTCACTCGTCTTTGCCTTAATTAGAGTCAGGTTGGTCTTGGTTGCAACCTTAATATAGTTTGAGCTGCTTACAAGTTACAAGTTCACTTTCTGGGGAGACAATCAGGAGCGGATTTGTATGGAGGTTGTAAGCGATTTGTGTCAAGATTTTCATGACAGGACATTTCGACAGGTTAGGTTTCAACATATTATACCATTGTAATAAGGTCCTTCCGAAGCTCAAGTGAATTCTTTTCGGTTTTTGTAGACATCAACATCATTGCGTTGTCCTCGTAGATCACTACCGCCGATTGAATTTTATCTAACAGGTCGCTGATGAAAATTAAGGACAGGAGTGGACCGTAAATTGTGCCTTGTGAAATTCATGATGTCGAGATCTTCCAACTTGTGTGCTTTTTATTTACCTTACTTCTACTACTACTACTACTACCACTGCTCGTTCTTTGGGTAGTTACGGAGCTGAAATAGGGGTCGACCATCGAACCCCATCTTTGCAACTTTCGCTATGAGACTTACATGAGGTGATCTGTCAAAGGCTTTTGCGAAGTCTAGCAACATTACATGAAGATACGATGTCCAACAATAGTTACGCGAATCTACAAATGAAATAAAAGTCCTTGTTTAGAAGCAGAATATAACGTATGCATGCGTTTTTGATTTCTTACTCTAGATTGTTATGTCTTCTTTGATACATTTGACCTCTTTTTCAAGTTTAACGTATGTTTTTCCAAGGAACAAATATAAATCTATTTTGTCTATTTACTCCTGGATTTCACTTTTGCAGGCATACCCTAGGCTTTTACAATCTCAAGGGAAGTGAATCCAGCCTCTTGCTTTGCGGAATCCAACAAAATGTTAAGACATGGTATGATCTTAATCTAACGAATTAGTGATTGATAATTGATAATTCCTTGTCCTAAACACAGTATCCAAAGACGTATCATCATGCATAACTACAGTGACATCAAATCCGTCTATTTCTCTTTGCATGCAACTCCCTTCATAAGGTTTTGATTCCTTTGTTCACACAGGATTTTAGCTTGATTCCGGTTACTATATTTCTCGTATTTCATATGGAAATTTCAGAGGAAAGTCCAGCGAAAGAGTGCGATTCCCTCAGTTCGGGATAGACTTAATGGAAACTACAAATCCAGAATTCAGGGATTGAATGTTTATGGTACGAACTTTTTCTACCCAAACTTGTTTGAATTCTCTTTATTTCCACGTACAGCAATAAGATGAGAGGGAATGAAATTCTCACCTTTGTTGGACAATTAAAATACTGAACTTTTCGTGTCCACCAAACCGGTTTGCGTGCAAGACACCAGCTTTTCGTCCTCTCAATTTCATAAACAACATGCCTACATCAGGAAGGCAGTGATTATGACTTCCCTGACAGTAGATCTATACACGTGGTCATGTGATGGTATTTGGAAAGAGGGTCGACACTACTCATCCTCGGCCGTATCAGGGCAATTGGTTTTAAATCACTCGTGACTAGGTTATTGTGAAAATCGCTGCAGGCATCAAAATTCTTAGAAACTATTGTCAATATTCAAACAGATAACAAAAACTAAAACGGATCATTAAATCAATAAAGGTTATAAACGAAGAGTAAATCGTGACAGTTCAAGCACATGATAATTTTCTGCTACCGCTGGAAAATATTTACCAAAATACTTACATCTACAAGGGCATGTAACGGTTCAGACACATATGAAGCGCAACGTCATTGACTTACATGAATAAGTATGAACTTTTATTTATGTAAAATTGTTCTTTTTTCATGAAGCCTAATTTGCGCGCCGAGAATCACTTCATAATCCAACTAGGTTCAACTTATGTGATATAATAATTTTTTTACATTCTCGGATGAAGATATCAGTACTGTGAGGGATGAAGAAATATCCGTCTGATGCCAGTATCTGACACCATGACGACAGATGTGGACGTTAATTAATTACATATCCTACTTATTTTCTATGTCTTCTGCCCATATATAACTTTGATACAAAGTAAATGAAACATGACTAATTAGAATCGCAATTTAAGTTACAAATATTTCAGTACTTCTAATTTTGAACGGCCATAAGCAATAGAAAATTCAGAAAATGTATGAAGTATTGAAGTCTGCTGACCAAATTTCTACAAAGATATTGTGTGTTATCAAAGATTCACAAGTTTATAACCGTTACCTGACGCCTAACAAACCGCAAAGTCAGGAAACAATCTTATGCTATGCATCTGAACGAAGCCAATAATCAATCATGTGCGACTCACATTCGATTATTAGGTATTTGCTTTATAAATTGAGATTTTTCGTTGACAGAGTAGATTTACTGTGATTAAGATAGTAAAATCATAAACATCGACATCTGAGACTCTATATCACCAATCGATTTGATAATTACTCCGAGTTTAAAATCAAAGGTCAAGTTATGTTTCGTATAGTAAATTGACGATGAATTGAGCTAAAGGCTTTATTCATCAGTATATCGTTTCGGCGAAAATGCTGTCTTTATCTATTTAGTTCAGTAATTCACCATTGAAAGAGTTAAAACAGGTGTCTTGACCACAATAACTTGTTCATTCACTTCTAGTGTTTTGAGAATACAGTAATAACACTTGAAATTCGCGGGAACACTAGATGGTGATCTGTAACTCATACATTTATTTAGGGTTCTAAAGTCGATTTGTAAATTTCTATGATAATGAATAAATATTTTTTAGTGCGTCCTTTGTCAACAGTATGCATTAGAAAGTCTTAAGGCTATTAGCTTCTCAGTTCTTCTATTTTATATCTTAACATGAAGTCATCACACTCTTCGTTTTACCTAATCAATTCACTTCGTACTCTAACCGCGCGTAATATACACCTCTGAACTTGTCAACAAGATGTCGTTGTTTTCCACCCCTGCTTTGAACAACTATGTATCTAGCGCTACAACTTTTATTAAGAAATCAATAGAGACTAAGGTGTTTGATGAAGCTGGATCAAAGGGTGCCTTTATCGTAAGTATCTATAGATTCTAGTATGATACGACAATGTGTATATGTCATTTGGATATAATTTATAGGTCGTATATGAAAGTTCATTTATTATCTAAGTTGTAATTTTGAGATTTTTGCTAATTTTTAATTTCTTATGATTACGTTCTTATACGTGGATATTTGTAAATATATTTATGCTGCATGTTATTGTTCATATATGTCATGCAAACCTCGCTTGTTATTGCAAAGTAATTGGTAATGAGGTGTCACAGCTTACCGTATAAAGTTGTGGAGGAATCGCTCTTCACTAGTGATTTGGTGCACAAAACTTAGATTCATATGATCAAATAATCACGTAGTGTGGATACTGCTGCTATCTATGGACGTAGATAACAAATGTATTAGAAGTCCACTATTGCAGCAGCTTGTCAGTAAGAACAAGAAGAATGTGCACAGTTTATTTATGAGTCAAAGTCTGTGTGTCACGCGACTAGAGGAAAAGACGGTAAAGGAAGACTGAGGTTCAATTTAAGCAATAAACATACAATCACTTATATTAATTGCACAAGTTATATGAGGCTATGAAAATGCGAATTAAAACAAAATTTACCAACAAAATAAGATCGCGTTACCTGTTTCCACAGACGTAACAGTATTTCGAATTCATTAGCATTTAAGATATTGCTTTGTTTCGGAAAGAACTCATGCGTCCAGATATTTCTGGTCAATTTTTAGAATTTCGAAAGAATTTGAGATGAGCAGATTCAAGCAACTAGTAGGGATCTCTTTGAAAATTAGAATAGTTATCCAGCCCCAAATTTTCTATCTCAATATGTGAATTAATATCATTAGATACTATTTATCTGAACACCAACTATTAGGCTCTATTTTGTGTTAAGTCATCAGAGCTCACGTTAGAAAAATTCAAAAATAAAACGAAACATTCATTTTCTGTTCTTTTTTAATATTTTGCCATGACACTGATATACAAACTCATGGTCAAACTTGTTTGTGATGTGAAGAATGTTACTTATTTTAACTTTTTTAGTTTTAAACTCTGAATTGAAAATCATTATGTTTCACCCTAATCAGTTTTTCGTCAGTGAAATAACTCCCAGGTGACCAATACAATACTGTTTTGGTCCGGGGTTATCAAATATTGACAAAAATTATGGCTGATTCTATTCGACGATCACTAACATTATTATGTATAAATGTAGCATGCAACTATTTTTAGAATTGCGAATTGATAGTGAATGAAAAACAAATTTATTGGTATGCCAGATAAATGTGTATTTTCACTGAGTATTAGCTAGTATGCATAAAAGGTGAGGTTTGTCAGTAAGAAAGAACTCTTCATAAAACTTAGTGAAATAATAAGTTTCTATGTGGAGTAAAGTCTTAAAATTTGAGGCAACACGATAATGTATTCTAATCTAGGATAAAAACACTTGGTAAACTTTTGGTAAATAAGAGATATCTTCAGTGTTGCTAAAATAAATCTTTATTCAAGGACTTGAAGCAAGGTTATTTAAGACAATAGTTGTAAAATTATTAAAATTCTGAGTTATTTGAGTTGTACATGACTGCATCGGGATTGGTTCTATCGTTTCAAGTATTTAATTTTTCTTGCGCTAAGCGGAATAAAATAGTCTATAAATGAAAAACCCTTGCGAGATTGTTTTAACTAATTTTTTTGGTTGCTTAAAGAGGAGTTAAGCATGTTCCCTCCTATGGTTCTTTTGACTTGCACCTGAAACTCTTCCAAAACCACTAAGTTACTTTCTCAAACTTCAATCAGGCGAAAGAGGTTTCTACCTCATTGACTAACACTATTTTTCTCTGAATTCATATAATGTTATTATCTTAGCATAGAAAGCAAAACAAAGGAAATTTAATGTATGTAATCGTCTCTTCAGTTTTTATACCCTACCCCACCTACTTTGGCTTATGGACAACTGAATAATATCACTGGTCTTTATGCACAAAAATGAGTAGATGAACTAATGTTTAGTAGTTGAGTTGACATTAAGACTGTTAAAGGTAAAAATTAAACTATGCAATTATAGGACAAATTAAGTGGATGATTTTCATTTCCTTAATTATTTTTATCAAGGGTATGAATGCACCGTTGATTGGACGTTATGGTATAACGATTAGTTCAGGTGGTACAATCAATCTTGGCCGTTTCAAAGATCCACGTGCAACACTTCGTGATGCACGTGATAACAAAGTGGTTGTACCACCGGATTATGGTAATACGGCAAACAAGCCGATACCAGCCACAAGAGGTGGTGATATATCTTCCGCATCATTATCGTATGACCAGTTAAAAAAACAGTTGCTTCAAAGTGGCAAATTATTCGAAGATCCGGAGTTTCCACCTAATGACAAAAGTTTATACTTCAGTCAAAGACCACCAAAACAAATTGAATGGTTACGTCCACATGTGAGTTGCAGCTTTTTATTTCTATAATCAGTTAAATTTGTTTATGTTGCATTCGCTCATTTGAGGACTCGTGTCTACTCTGATATTCATTAACATTCACTTATCCGCAAAACGGCTATATTTACTATCCATTCGCCAAATAATATTATGATTGACGCGTAACAAATAAATGATAAAGTGTATGCCATCAAAGAATTCAACGTTCCGATAAGTATCTGTATGAATGAAACTGTGATCAAAGATTTACTTTTAGTTTATATCTAAACATTCTGTACAAAAAGCACTGTATAATAATATTGTATCATCTATCCTGTTAGTTTATTCCATATTTTTACTCCATATGCTTCGGGTAGTAATGAGATTTAGGCTCACTATTAATTCACTGAATAAACCCATTTTTCAGGTTAATAAAGTGGTACGAAGCAATAGCATTGTTAGACAAAGCTATCACATAAGTAACAATAGTGCTGCCTATGAAATGTACGTGGTGAATCTCTCAAAGTTGTAGAATAAGGATTAAGTTTCAAAATCATTTGAAATTGTATTGATTGACATTGAGTTGTAATAATCATTACTGGCTTCTATCTTTAACTTCAATGCTGTTATGCTGAATGTGTTTGTTATTACTTTGTCCTTACTTAAGAGTAACAAGCTTAGATATATATCTGAGGTGTCGTTTTTCTAGATCTTAGCAATTCTGTCAATTTCTATAAGTTCAAAATTTCTCATAACATCTATTATCAGTTCCTTTTTAGTACCAAATAGAAGTGTTAAAAAGAATAACATATTACTGTTTTACAATTTCAAATTCCAAATAAAATTGCTGATGGAGTTGTAAGCTAAGTTTCATCACCCTAGTTAGTATCTACAGTAAGTTAAAACTGAGGAGCTCCTGGTCACAGCGGTAGAAAAATGTGTTTTCATTGAAAGAGTCCATGAACAGATATGTGATATCACACAAGGCTTTGCTTACAAAATGTCAAAATATTTTAAATCATATTGTAAGAGAGAAAAAATATTTGTTAGAGTAATCATAAGTTCTAACCCTGCCAAATCATCCCTGAGATTTGTGAAGTGATGTTTGAATTTTGAGCAGGTAAAGTTAGTTTATGGTAATGATAATTGATAATTTGATCAAAAAAATGAAGCGGAATTTGCATGTTTTAAGTCTCCATTCAAGATGCTATCAGATTGAAGGTCTATTAGTCCCATTTAAAAGCTACGGGAGCTCATTTCAACATAAAAAGTTAAAAAAAAACACTGAACTGTGGTCCAAATGATTTTGCATCTCCATAATGTTGCAGACGTTCCTTCTTGAGCACTGAAATACAGCAGTGTTATCTTTAAACCGGTCCCAGTTAAATATTATGTGTGTCTAGTGTTCCGAAAAAAGAAGACAACGAAGTTTTTAAGTCGTATAAACGGCATAATGAGTTTGATTTCAACTATCATTTTCTACCCCTTTCTATTATAAAAGACTATAATTTTCAGTCCATAAAGATTTCAGTTGTTGACCTTGATCATGTAGGTAGGCGCAGACTTCTTGATTGGAGTCCATGTGCTAGTTAGCACTTTTAGAAAAGACATGCATGCGATCTTTACGAAACTGGTGATCGCTTTGGTATCCGAATACATACCACTCCGGTTCACAGCCTGAAGCAGTAACTCTGTGCAATTTTGGCCGTAGCTGACCTCATTTAAGGCTGATATATGTACATAAGTATTTCACTGAGTGGTCGCTACTGGTGTATTTTTTTATTACATGGTGCCAATCGAATTTCATCAAACAAGTACTTCCTGATCATGTACAACTTGTTGACGAGTATTAACCAGCACAAAAAACCTAGATCTGGAGTATCCTACTGACTATGTCTTCGAAGTATTGCTCATATAACCTCGGGCCACCGAGTAAGTAATACAGTTGTTAGGAAACAGGTACTAGGTAAGGATGGCAAATCAATTGATGAAGTAGTGAAACTTCATCAGTTGAGATGGCTGGGACGCGTGTTACGTATGCCCAACCACCGACTGTGTAGGAGTAGGTTGAGAGAAAGCTAGTGGCGGCCAGACCAAAACATGGCACAAATCCATGAAGTCACTGAAAAGTGGACTGAGCCATGTTGGTAGGCGCAGACTACCTGGTTGGGATCCGCGAGATGATAGAAACCGATGGTCAGAAACCTTGAACAATATGGCTCAAAATCGTTTGTAATGGCGCAGGTGCATTCATTCTTTGTGTTCTCCTAAATTCTAATCTTCTGAATTCTTCGTGTTCCCTTTCTTTTTTTCTCTTTCCAAATTTATTTTACTGCATTATACTCATTGAGTAACATATTCAAATCCTAATGTTTTCGATTACTACTTATACTTTTACTACCTCTCCCACTATGGGATTTGAATCGACAATTGTATCTGTGCATTAATGTAGTATAGCAACGTGAACTGATATACTTACGTATAAAGTTCTATGTTGTTACTGACTGACTGACTGACTGACTGGTAAAGCATAGTAAAGAAAGTACTGAGTCACTTGGACTTGTGTTTCCATTGGAACTTGATGAATAAACTCCAATCAACACCACCACCAACAACAAAACAAACATGTCATTAATCACTATCCAGTAATCAATCAATGCAAAAATCAGTCAATTGTTTATCGATTATTTACTATCTTTTTATTTCCAACTTAATGGATTAATGATTTTTCATAGGATAAATCAATGAAATTAATTATCTAGAATTATTATGATATGTTACCCTAATAGAGAAAAAATTTTTTTCATTTTTACTTTTATAATTTAAATAATCACTTAGGAAAGGGTAGATATTAAAATGATTATTAATCAAGGACATATTGTATAGTTACATTCCATTCCCATACATTAATTTAGTGTTGCTACTACATCTAAGTAATACTAATACTAATACCAATACTAATACTAATACTAATAGTAATAATAATAATAATAATGGTAGAATCAAATAAGCGAAACATTTCTATGGATTAGAATAGTTCTAGATTTGGACAAGCCTCTGATTTGTCCAGATTTATATATGTTCTTGTTTATACATGTATAGATTGTTTGTTGTATTTAATAAATGTGCACAGCTTTCTAGAATAGATGATAAGTGAGAGAAAGAGAGAGAGAGAGAGAGAAAAGAGAGAACAATATAGACGGTAATATTTAAGGTAAATTATTGATCAGTTTAGAATTGAAGTGATTTACGTTGTTTATTTTATGATAATGTTAAGAGTATAGTACAGGGTCGAGTTTAAAATGATTAATGGAAATGTTGAGCAAAATTGTTAATGAATCAGGGAACAATCATTATAGATGAATAGTTTGTAGAAAAAATAAAACGAAACGTAATTAGATTCACTTGATATTGTTTGTTTGAATCTTCCTATTGATGTTGAGGATGTCCATTGATAAGTGAAAGGTACTGGATTCGAGTCCCAGAGTGTACATGAACTCTGAGATGCAGGCACATCGAGCTGACGAGTCGCAAATAGGTTGGAACACGTGTTCTCGATTCCACTGCTAGCCACTATCCATCTTTGCTTATAATCCTTGTGACTTAAGGCAATACGTACAGCACGAATATATGTCAATAAGAGACTGATCAATTGCAGTTCTAAACATCAATCAGAAGATTCAAGTAAACAATATCAAGTGAATGTAAATTTCACCCTATTGCACAAGCAAGTGACTCTCAGGACTAAGTAGATAAATGGATCACGCGTTGGTGTTTGAAGCCAACGGCACTGAGTTCGAGTCCCAGAGTAAACATTAACTCTAAGCTGCATGGAACGTAATGCGCCTTCTGGATTCCACTGCTAGCCACTATCCGTCTTTGCTTAATACCTAATTAGATTTTACATCTTTTAAGAATCTATTAAAGTTTCCCACAGATTATGCTGTCTATGTGAGACAATGTCATAAACTATAAATTCGTCTTTATGGATAGACATAAATTATCCGTCTTCTTGAATCCTAATAAAGATCCAACTAGATTTCTAAGAGTCCGTATAATATTTTTGGTTAGGATTAGGATTAAGGATTTGAGCCTAGGATTTTCATCATGAACTGACATCAGTTGTAATTTTTGATGGAGTTTTGTTCTCTGAATTAGATGATTTGATCGTGAAGCTTTTAATCGTTCTTCTGAACGATCTACCTGAGCTATAAATCTTCTCCATCATTTCATCAACTGTAATGAGACAGTATTTTACAGTGCTTTACATAAGAATCTGATTAGTTTGTTTATAAAATATATTGCCATCAAATTTGTGTTTAGGGTTAGGAATTAGGGTCATTTGCTTGTTGTAAACAATCTAAACAGGTAGAATCATGCATTTCAAGCGTTCACAACTATCATTTTTACTTTATTTTTGCAAAAAGTGATTTCTCGTTAACATTTTAAGCAGTATACAGAGTTATGTTTTTTTTCTTTTACTGATCGATCACGTTCCTGATCCCAATCAACTCATTTTTTTCTATGAATAAATTCTTTCTTCTTGTATGATACCTTTATATGCAATCATTCCTTTATATATTACACCATTGAGTTAACTGCTTCTATGACTCCGGTATTCGTCTTGTTGTGCTAATGGGGTGTGGCAACTTGGACCGATGTATATATGTGCCTGGTCCTATGTTGTAACTAACTGACTGACTGGTTTCTATGATGTACGTTTATCATAGATATTTCTATCAAATTTCAATAGAGTAAACATTAACTAGCTAAGAATATCTTTTTAGTTATAATCAGTTTGTAATAACATTATAATGATACAAAAAGCTTAAACTTAAACTAAACTCTCATACTTAACAGCATGAATTATTCTCAATGATGATATATGAGAAGGTAATTTAAGTCTGTCTAATTCTTTTGATAATAGAAATGCCATTGAATTCCATTCAGTTCAAAATAAGTGCCATACATTGTAATGATCAGTTGTAATAAAAGTTTGATAGTAAGCTCACATTATACGTCAACATAAATAGATGAAGGTTGTATTCATAGTATATTTAGTAGAAATGATAAAAAGACAATCAAATATGTGTGATCAGTTATATCCAATTGATAGTTTGTTGATTTTTATCATGTACAAATTATTTTTTAAATTCATTATGTTGATTATACATTAAGATCAGCCCCCAAATACCCTGGTACGACCGAGAGTGGGGAGAGTCAACTCTCCCGGTTAAAACGCTCTCGTATAGTTACATTGCATACAACTACTATCACACAATTCATACTCACTGCATTCTCATGGCATTAACGTTGTTTACGAAATTGAGAAGACGAAAAGCGAATGTCCGACGATTTATCCGGGTCGGTGGACACGGAAAGTATATGTAGGGGAGTTGGAAAACCCTCATTCCTAACGGATGATGCACATGGGCTCCAGGATCCTTAAGGAAAAAATGGCATATGAATCAGTTATTGGTGACCGACTATCATGGGACCGCATCTCCTGACGTTGCTCCACTTCGGTGTGGATTAGACCTTTAAGTCCCCTAAGAAAACTATCTGTTTCGGTTTGGGCAACCGAGCAGTATCTCAGCCGTCACACAAATCGAATGATTTATGTGGCGTATATCTGTTTGGTGCCTCCTTGTACCAATGTTTATGCGTTTAAATGAATAAAAAAATTAGTAAATGGCTAAGACTCAGATGTTGTATCAAATAAATCCGAAGTTTTGCAGGTGATTTTCAGTCATACATCTTGCATTCCATGTGGTATTATTAGTAGTTTGAGTATATATTTAAAACAGCAACTTGACAAAAAAACTTAGAAAATAAAGTATACACCATCAAGTCAGATGGGCCTATGAAATCCGTTTCTAAACATATCACTAGAAGCTGTAAACTATTAATGTCCTCGTTGATGTGCGTTTCTGCGACATTTCTTACTAGGATAAAGCAGATATTCAGAACTTCTCAATTGTGAGTAGTTCTGTTATTCAGTCAGTCAATTATCTACAACGTAGGATCAGGCACCTTATGTACATCGGCCCAAGTTAACACACCTCATCAGCACAACAAGATGAATACCAAATTCATAGAAGCAGTTACTTCGATGGTAGTAATGTATAAAAGAAGGATTGCATATAAGGACATAGTACAGAAGAAAGAATTAGTTCGTAGAAAGATAGGTATGAATTAATTTTAATCTCACGGCTTAAGGTGAGACTAAGAGTGTATACACCTACGCCATTTTGATCGATTGTGAGCCATGTCACCCACAGTCGCCAGCTATTGATTGCGATAGCTATGCGGACACCAACCAAGTAGACCGTATCTACCAACATGGCTCAGATCAGAAGTTACCGTCTTTGTGAACTGATGCCACGTTTTGGTTTGGTTCTGTGACTGAAATCAGTCCTTGATGCTAAACAGTTATCTTACGGATTTAGACAATTGTTATTCAGCAATATGGTGTCTTAGATGAGCTCCCTTGGTTTTCATTTCCACGAATAACTTGAAAACCACATCGATCTTCGTTGGGTATCAAGTAAAAGGAGGCTGAAGTAAAACGAAACTCTGTATCTTACCATTCATTCAAACTGGAGAATTTTTAAGTTCAATATTCGCTTATCTACCAATTATTTTTCTATAGAGAAATCAACGTATCTAGTGAAACAGTCATTTAATCACCGTTTCATCTCTAAGTGTAGGGTATATGAGATCGATATACTCCCGGAAGTCTATCTTCACTTATCCTTCTCTTATACGGTGTATTTTCGTTTAAGGAAAGAAAGCATCACAACTTCGCACCACTTTGTTCAGTGATCACATTAAATTTTATGTCAATTAGCCAGTATTATTTTGATTAAACCTCCCGGCAAACGATTATATACATATATAAGGTTGTGGAGATTATTAAGATATTGATTGAGATCATGGATCAATCGAAGTTAGAGCACCATTAAAAATCTGGAAGCACTGAATGACTGTTTTATCCTAGTATGGAACTCCTCACCAGTGCATATCCACGATCCCGCTCTCATCTAATGGTGTTATTGTCTAACCTCAACAAACCCACTTAATGAAGTATTGATTTTTGTTCTTCAAGTTTCGGATAATTCTCGTCAATCAATACCAAACAGCTCAAAATCGGAGTTTTAATCTATACTCCAAATACCAATCCAACTATGTATTTTATTTTATTTATTCCATAGTTCTAGTTATCATTAATTATAATTAAGTTAATCGACAAAATTTCTTAAATAAATTGACTAAATATCATCTTAATAGTTGAAATCATGAATCACCATAGAAACCTGGACGGTCGATTAGTCCTACTGTGGGACTCCTTAGCAGTGGGTATCCACGATCCCACCTCACGTGATTCGAAACCAGGATCTCATCAATCACACGTGCGATCGCTTAACCATTAGACAACTGTCATCTGTTTTCGATGCAAATAAATTTGTTCATAATGACCGATATTCTTTTGTGGGTAAATTCAAAAGTATACACATTAAGAGTAAGAAACCTAACTACATATTTGATATATTTGTAAACATGACCTATATCTTAATTCGAATAATTGAATGTCATAATTAGTTGTTTTTTATGTCATATGATGATGTACTTTTTTCAATAATCTACATTGAATTAATCTACAGATGATAGTAGTGTTTACTTCACCTTTTTGTTCATGTTCTTAATCAATATGTCCAAAATTCAAATCTATCGAAGGTGGGTAAAATTATGCAAGCCAATTATGTATTATATTGGTAGATTGAAATGTGTACATTTGACTTGGTAACTTAAGTAGTATGTATAGTGTACAAATGGAGAATCATGTTGTTTTAAAATTTGAAAATATTGTGCAATGATTTTCGATTAATAATCCAAATCTGTTGTGCTTATGGGAAACTAAAGAAAGTGTTGAAGTGACTTCTTGAGTTTTTTTTTGAAACATTTTCAAGAGTTGTTACTTACGCCCTCAAATGCCTTGGTACGGCCGAGAGTGGAGAGAGTCAGCTCTTCTTCTGGAAATGCTCTCATATGGCTACATGCGTATAACCACTACCAGGGAAGTCCTACTCAACTACCTTCTCACTGTATTACTATTGTTTACGAAATTGAGAGGACGAAAATCGAATGTCCGACGCTTTAATATTGAGGATCCACCTAGGGGAGTTTGAAAACCTCGATTCCAAACTAATGATTCACATGGGCTCCAGGATCCTGAAGGAACAAGTGGCATATGAACCAATTATTGGTGACCGACTATCATGGGAATGGGCCTCCTTACGTTGCTCTACTGCCTTATGGATTAGACCTTTAGATCGAAGGCTCTGGGTGTGGTTCCCTAAGAAAACCATCTGTTTTGATTTGAGCAATCGAGCAGTATCTCAGCCCTCACAGAAATTGAATGATTTATGTGGCGTATATTTGTTTGGTGCCTCCTAGTACCAATCTTCTCATAGCAATTGAAGTCTCGTTACTTAAAAACTTTCCTAGAGAGATCAGCATAACAACTGAATCCAAGTATTACCGGCAATAATGATAATATGGACATGAAAATTATATTATAATAAAGTAAACAAATACTTATCTTTAACATTATTTGCTATCTAGACAGAGTTTTCATATTTATTGATCACTTAGTATGTTAGTATCACATTCTTATAGATGATTAATCATAATTCGGTTAAGAAAACAGTAAGAACACTGTCAGCAACTCTAGAGAAGTTAGATTTGAACTCTACATTATGCACCATCTTAATCAACGTCCAGGAATTTCTGTTGATTGTTTTAAAACGTCTAACGCTAGATGATTTCCATTCTATACGTTTTGATGATAATTTAAAGATAAGAACAATGAATCCAGTAGATATTTAAATCCTGTCCATCATTGGTTGAATATATAAAATAGATTTATATAAATAACAATTGAGTTAAGACTTTGAGCATTATTTAATTGATCATATTCAATATGTAAAATTGACCTAGCAACTAATATTTATTTATCAATAAGGAAATTATTATGTTTTAATATATGGAAGTTTTTATAATGATAATGATAATATTGATTAGATTATCGATTTTATTAAAATGTTGTACACATACACACATACACACACACGCACGCACAAAAACTACCTATGAATGATAAAATTTATGTGAACTAGTGAGAAAATTTTATATGATATTAACTAAGTGTAAAGCTGTTCAGATATATGTCCGTGTTAGGTAGAGATAAGTAACTATCTCAATACAATGGTAAATAGTCGGGAAATTTTGTGGATTGATTGAGGTTAGACATTAACATGGTTGTATACTGGCCGGCTCAGTAGTGTAGGGGTTAAGCGTTCATGCGCGAGATCAAAGGCTATGGGTTAGGATCCCGCTAGGCGGGGTCGTGGATGTTCACTGTTGAGGAGTCACACAATAGGACGAAACGGCCATTCAGTGCTTCCAGGTTTTCAATGATGGTCTAACATTAATCGGTTCATGATATCAATATATAGTTGGATATTTTTCTTTATTTAGGAAGTTATGTGTTAAATCTATGTTAAATAAGTTGGGTATCAAAAGTTGGCTAATAAAAAAGCAAGTTGAAAGATAATACACGTCTGATTAGATCATGAGATAATATGTATCTGTTCATGAAATCATTGACTATTGGTTAAGATGAATAATAAACATATAGACTTTGTGAATAGGGTCTATAAAATATTTCTTCTTAATTCTGTGTGTCATTCTAATCCTCTTTGTTTATAAACGATTTGGTGGCAACATCTTAGAATAAAGAGCTGAGTAACGCCATTTCAATTATCGATTAACTTGTAGTTGTAAGTAAACTTTGTTGACGAGTGCAGATTAATACAAAACTTAGTACAGATATGGTTTCATACCTGACTACTTTAACTAACCTAACATAAATTATTACACTACACTTTTATACATATATATCAGTTTTAGGTGTTGTGGAGATTGTTAAGTTTTTGATTGAGATCATGAACTGATTGGTGTTAGACTATCATTGAAAACCTGGAAGCGCTGAACGGCCGTTTTATCCTATTTTGGGACTGCTCAGCAATGCGCATGCACGATGTCAAATTTGAAATTTTCTTTATTTTAGTTCAGTTTTTAGTTCGTTATAAGTGTAGTTAGATACATGAAATCTTATTCAACAGTGTTTCCAAGTTTTTCATGATGGTCTAACTTCAATTGACTCAAGTTTAACAATTTATATCGTTGATAAAATGTCTTCATAATTTACTAGGAATTGTATGAGCTTTATAGTTTCTCTCCAATATATTAAAGTGATTAGAACACCACAACAAAACAACGGTCGTCTAAAAAGATCACTATAATCCTTATGTCGTTCTACTTTAGTAGTATCTATCGTCTGTATCTTCAGGAAGTTATGTTCTGTAAGCTGTGACAACGTTGTCATAAACATCATTCTACAACACGCAATATCATGAACAGATTGTAGTTAGAAAAGTAGATTATTTGATATCAACTTAACGGTATGGATGATGAATGCTCATAAGAAATGCTGTAGGATCTGGGTATAATTATTGCTGAATTCATAGATGAACACTTGATAAGTACCAAACTAAGACAAAATATTTATCCACTGTTTCCTAATTTTAATTGGTTCTTTAACTTAAATCAGTTTATGATACATAATTCCTGAAGATATAGAGAATATTCTTCTTCTTCTTCTTCAGGAAATATGTCCAAATCCTGAATTTATTACTGGTGGTGCATCACGATTTGATGTACGTCAAGGTGAATTAGGTAAGTGTTGATTATTGAAAAGAAATAGATTTTATAAAATTCAATATTCAATTATTATTATGCAATATTTACATATTGAAAAGTAAGAAATTTCCTGATAATTAACTGAGAATTTTGTCTTTAATACTTGTTATCACTTGTGACTTGTATGCACTGTTAATGTATAACATTATCGATCGATTGGATCAATGATGCGTAAAACCCGTACGAACAGTTTAGAGTCTTCATCGGTCCTGTTTTCCGTCTAGTCCAGCCAGTTAAGTCCAGAACATCAATCTCAGTCTATGAAATATGAATCATTTATTTCAAACATACTCGGTTTATATACCAACCAGACAGACCAAATCGTACCAATAAAATATGAAATAGCATTTGTACAAGATTTAGCCAAATATGGCTGTGAATGTGGGAGTTAGTGATTAATAGACAGGGTATAATTCAAGAGTGGTAAATCGTAAAATAATAGTTCATAGGTCAAAATGAAGCTTATAATAAGAGGGAGATGAATATGAACAGTTTAGTTACATATCAATTATACGATAAAATATACGTATAGTATTGATCCATAAATGGATTCCAACAGTTACAATTGATTGATCACTGGGTGACCAATGTCATGCGTGTCTAGTCTTTATTATTAGTGCAGATCGAATGCTATCGATCATGTTGCAATATGGCCACCAGTCTAGGTGACTCGACACTGCGGGCACTATTGTAAGATTAGATGGTGGTTGGAGGTAGTCGACTATCTCCAACCACCATCTAATATTCCAACAGTTACCATTCATTATACTTATCGGGACATTCCAGTAATGTGCATTATCCATATCATATTAGTCATATTCAGATTTTGAAAAGAACATGCAATTTATGTTCTTTTTACTATTTAAATACAAAATTTTGTCTTATTACTGATCTGGATCCAATTTTTATTCTAATTGTCGATAGTGAAGTTGTTGATTGTATTGATCAACTCATTTATCTTAGAATCCTAACCGATGTGGATGGAACATTTTTTAATTTTTTTTTTTAGTAGACAGTCCATTGAACGTAACAACGATTAACTAGTCAAGATGTTCTGAGTCACTATTTACTGAATAATGCATAAATTGTTAGTTAGTCAGTCAGCTACAACGTACGACCAGGCATATATATGCACCGGTCCAAGTTAACACACCTCATTAGCATAAAGAGATGAAGTGGTTACTTCAATGGTAATAATGTGTAAAACAGAGATTGCATATAAAGGTATAATACAGGTAGAAAGAATTAGTTCGTAGAAAGAAAGATATGAAACTATTTCAATCCCATAGTTTAAAGGCAGATAGAGAGTGTATACACCTACATCATTGTGATCGATTGTGAGCCATATCACCCAGTCTCCAAACATTGGTTACGATAGAAATGCGGACTCCAACTAAGTAGTCTGCATCTATCAACATCGCTCACACCACTTCAAGCACTGATGCCACATTTTGGTTTGGTCGCCCCTAACTTTCTTCTCACCAACCCCAACATTAGTTAGCATTACACGTCGAGGTAATCGGTGTTCAGGCATACGTAACACGTGGCTCAACCTTATCAACGTATTTATCATCATTCCATAATATTCTGTGTCTAACCTCACCATTACTTATCCGATGATCACAGCAGATATAATCACTACTAGTAACTTACGAGTATCTTCTACTCTTAATGGCCATATTGCCCAGCCGTAAAGTAGAACAGAACGAACTTCTGCTTAATATACTTATCCTTTTATTAATAGATGGATATCTTGGCTTTACCATAGGTGATATAAGTTGGCAAAAGTCAAATGAGTTTTCTGAATCCATACACAGATTTCATAAGACATTAACACATTAGAACTGATTAAACTTCTAAGATAAGTGAAGTTGTCAACGTTTTCAACTATTTCACTCTCTATCCTTAGTTCAGATATTAATGCAAGCTAGTCCTGTAGCAACAACATACATCTCAAACATTCTGACATTTAATGCTTATTGCTACCAAAAAAAACTTTACATTTTATCAATTAGTTTATAACTTAAGATTTTATTATTTTTTGTTTTGTTTTGGTTGCTAAGATCATATTTTAAAATCAATTAATCAGTATCAAAATGATCGAATTATCTTCCCATTATTGATTACTTTAAATGTTACCTTATATTCTATTAAGTTATCTTTTATAATTATTTCAATAGAACTCGAAAACAGATCAATTTTAATATTTCATCATTATAAAAATATATAGAACTTTTCATTTTATTGAATATAAAGAACCTTTATATCAAATCAATTTTTTTTTTTAATATCTCAATACTATTCACTATAACAAAGATGTAAATACGATGATGTAATTGAAATCAGTAATGTTCATAAGATAAATGATTACGTAATATATGTATACAATATTACAACTTATCAGTATTAGGGTTGTGGAGATAAATAACTTTTTTGATTGAGATCATGAATCGACTGATATTAGACCACCGTTGGAAACCTGGAAGCACTGGAAGGCCGTTTCGTTCTAGTATGGGACTCATCAGCAGTGCGCACCCACGATCCCGCGAGCGGGATTATTATTATTAATATTATTATCTAATCACTGGTCCTGCGAGCGGGATTGTGGATGTGCACTGCTTAGGAGTCCCATACTAGGACGAAACGGCCTTCCAGTGCTTCCAGGTTTCCAACGGTGGTCTAACATCAGTCGATTCATGATCTCAATCAAAAAATTACAATTTATATTATTATTATTCTAATGTAATCACTGTACTACTTCAATATAAAGAAAGAAAGTCAACAGTTCTTAAGTATTATATAATATATTATGTAATTAACGAATTATTTCAAATAGCTCAGTTCATGAATCAATTGAAATTAGATCATTTATAGAAAACTTGAAAGGATTGAATGATCATTTCGTCTAAGTATAAAACTATTATAACTTAAGGCCTGTGTGCCCTGTGAATGTATAACGTGATGATACAGCCCAATTAGAGAGTAGTGAATTATCGATCGGACCAATAACGAGCAGTCTAGAGTATTCATCGGTCTTATTCCTTGACTAGCCCAGCCTCTGTAATATGAATCCTATATTTCAAATATACGGGGTTTATATTACTAATCAAACAGACCACATCGTACCATCAAAATAGAAAATAACATTTGTACAAGAATCAGCCAAATGTGGCTGTGAATATGGGTGGTAGTGATTGATAAACTGGGTATAATTCAAGAATGATAGATCGTATAATAATAAATCAAAGGTTAAAATAAAGCTTATGATAAGAGGAACATGAATATGCATAGTTTATTTAATTAACAATTATACAATAAAAATATACGTATAGTATTGATCCATAAATGAATCACCAAAGTTACCATTTATTATTCTTATTGGGACATCACAAAAACTTTTCAGCAGTACACAGTTACAATTCCGCCCCTCAGGATTCGAATTCAGAATGATTCATAGATTTTATATATGTCTGGTGGAATCATCTGTTAATCTCTGTGTTCTTCTTTAAAGATCTAGTTAGTTCATTCTCTATCTAACTAAACAAATCTTTTAAAGAAAGCTCAGAGATCAATAGATAATTCCATCAGACATATATGAAACAATTAAGCCGATAGATACCTATTTACTTAGGTTATACGGACCACCGAAGGTATATAAACTGGATATTCATAGATTATTGAAAATCGAATAAATTTTTATTGAATTAGTATTAGAAGAGTTTTTGTGAATATTATAGTAATTTTAATGGTTGAGATCATGAGTCAATTAAAGCTAGATGAACATCAAAAACCTGGTAGCACTGGATGGCCGTTTCGTCCTATTGTAGGACTCTTCAGCAGTGCGTATCCACGATCCCACCTCGCGGGATTCGAACGCAGGACCTCATCAGTCTTGTGCGTGAGCGCTTAACAACTAAACCACTGAATTGTTGATAACTAATATTTTACTTTGTCACGAAAGCTTATCATCTTTTCATATTCTTTTATAATGAATTGAATTGAAAAATTTACAATATCTCCTGTTTTCAATGATTAAATCTTAGATGAAAAGGGTTTCATGATTTACATTATCGATTGATCTTAGTTAGACAATCATTGAAAATCAAGAAGCATTAAATAGATGTTTCATTGTAGATTGGAACCTGGTAACGAGAATATCTGAGATGAAACATAGGATATTTGATGCCCCATATAGATTGTTTAACAATCAGTTGGTATCAATGCTTAGGATGAAACAAATATCCAATTTTTCCTGGTTTCCAGTAGTTATTTAAGGTCAGTTCATTATGTAAATCATGAAATCCAAAAGTCATTGCAGACCCCTGTATTGAAAAAAATTTTCAGAATAAGTATTGTTTTAGGTTGATAAAACTTCATCAGAATTGAATTTAGTTGAATCCTACATTCATATTACATACATGAATCACTAAATGTGAAGCAATATACTTTGAACGATTGAATTAGAGGTGGGAAATCAGTTTCATAAATACTAATTCTAGGATGGTACAAAAGATTTGTAGCTTAGGTGGATAATTCGGACACTTCACTTCTACCTGAAGTTTGTGCTGATGATGTCGTTCAGAAAAATGATGAAAGCTCCATGACTAAACCATCCAGCTCAAAGAACAAAACATCATCAAAAACTAATTCTGGCAACCAGCTTATATGTCTATCTTTCAAAGAATATTCAACTCACTAAGTTTTATTCAAGTATGGTACTCATAATCAGTAGGTTTCCGCGATCCCATAGTGGTTCGCACTCAGGATCCGCAGATTTCTCTGCTTGAATTTAGTCTTCAAACTATTTCTAACTTTACTGGATTGTTAATATTGCATAAGCATATTCCAGTGCCATCTATGAGTACCCGGTTTACACTTAGCTTCTCACTAAAACTCCGGGAATTCCCTCTAGAAGCTAGTTACTAGTGCGCACATGATGATTATCAGCATGGAGGTTGTGGATATTGTAAAATGTTTTTGAGAAGCTATGGTCATTGGAGTTCAACCATGTTGAGTGTAAGGAAGATAAGCGTTAAACACAATGGAAAATGATAGTACAATATTTAGGATTGACTGAAGTTAGACTTTTATACCACGGTATACCGACTCGGTGATCAGGAAATTAATCACTCACAGGACGGAGTTACGAGTTTTATATACTGGTGGTGGGGTTGTGGATGCATACTGCTGAGGGGTTTCATACGCAGTTGTTCAGTGCTTCCAGGTTCTTAGTGCTTATCTAACTTAGATTTGTATGTGATCTCAACAAGCTTAGTTTCATTACCGCAGTTGTTAGGGTTAGAAATCAGAGAGTTTACATCACCAACTGACCTCAGCTGTGAATAATGATATGAGGCTGAACTTTTGTGAAAAAAATTGTTACTTTTCAGGTTATGAAAACCGTATATTGTTAAGTAAAAGCTAATATGAAATTCGGGCTATGTTCTAGTGTGGATTTTTACTGAATACTTTCAGCCATCTGATTTCTGATTATCAGAATTTGAGAAATTTTCATTTTTCCAACTCTTTTGAGAAATGGGATTGATCTGTACTGCTTGGGTTAAGCCTTAGGCGGTGTATGGCTCTCCTGTTAAACAGGATTGAACTGTACCGTTTGGGTTGTCATGTGAAAGTCTTGATGGCATCCGGTTCTGTTGATAACCAACGTAAAACTACTCTGGCCCACAAGGGAATATTATATATAATTATAAGAATAATGACCTTGCTGACTGAAGTAACTGATCAAGAAATTCTTGATATTAAGTTTATAGAGTTTGCATTTATCACCATAAACAAAGATACTTTCTAAGTGTGATAAAATTTCCTGAGTTGGAGACTGGTGATTTATTAACTTAATCAACAAAACACCTAATTATCTACGCCCCCAAATGCCATGGTACGGACGACGGTGGGAAGAGTCAGCTCTCTCTCTCTCGAAATACTCTCACATGGTCATGAGTATACAGCCACTGCCACACACGTCCTACTCACTGCATTCTCATGGCCGGGTGTTGTCTACGGAATTGAGAGGACGAAAAGTGAGTGTCCGACGCTTTAACCAGGTTGGTGGACACGGCAAGTCTACCTAGGGGAGTTTGAAAACCCTCATTCGAAACCAATGGTACACATGGGCTCCAGGATCCTGATGGAATAAATGGCGTATGAATCAATCGTTGGTCACCGGCTACTAATCGATTGTATCTTCCTATGTTACTCCACTGCCTTGTGGATCAGACCTTTAGGTTGAAGGCTCTGGGTATAGTCCTCTAAGAAAACCAACTGTTTCGATTTGGGCACCTGGACAATATCCCAGCCTACACATAAATCGAATGACGAAGTGTGGCGCATGCATATTTGGCGTCTCCTTCTACCAATGTTTATATGTTTAAATAAATAATACAAGTTTATGTCCAAACAATTCCCTGATTTTATGTAACCACAAAAATGCCAATTTTGGTCATTACAAAGTAATAAGTTAGATTAATTTCAAAAAAAAAACTTTTATTCCATTTGTCTGGCACGTACAATTTTATTTTGTAGAAGTTATATTAGTTTCAGTGATAGCCATCAGTCGATGAATACATAGGTGTATGATGGAATGTTTACATTATGACTGTACGAAAAGTTCCGAAAAAAAAAATTACTAAAACACTGTAACAAATTTTTTTTGTGGTTAATGCTGTTTTATTTTGTTCATTTGTTATAAATAAAGGTCATATTTGTTACTAAGGTGAGAATGGTATTCACTGAAATAGAATTTGATTATAAATGAATTTTATGAAAATATTCAACCAGGTCTGTTGTGGGATAGTAACTCACTCAAGACAATGGTGGATGTGTCGCTCAATTTCGTGGATTAGTTGAAGTTAGACATTAACACCGTTGGATGCCGGCCAACTCAGTGGTCTAGTGGTTAAGTGCTCGCGCGCGGAACCAGTAGGTCCTGAGTTCGAACCTCGCAGGGGGCGAGGTCGTGGATGCGCACTGCTGAGGAGCCCCGTAATAGGACGAAACGGCCGTCCAGTGCTCCCAGGTTTTCCATGGTGGTCTAGCTTCAACTGACTCATGATCTTAATCATTGGAATATTTATTTGTTATTTGCTTTAAAGTTGCTATCATATCTATAAAAACCTCTTCTGATATTCATCAGCATATGATTATTAGTGACTGACTTAAAGAGGTATTTCTTGAAGTTTTAGTAAGATAATAACTCGCTGAAGATAATGGTGGATGTGTCTCTCGATTTAGTGGATTAGTTGAAATTAGACATTAACATTATTGGATGCCAGTCAGCTTAGTGGTCTAGAGGTTAGGCGCTTGTGAGCGAGACTGATAGATTCTCGGTTCGAATCTCGCGAAGCGGGATCGTGGATGCGCACTGTTGAGGAGTTTTCTAATTATTTATTTATTTAAACACGTATTTATATGGTACAAGGAAGTACCAAATAAATATACGTCACATAAATCATACTGCTCGCGTGCTCAAACAGAAACAGGTGGTTTTCTTAGGGGACCACACCCCGAGCACCCACGTGCACCATTAGTTTGGAATGAGGGTTTTCCAACTGCACTAGGCGGACTCTCTGTGTCCACGAACTCGGTTAAAGCGTCGAACATTCTCTTTTCATCCCCACAATTTCATAGACAACAGTAATGCAGCGAGAATGCAGTGAGTAGGACTTGTGTGGCAGTGGCTATGTATGCGTGACCATGTGAGAGCATTTGAAGAGGGAGAGTTGATTCCCCTTACTCTCGGCCGTATCAGAGCATTTGAGGGCCTGCTAAGGAGTCCTACAATGGAACGAAACGGCTTTTCAGTGCTTCCAGGTTTTCCATGGTCGTCTAACTTCAAATGACTCATGATCTGAACTATTGAACATTGTATATTTGTTTATAAAGAAATGAATGAACTATGAATTCATAGGCTGTATTCATTACAGATAGGACTCCTAAATAATAAGCCAGCAAGATCTTATCAATAAACGAAGCCATGATCTTAAGGTTTCAAGATAAATATTTAATCATTAGAACTTCCGAGTTAGTATTAAATTGTACAATTCAACTTTCAGTTGATTTGTAATGTACCGTAATGATCATTCAATATTATTAATGACAATTGTTTCATCTCCAACATATATGGATTTAAGCGCTATTATGTATAAGTATTTCAATGTGAATATTATCATGATTTATTTTGAATTGATATGGTTAGAAACTTACAAATTGTATCACTGTTTATCATGTAGTTACAAATATCACATAGCTTAGAATGTATTTTATACTGTATAAAAGTCATCAGTATAAAAACATGAAATCATATCATTAGGTGTGGAACTACATGTTTAACTTTATTGTTTGACATTTCAACACCCAATTAGTAGTAGTAGTAATAATAATAGAAGTAGTCGTAGTAGTAGTGGTGGTCGTCGTCGTAGTAGTAGTATGATTATTAGTCTTAGTCGTCGTCATCGTCATCATCGTCGTCGTAGTAGTAGTAGTAGTAGTAGCAGTAGTACTAGTAGTAGTCGTAGTAGTAATAGTAGTAGTAGTAGTCGTAGTAGTAGTAGTAGTAGTAGTAGTAGTAGTAGTAGTAACAGTAGTACTAGTAGTAGTCGTAGTAGTAATAGTAGTAGTATTATGTATGTATGTATGTATGTATGTATGTACTACTCTAGATATCAGTAAAATATATGCCATAAAATGATAATTACTTATTGATTACTTTGCTTAATGACTATAATTCATTACCATCAATATGATGTATCTTAGTAACTATGATTGTTTAAAATTAAAAAAAACAAACAAAATTATTTCATTTTGTTTTGATAAAATCCATGGCATCCGTCTGATTAAAATATTCATTACAGCTAGGAATCCAACAAAATATCAACTTTATATTCAAGACAATTGATTTTCGATAGTGATAATTAATGATTAATGATTATTGAATAACTATTCTATTATATATGAACCTTATTTAATTAATGTTTATAAATGATTAGTTTCAACAAATAAGTTGTAAAGGTCTGATGTAAATCCTTGACTAGTAGAGTTCAAGTATATCTGACAATTACTTACTGATAACATTGAATGATAGTTATGTAACATCATGAGTTGATTTAAATTGGAAATATAAACCAATGAATGCTAGTTCAATGGAAGGTATGAAAGTCCTGAGTTTGATTTCTGGTTTGATTATGGATAAGTACTTCATAGTTGTCTCGTACTATTATGAAATAACTATTAAAATTTATAAACGAATTAATTAGATTCTTGTGTGTGAAGTACTGTAAAATACTGTTTCATTACAGTTGATGAAATGATAGAGAAGATTTGTAGCTCATGTAGATCGTTCAGAAGAACAATTAAAAGCTTCATGATCAAATCATCTAATTCAGAGAACAAAACTCCATCAAAAATTACAGCTGATGTCAGTTCATGATGAGAATCCTAAGCTTAAATCCTTAATCCTAATCCTAACCAAAAATATTATACGGACTCTTAGAAATCTATTTGGATCTTTATTAGGATTCAAGAAGACGGATAATTTATGTCCATCCATAAAGACGAATTTATAGTTTATGACATTTTCTCACATAGACAGCATAATCTGTGGGAAACTTTAATAGATTCTTAAAAGATGTGAAATCTAATTAGTTATTAAGCAAAGACGGATAGTGGCTAGCAGTGGAATCCAGGACGCGCCTTACGTCCTATTTGCGAATCGTCATCTGGATGTACCTGCATCTCAAAGTTGATGTTCACTCTGGGACTCGAATCCATTGCCATTCACCTCAAACATCATCACGTGATCCATTCATCTACTGAGTCCTCATAGCCACTCGCTTGTGCAATGGGGTGAAGTTTAAATTCACTTGATATTGTTTACTTGAATCTTCTGATTGATGTTTAGAACTGCAATTGATCAGTCTCTTATTGACATATATGCGTGCTGTACGTATTGCCTTAAGTCACAAGCATTATAAGCAAACATGGATAGTGGCTAGCAGTGGAATCCAGAAGGCGCATTACGTCTTATTTTCGACTCGTCAGTTGGATGTACCTGCATCTCCGGAACTCGAACTCAGTACCGTTCGCTTCAAACACCATCGCCTGATCCACTCAGCTACCGAGTCCGGATATATTGATATTGTTTACTAGATTCCTCTGATTGATGTCATTAGGACTGCAACTGATCAGTCTCTTATTGACATATATGCATCCTATGCATATTGTCTCGATATTGCTTTCATTCATAAACATTCTATGCAAAGATAGATAATAGATAATGGTCTCCACTGATCATAACTTTTCACTAATACTCTGAAAATTACTTTTCTTAAAGTGATTCACTAGCAAATACGTGATTATTACGAGATTTTTCATTATAATTCTATTATTGAATTTGCGTAGGATTGCCAAATAATCAAGGAAAGTCTATGAAAGGTCATTCATTCTTTTATAAATAGTCATTGTCTGTTTGTTATTTTCATCTTATTCCAACTATTTTCTTTTTAGGTGATTGTTGGCTATTAGCTGTTATTGTTTGTTTATTTAATGAATAAGAAATGATTTGAACAAATTGTAGCAATCGATCAAAATTTTATAGTTATATAAGTTATACAATATACCCTTATGGGTTAGGGTAATTTTACATTGATTATCAGGAGAATCAGACTTTCACATGACAATCCAAACATTTTAAAGCTCAATCTCGCTTCACAGAAGAACCAGACACCGTATAGGCTTTAACACTACAATCTGAATAGTACAGTTCAATCCTGTAGCACATCTACACAGGTGTCAAGTACCCTAGTGAACCATTCGCAACATTCATATACACATTCACGTTATATGTATAGTCATTCTGATCAATGATCTCGTGAATTAACTATACACAGCATGAACAGGCCAAAGTTGACCTATTTTCAGCTTTTACACGACAGTTAAACCCATTTATGTTAGCCATAGCGATATACATTACAATGTTCCAATAACAATGGCCCTTGAGAACACTAAAAAATAACCACCAATATGAATGAAATCAGTTAATCAACAATCCAATTCTTTTTTTCTTCATGATAATTATATTACTGATTTTTTTGTGTGTGTAGGATTGCCAAATAATAAAAGAAAGGATCTAAAAGATTATTCATTCTCTTTCCAAATTTATTTCACTGGATTATACTCCTTGAATAACATGTTCAAACCCTAGTCTTACCAATTACTACATCTATCACGATAGGATTTGATAGGACAACTGTATATCTGTGCTAATATTGGTCATGACAACTCGAACTGATGTACGTACATACATACATACGGAGTTCTACGTTGTTTCTAATTGACTGATTCATTCTTTTATATGCGGTTAGTGTTTATTACTTAGTTTCTATATTTTATTCCATATATATAATTCATAGGTGATTGTTGGCTATTAGCAGCTATTGCTTGTTTATCAATGAATAAAGAATTATTTGAACAAATTGTAGCAATTGATCAAAATTTTACTAAAGAATATTGTGGTTTATTTCGTTTTCATTTTTGGAATTATGGTGAATGGAAAGAGGTTGTTATAGATGATCGTTTACCAACATATCATAAATCATTAGTTTATATACATTCAACTGAGAAAAATGAATTTTGGTCAGCATTATTAGAAAAAGCTTATGCAAAGTAAGTTATAATTGTTAGTTAAGAGATAAACAATATGTCTTATGATTCAATAGGCTTTGTCAGATATTTATTGAAAGCTTGGAATAATTGAATAACTGTTTCATCTTAGTATTTGACTCCATTATCAATTCACATCTACAGATTAACTGGAGATAAAATTTAGGAACTAGAGTTCTCTTTATAAATATTTAGTATTTATCAAACTCCGCCTGGAGTCCCTTTCCGGGGGCTACTACCGGTCCCAAGCCCGGATAAAGGAGGAGGGTTGGGCATGGGGTTAGCGACCCCATCCCGTAGAAAACTAACTCGCTAAAAAAAACGCTAACTGCCAGTATTTATCATGCTGAATCCTAATTTAAAACTTCTTATCTCTAGACAATCATTACATTTTATACGGTCTTATCTACAGAATGTTCTGGGTTTTGTTACAATTATGACACTGTTTAACCATATTCGTTTTTGGTTATAATAAGTTTAGTTAACAAATTGTGTAATACGATTAATGTTTCCTTCCTACTAAAGGAATAATGTATCCTAAATAATGAGTCCTATGACTAACAAGGATAAGTAAATCAATTACATGTCTAATTATGATGTGATAGTCAAGTTGAACCTGATCGACTACATTTATGTTAACAAACTTAGTTCTCTCTCACAAATCAAATACATCATGTAATAATAGTCAGCAGTTATTACTGAACACGAAAATATTGTGGAATATCAAATTATACAGTTAGTGCATAGATTGTTTAATTTATATTCCATAACATCTATCATTCCAAAATAGACATGATATCCTAGGTATATCAGCTTCTAAGAGTCAGTCAGCTATAATGTAGGCTCAGGCACATATATGCAACGGTCCATGTTGCCATACCTCATTAGCACAATAATACCCTTCTAAGTGTATTTGTTTATTTATTTGAACACATAAATATTGGTATAAGGAGGCACCAAATATATATGTGCCACACAAATATCGTCGTTTTCATTTTATTTGTGTGTGGTCTGTGATAGTGCCCGGGTGCCCAGACCGAGCCTTTGATCTAAAGGTCTGACCCACAAGGCAGTGGAGCATCGTGGGGAGATGCAGTCCCATGATAACCGGTGACTAACGATTGGTTTATACACTATTTGTTCCCTCAGGATACTGGAGCGCATGTGCACCATTGGTTCGAGATCCGGTTAAAGTGCGGGACATTCGCTTTTCGACCTCTCATTTTCGTAAACAACACCCCCGCCACGAGAAGGCGGTGAGTAGGACTTCGCCAGCAGAGGCTGTATACGCATGGCCATGTGAGAGCATTTCGAGAGGCAAATATGAATGTTTAATTGGTCAATTTTTAAAGTTTAAATGAGTGATTTATTTTGTATATTTATATGTATAAATAGATTATGCGGTTCATATGAAGCACTTAAAGGTGGTACAACTAGTGAAGCATTAGAAGATTTCACTGGTGGAATTGCTGAAATGTTTGATTTGAAAAAAGATACACCATCAAATTTATTACAAGTTATGTTGAAAAGTCAAGAGTTAGGTTCATTAATGGCGTGTTCCATTCAAGCTGATCCAAATACTTATGAAGCTCGATTACCAAATGGATTGATTATGGGACATGCTTATTCGGTTACATCTGTTAAAATGGTTAGTATAATTGTTTTCTACATTTATAGATAGATTCAATAGAAAGTGATATTTATTTTTCAATATAGTGTGAATATCAGGAAGTTTCAAACAGGAAATTTTACTTACCTACACCTGTTATTCCCAGTGAATCATAGTCCACCGACCAGCATTCTCCAACTCACTCTATCCTGTACCTTGACTTCTAGTTCTATCCAACTTTTGTTCATTCTTCTCATGTCTATCTCCATTTGGTCCTCCTCTTCTCTTTTGGACCTGATGATTCCAAGTGAGGGCTTACCTTGTGACGCATTTGGGTACTTTCCACAATGTCTGTCCTATCCACTTCTAGCCCTTCTTCCTGATTTTTTCCTCTGCTGTAATCTGGTTTGTTCTCTTCTACAGTAGGTTGTTGCTGATATTATTTGACCGACGAATTCGAAGTACTTTGCGCAGACAACTGTTAACAGACACTTATATCTTCTGAATAATGGCTTTCGTAGTTCTCCAAGTTTCCGTCCCATACAGTAGAACTGTCTTGATATTTGTATTGAAAATTCTTACTTCGGTATTGGTTGACAGTTGTTTTGGGTTTTAGATGTTTTTCAGTTGTAAATATGCTGCTCTTGTTTTGCCGATAAGTACAGGAAATTTCGGCATCTTATAATATGATATTTTTGCGAGCTAGACCTGAATTCTTCTGGTCAATGTCTTTATGGACTGATGCTATTTCGGTTTGTAAGCCCCTAGTATGCTTCTGGTCAACTCCTACACCTGTCATCATCTCATGTCGAGGTAATCAGTGAATGGGGACAAATAATACACGTCCTATTCATCTCAGTCAGTAGAAAGTTTCACTGCCTCTTCAACCGATTTTCCATCCTTACCTAGTACTTTGCATCTAACTTCCGAAATACTCGCTCAATGATTCTGTAATACACGAACACTGGATCGACGACACCTATAACTGAATACTGGTAGTCGGTAAACATCCTCTTCTTTTAAAGACAGTAGGTAAACACACTAGGTTTTAGAATGTTGATTCTATTTTCAACGATTAAGGTACACTCTTAATAATATTCAGTGAATATTCGTACAATCTGATATGATTTGAATTATCCTGTTGTTGACATTTTCGATTGAAAGTTGATCAGTTTTAGTTGGTATATATGCAAACAAATCCATGCCGATTTGGATTGAAACTCATCCGTTGAGCAAGTGGGTGGCTAATTGCGCAACCCTGTTTGAGGAAAATGCTACCGTGTACGAGTCCTAGAGTGATTATCAACTCTCATGTGCTAGTACCTCCAGATGACGAGTACCAAATAAGACAAAATGCGTGTCCTGAATTCATTGATTCGCTTAGTTAAACCATTTTTCTTACAGTTAAAGAATTGTAAACCTAATAATTCTAGGATATAATTCTTTTATATTCTATGGGATACTATCTTTTTCGCTTAAATGGATTCAAAGACTGCTGTCATTACCAAGTGTGGAATATAATGAATTCCCTTACATCATATTTGTTGTATGGTCTAGAGAATGAACTCAGTTAAAGTTGACTTATTCGAATAATTGAAATATTATTACGAAAGTATCAATAAACTTATAACACAAGCCTTCTGGTGTGAGTAATTTAACTATCAAATAGTCGGTGTTTATGTCTAACTTCAATAAACCAACGATATTGCGCGATCATTTTCCATTGTCTTCGGTGAGTTACTGCCCCACAGAGTTCGCACTCGAAACCTTGGGTCCCAGATTGAAATTATTTGACTTTTTAGAGCTGTTTAGAACTGGTAAATAGTTTCAACTGTCTACTGATAACAAGAAAAATCTTGACCAAAGCTTCTCAGCAGCACAGTTTACTGACGGAATATGTGATCTAAATTCTACAAACTTTGTTGATTGTAAGATCCGTTTCAATTATCAATTACGTTCACATTAGCTAAGATTATTGAAATCTTCTGAATACATAAGATTGCAGAGAAATTATTAGTGAGTTTTACTAGTTGAGGATCGTCTTCGATTCCAAAAAGATTTCTTATCATAATATACCTCAAAATGATTATTTAATTCTTCCTTTTCCTCTTCTTCGTAAACATTGTCAATTCTACTATTGATAGCCTTTTTTCATCAGATCTTGTGGTCTGGAGTGTGACGAAATCTCAGTACGGATAAAGAAGGATCGACTAGCTTTTGACAATTTGCATCATTTATCGCGTAGGCGAGATATCTGTCTACCAACCAAAGGACGGGTATACTATGCAGCAGTTCGTTTCGTCCTACTTTATGGCTGTGAAACATGGTCTGGAGGAGTAGAGGATATTCCTAGATTACTAGTATTCGATCATACGTGTCTTTGAAGCATTGCTCGTATATCCTTGAACCACCGACTAAGTAATGCAGTTGTTAGGAAACGGATACTCAGTAAGGATGGCAAATCAATTGATGAAGTGGTGAAACTTCATCAGTTCAGATAGCTGTGACATGTGTTGTGTATGCCCAACCACTGACTGACCCGACGTGCGATGTTTTCTGGTGTAGGAGTAGGTTGGAATAAAGCTAGTTGTGGCCAGACCAAAACATGGCACAAATCCATGAAGTCACTGACAAGTGGACTGAACCATGTTGGTAGTTGTAGACCACTTGGTTGAGATACGCAAGACGATGGCAACCGATGGTTAGAGTCATTGCATGACATTGGTCAAATTCGTTTGAAATGGCGTAGGTGCATCCACTCTTTATGTTCTCCCAAATTCTAATCTTCTGAATACCTCATGTCCCTTTCTTTTTTGTCTCTTTCCAAATTTATTTCACTGTATTATACTCTTTGAATAACATCTTCAAACGCTAATTTTTTCTATTACTGCTTATACTTTTACTACCTCTCCCACTATGGGATTTGAATCGACCATTGTATCTCAGTGCTTATCTGGTATGGCAATTCAAAATGATGTACATACGTACGTACGACGTTCTACGTTGTTGCTAACTGACTGAGCCTGTTCTTTTAAGTCAGTTGTTGAATATACAAGAAGAAAATCATCTCTCAGAAAACTGTAGTCACATATATTATAATATTTATTGATTCAGTTTAGTAGTAGCGGAGATTTCTATGAATCTTGTTGCTTGATTAGTAAAAATGAAAGTCGGTCTATTTAGTTCAAGATTCGATGTATTTTGTGTAATGCATAAATAAATCAGATGTAAGTGATAGTACCATTTATTGATTCATGCTTTCCAACTTCTATTCTACATAATAATAATAATACTAATATGCATTGTGGCTTTATGTATTTCGATCAGTAATCTATAATTTGTACGAAAGAATTAGGTGATTACAATGAATGATTACATTGATTGGTTGGAAAATGTGTATCTATGGGAAAAGTGACCTTGACAATGAGGTTGTAAATAGAAGTACTGGCCCAATTTTTTGTTTGTTTTACATTGAATTTGCACTTAATTGTGTTGTACTTTTTATTTGTTATTGGATTTATATTTGTGTTGAACTGATTGAATGATGAACTTTTATCTTATTGAAAGGAATGACTAAATTGTCCTTTTCATTTTAAAAAATGAGTTTGTATAATATGACATTATTCATTATAGTATATGTAAGTTAATCAGTTGCTGATTATGGAAGCAAATCAATGAACAGGGTTAATGATATGATTTGTTTATGTTACTTGATAAGTAATCACTAGGTGGTAACTTCTCAAATTCATTGAATTGATGAGATACAGATTGGTTTTTATAGTTGTTAGTGGGGGGGGGCATTAGTCTTTTTGGCGAGACTCTCAATTTATGGACGAGCCAATCAGAAGCGTTTGAGAGATTTAAAGGTCAGGGCGCCAACTACAGTGCTTAATTCTAACGTACGATTGGTTCACCAGGGAATTTTGTACAAAACGTGATAATTGAGCGGATACAACAAATAAAACGGCGAGACTATAATTTGTGGACAAATCAATCAGGTATAAGATAACAGATCTCGAATTTTGGCGCAAAAGCCTTTCATCCATTTGACTAAATAGATTTCTGGCACTATAGCTGATGTGAGTTCGTGATGAGAACTCTATACATAATTCCTAACCAAGGCAAATTATGATATTCATTGCGAACTGGATAATAATAGCACCAGTAACACTGGCTACAGCCAGGTACTACAATATATACGGATGATTGGAGAGCGTACAAACTCCTACATAGGCTTGGTTATGTGCATCGTGTCGTTATCTACAAGTGGCATTTTGTGTACTCAATAATCCGAGTGCACACAAACAATACTGAAGCTATGCGGTCGGGGGTGAAAGAGTTTGTGAGACTTTATCATGACTCCAGAGGCCGACTATTCTGTAGCCATATGGATGATTCACTCTATTGCATTCATTACGATCTTAGAACCTCTGAACCTCTTTTTAACCTTGACAAGTTTTTGAACCATGTATAAGACGTGCATCCAATTCATTTCCTTGGTTTTGTATTATATAGTTTTACTCTACACTTACTGTTTGTTGATTAGCTAATATTTCCCAAGGTCATTTAAGATTCGTTCTGCGGTCGTCCATAAATTAGAGTCTCGCCGTCTTTTTTCCTGCCAGTATTTAGTTTTCATTTTTTTTTTATCGTATCTTGGTTCCTCTTGTCATCAGAAAATGTATTTCTATAATGAGCCGAATTGTTATGATGTATTCCATTGTTTTTATTGTTCATTTACAGATTATTTTGCTAATGGTATAATGACAACATGTAGTTGAGTAGTAAATACAATATGTTATCTAACTCAATAGACAATTCCATTATTTATATCTAGTAGTTGATCTGAAGCTCATTCCATTAATTCATTATATAAAATCATTAAATTTTAGGTTTGTCTGCATATATGGGACTTATCAGTATAGGGGTTGTGGAGATTATTAAGTTTTTGATTGAAATCATGAACCGATTGATGTTAGACCACCATTGAAAACCTGAAAGCACTGGACGGCCGTTTAGTCCTATTGTGAGACTCCTCAGCAGTGCGCATCCACGATCCCGCTCACCTGATCGTATATGGGACGTATCGTTTAGTTCGTTGAACTATATCGGGTAGATAGTAGTATAATTTCATATATTGAGCTTTGAAAAGACTAGTGAAATATTCCCTAATGGTATGATTGTGATACTTTTATGAATTCACTTCTTTGAAAGTATACCTACCCTCAGATGAAATAGTCACTTTTTTGCTTTGTAGTTGAAATATCACTTTAAACTTCCTCGAACACATGGTTTATGACTAGTAGTGGGATTCGGAACTTGGTGACCGAATTTGTCTCCACCTAAATGTTGATGTACACACTGGAAATTGAACCATGTACCTTCTGTATCAAGTAGTAACACATTATTCAATGAACTACTAAGTTTTCTAGATATGCGCCAAATTATACAACTGGTATGATGTTTATATCATTATCTATAAGAATTCGAATGGTCTACTTTGTGATATTCAGGACTGAATTCCAATCATTCTTTGCTGGTAAATGAGAACATCGCATCTACTTTGATAAAAAAAGCTTGCGGCTAAATGGCTATATTGATGCAATTCACACAGGATATTCCATAAGGAGAACTAATCTGTCTTGAATATCAATAATAAGACAATTCAAACCATTATAACAATTGTAGGTTATTGTATTTCATTATTATCCGAAACTTAATACAGTTTGATAAACATTTGAACATATCGAAAGTATTACTTTAAATTTTACTTCGGTTTGGACTTGTGACCGGCAGTAGTTTCAGCGGGGCTTCAGGCGGAGTTATAATACATAGCTCACTAACGTAATTTCCACATGCTTATGTGTTAACAGTATAAGAGTATTCAAATGCATTTCACTTATCATTTTAGTTAGATATATCAATTCCAAACAAAACTGGTAAGATACCACTAGTTCGTGTACGTAATCCATGGGGTGATGAATCCGAATGGAAAGGTGCATGGAGTGATAAATCAAAAGAATGGTCACTTATCTCACCAGAACAACGACAACAACTTGGTTTAACGTTTGATGATGATGGTGAATTTTGGTAAATTAATAAAACATAATATTTTAATTGTTTTTGAAATATTCACTTATATTTATAGTTGCGGTTATACATTAACACAGTTGGATGCCGGTCAGCTCAGTGGTCTAGAGGTTAAGCGTTCGCGCGCGAGACCGAAGATCCTGGATTCGGATCCCGCGAATGGGATCGTGGATGCGTACTGATGAGGATTCCCACGATAGGACGAAACGGCCGTCCAGTGCTTTGAGGACGGTTCATGAACATAAATCATTCGATTTATGTGACGGCTGTGATACTGCCTGAGTGCCCAAACCGAAGCAGGTGGTTTATTTAGGAGGTCACACCCCAAGCCTTCGACTAATCCGCAAGGTAGTGGAGTGACGTCAGGAGATGCAGTCCATTGGTAGCCGGTGACCAACGATTGGTTGTTATGACATTTGTTCCATCAGGATCCTGGAGCCCACGTGCACCATTTGTTTGCAATGAGGGTTTTCCAACTCCCCTCCATATCCATCAACCCGGTTTGCGTGCCGTACTTTCTCTTTTCGTCCTTTCAATTTCGTAAACAGCAGTAATGCCGTGAGAATGCAGTTAGTATTACTTATGTGGTTGTGGTTGTATACATGTAACCATACGAGAACATTTGGACAGAGAGCTGACTCTTCCCACCAATGACTGTACCAGGGCATTTGGGGCAAAGCGGTAATAAATAATGTGTTTCATTATAAGTTAATGTGAACCACTTTTCCAATCGGATTAGTATTGTATGTAATGCTTTCCAGATTTCTACCAAATTTGTTTAATAAATGTTTAATGTTTCCAGTTAATTGGTAAACCGTAACAACAAAATAATCAGAAGGGTATTTTGTGAATATTATATTAGTTTATTAATTGGATTCATGAGTCGTGAATGTGTACTGCTAAGGAGTCCCACGCTAGGACGAAACAGCCATCCAATGCTTCCAGGTTTTTCATCGTAGTCTAGCTTCAGTTGACTCATGAATTCAACTATTCGTGTAATTATCTTCACAGGACACAATATATCTGTTGAATACTTTAAAACTTAGTAATTGCATAGATTTATTCTGTGATGCAGCTACATTTGATGCACAATTATCCAGTTTAAAGAAAGTACACGTACCAATTTCGTTTGCATTATCTCTCGTATCACCATTACCTTCTTCAATGTAGATACATTTCTACATGAACAAAATAATTAATCATTTTTAAATTTGATTTATTATACAAAACATGTCTATACTATCCATGTCAGGTAATTAATTTCCTCTCTCTGATTAATTCCTGTTTGGTTTAGGTGAATATTAAAGTCAAATGTTCTATTTCCGTTTATCTGTAATATTTTTTATTCATGATATTTCATCGTGTTAAGCAATTGAAACTAGACCACCATGGAAAACATGGAAGCACTGGATGGCCGTTTCGTTTTATTATGGGACTCCTCAGTAGTGCGCATCCACAATGCTACCTCACGAGATTCGAACCCAGGGTCTGTTGGTCTCGAATGCGAATACTTAACCTATAGACTGCTGAGCCGTCATCCAATGGTGTTTATGTCTAATTTCAACTAATCCACGAAATTGAGTGACACATCCACCATTGTCATCAGTGAGTTACTATCTCACAACTAACCCGGTTGTACTCCACTGGACACGGCTTCTCACTAGAACTCGAGGAAATACCTCCTGAAGCCAGTCATGACTTATAATCTCAACTATTAAAATTACTATAATATCGACGAAACCCCTTCTGACACAAATATTTTTCTTTATTCTAGGATGTCTTATCAAGATTTTGTATCGAATTTTGAAAAACTTGAGATATGTCATCTTGGACCGCAATCTATGGGAGAAATGGGAGGAAATCGTGTTTGGGAAATGTGTATTGAAGAAGGTTGTTGGCAGCGGCGTGTATCTGCCGGTGGATGTCGTAATTTTCTTGGTAAGATGAAATGTGGTAATATTTTTATTGTTGGACAAAACTTTTTCCCCGTGTGTCAGACAACTCATGTATTGAAAACATGTCTCCACTTAAGTGAAACTCAACAAACTTAATATAATTGATGATTAGGGAGACGTCAGTGATTTCATATTTGTTTTTCGGCTTTTATTTCTAGGTGTAGACTGTATTAGACGCAGATTGATCTTAGTTGAGGAAGCAATAAATATAAGCAAACACTAGGAAGCTGTTTCATCCTAGTATGAGACACTTCACCAACGAGCACCTACGACCTCAGTAGGAATCAAACCCAGTATCTATAAGTCATTGAGTCGGTGTCTAATGCTCGTGTTGAGGTTGTGGGTAGTAGTCACTCATTAGAACAAAATAGCAGTCCAGCGTTTTCTTGTTTTCAATGATAGACTAATTGAAATTGATGTATAATGGATGCGACCGTCAATTTGAAACCTAAATCCACTAAACCTTTTCAACTAAATTACCATACATTTTTATTGATGGATTATTTACGTGCTTAAGTATTTTGTACATAAATGACATCACATGACTTGTAGACTTTGTGCAAACTACAGTGATGATGTTGTCTTTCGATGTAATATGTGTTGGAGTAAGAAGTCTGCTAGAATAGAATTTTCTCACTCGATCCATATTGAGACTTAGGTAAATTGAGAACTGGTTAATAAAAGCACCTGTAACACTGACTGCAGCCGGGTACTATAATATATACAGATGATAAAAGAGAGCATACAGATGCCTACATAGACTTAATTATGTGCATCGTGTCATTATACACAAGCGTAATTTTATGAACCCAACAACCGGGTGCGCACACAAATAATATTGAAGCTATGTGGTTAAGGCTAACACAGTTTTTGTGACCTTATCACGTCTCCAGAGGTTGACTATTAGGAAACCATATAAATGATTTCCTTTACCATATACATTACAATTTTGGAACCTCTAAATCATGTAAAAGAAGTGTATCCACTTTAATCCTTTGATTTTTGTATAATATACTTTTACTGTATACTAACTGTTTCTGATTGGCTAATATTTCTCTAGGTCACTTGAGATTCATTTCAAGGTTGTCCATAAATTATAAACTCGCTATCAACTACATGAAATTTGAAATCTCGTCCAATCCTGTTTTTAGATCTCATTTTGGAAATGTATTGAATCCATCGTTCACAACTTATTAATTCAATATATCTCTCATAACATGTTAACCATTTGATTTGTTTATCTCGATTTGTATAATGGATAATTTCTTTTTCCTTTTAAGTTATTATAAATTCTATAGCATAATTGTTCAGTTAGTTAGATATAGAATGATGCATATTGGTGTATTAGCTTTATTTACCTTATCATTTTTCAGATCCCGATAAGCATAATGAATGGTAACTTTTGGGATCCACTTGTGGACCAATACTAAACGTATATTTTTATCGTATAATTGTTAACTAACTAAACTATTCATATTCCTCTTATTATAAGCTTTATTTTGACCTATGAACTATTATTATACGATTTACCATTCTTGAATGATGCCCTGTCTATTTTTCACTGCCCCCCCATATTCACAGCCACATTTGGCCAAATCTTGTACAAATATTGTTTTCTATTTTATGGTACGATGTGGTCTGTTTGATTGGTATATCAACCCGGTATGCTTGAAATAAATGATCCATATTGTAGAGGCTCAGATTGGTAATCTAGACTTATCTGACTAGGTTAGGTGGTAAGCAGGACCAATCAGAACTGTAGACTGCTCTCACTTGTTTTACACGTCATTGGTCCAATCGATAATTCACTGCTCTCTAATCGGTGGTCATAAGTGATTACATCATTACAGTAAAATAAGATGAAATTTTCATATCAAATGATGAACTAATCAAAGTAGCACCACTCATAAGTGATGATAGCAAAGATTAGACATTATGAATATGATTTGTCTCTTTTTTTTTTAGATACATTTTGGATCAATCCACAATATGTAGTAACTGTTGAAGATCCAGATGAAGATGATAATGAAAATAAAGGTACATTAATTATTGGATTAATGCAAAAGAATAGAAGAAAAATGAGACGTGAAGGTGCTGATTTATTAACTATTGGTTATTCTGTTTATAAAGTAAGTTATAATTAAGATAAATGGTTTGTTCCATTATTACTGAATTGATCAATATCAGTAGTTAAAAAAAATAATAAGAATCATTGCATATAAAATATCATTCATACTAATACTGTTCTATTGATAGTATGGATGAAGTATTCATTTGATGTACAATTTTAACGGAGTTTTGTTCTTTGAGTTGAATTGTTATTCTAAACGACATCATCGGCATAAAATTCAAGTTGAAGTGAAATATTCAGATCATTTCTACAGAACAAAACTCTAACAAAATCATCCATCTCAACTATAAATCTTGTGTGCTACTCTTCATATTGTGTTTAACCTTTGCATCAATTCATCATAAAAATTGTTTTTAACTACGCTCGCGCGCGCAAGACTGATAGGTCCTGAGTTCAACTCCTGTGAGGTATGGTCGTGGATATAAAATGCTGAGGAGTCTGACAAGAGGACAAAACGGCCGTTCAATGCTTCCAGGTTTTCCATGGTGGTCTAGCTTCGATTGATTCATGATCTGAACTATTGGAGAAGAATAAATGATAAACACCGAACCTAAAATGACTAGATAAAATGTAAGCTTCATGTATGGAGCAATGACGTGGAAATAATTCAGAAGTTTCGTCGTTCATATAACTAATCCATTGAAAAGTATTGATTAGCAAAAAGTAATGTGACATGGCTTAGAATTGTTCCACAAGAATATTTTTTGAATATGTTGAACTTAAAATTTCACTTCCTTCGTTTGTACTGAGCGTTTACTTTTTCCCCATCTTCATAAACCTCGTGAATTCTACTACTAGTAGCCTATTTTTTTAGGTCAGTTGTTGATTCATGCTTTCCAACTTCTATTCTACATAATAATAATAATAATAATAATAATAATAATAATAATAATAATATGCATTGTGGCTTTATGTATTTCGATCAGTAAACTACAATTAGGTGATTACTATTAATGATTACATTGATTGGTTGGAAGATGCGTATCTATGGGAAAAGTGACCTTGACAATGAGGTTGTAAATAGAAGTACTGGCCCAATTTTTTGTTTGTTTTACATTGAATTTGCACTTACTTGTGTTGTACTTTTTATTGATTATTGGATGTATACTTGTGTTGAACTGATTGAATGATGAACTTTTATTTTATTGAAAGGAATGACTAAATAATGATCTAAAACTAAATTAGTGAATTGTGTAACTTAGCTTACAGTATCTATCCACCAATGTCACAATTTTTTTTCACTTCAGTTCAATGGCAGAAGATATCAATGAGTTGATGTTGTAATCTGTGGTAAACTATTTCACATAGTTACTCTTGGTAGATAGATCATTGTGGATAAACTCACACAGTGCTAGATATTGCTGTGATGATAATTTAGTTGTATTGATTACGAAAGGTCTAAAATTGCTAGGTTCTGAAGTGGTTACTAGTTCACTTAGACTGTGAACGGAACAAAGACTCAGAGACCAAAAACCCATAACCTAGCTATTTGATGCGTCCCATCCCCGCTAACTAGAGGAAGAAGTCCAAGCTTGGAATGTGGAACTATATTCTGTAAACTGCCAGAAACGAGCGATAACAACAAACACAAATCAAAATATATATATATATATATATATATATATATATATATATATATATATATATATCACAAAACCATTCTTGGGAAGACTTACCAAATAGCATACTAAAAGACGCAACGGACCAATAGCATTTAAGATATTTTCCCAAACGGAAAATACGACATGAAGGTGACACGAGCGCTCATGATGCGAAAACAAAGAAATTCAAATTTTCTAAATAAAATTACAAAATTAGGTCCTTTTCCAGATGAGTTCCGGGGATCTAACGTCCCCAACAATAATACTTCTCCCAGTCTCCCACATTGTACGGGCATTCCGTGTATCTAAATTAATAGATATTCTAGTTGTCAGAAGAGGCATCAGTCTCGTCATTTCCGAAGGAACTCAGCTTTCATCAATGTGACGTCATAACACTTTTAAACGAATACCTTCTCACTCCCTCGGTAGAGTTTTAATGGTTTGAATCATTTTTCTGGTTAGTGTTTTTTTAGTGAGTTATTGTTCTACAGGATGGGGTCACTAATCCCATACACAACCCTCATCCTTTATCCAAACTTGATACCGACATTAGTCCCAGATGGGATCTAGGCGATTTTACTCTTGTGATTATCATCTAAGTTAACCATTATTCATAATGTCAGTTTAGCTGTTTAAAATTGTATACCTTATAATAAACAATTCATATCTTCTGGATATTAGAAATAGATTGAAGTAGGCTATCATTTCATAAAATGATCTAATGTAATTAATCAATACTCATCGATTGAAAAAATCCTATCAATCAATAAATCTTATATTTCTATTACATAACAAATATATTTACAAAGCCTAATGTCCATACTTACTTAGCAACTAAATCTGTTCACAGGCCAAAAAAAAAATTTTTAAACAGATTTGTCCTCATTTATGGACAATTTTCATTATATTAAACAATTTGGCTAATCATGTGACTGATCAAGAAGATTGGCAAACAAAAAAAAAAACAAAAAATAAGCGAGTTTGTTCACATGTGACTTGCTTTACATTATTTTTATAGGGTTAATAAAATGGACATTAGCTATTGATTTTATTTGTAGGAAGGTTATTTTTTGTTTAACCTTGAGTAATAGGGATAAGTTAATAAACAATGATATAACTATCATAACCCTTATGTACTTCGAATTAGTACAAAGAATAAGAAGGTGTATTCTAATGTATGAAAGAAATAACACATAGTTAGGGTATGATGAGAATAAAGGAAGTAAAGAAAATTGGTGAGATTATAAATTATGGATGAACCAATTAGATATAAGATGATAACAGGTTTTGGATTTCGGTGTGAAATTCATTCATCCAGTTGATTAAATCGAGTTTTTTTGCATTATAACTGATATCAGTTGGTGATGAAAATATGTACTTACTTTACTTACTTACACCTGTTACTTCTAATGGAGCATAGACCGTCGACCAGCATTCTCCAACTCACTTTGTCCTGAGCCTTCTTTTCTAGTTCTATCCTATTCTATTCAATTCATACTCCTAAATCTAATTCTTAATACCTAACTATCCATTGTAAATCATAATTCTAATTCCTCACACAATGGTTTGTAACCTTCATTTGGTTCTGGTTATTAGGTGGACACTCAAAGTTACTCCAGAGTTGCTCAAATATTGTTCATAAATTATAGTTTCACCGATAACAGGTCTTGAATTTCGGCATGGAATTCATTCATCGAATTTTTGGCATTATAGCTCATGTTAGTTGGTGGTGAAAACACCCCTAAATCTAATTCCTAACCCTTAACGATCAATTGTAGATCATAACTATAATTCCTCACACACGAGTTTATAACCTTCATTTGGTTCTGATTATTAGGTGGGCACTCTCAAGATCACTTTAGCGTTGCTCCGTAGTGATGTCCATAAATTATAGTCTCACTCAATATGAAACTAGTTGAATCGAATCTTTTTACATCAATAGAATAATTTATAAACTGATTAAGTTGACATACAGTAGTACTGTGACGTGGGCTACTTATATCCACATAAGTAGTATATAACGTTGGTCAGTCATAGGATGTATTTCAATAGAAGATCGATAAGGAAAAAACGAAAAAAAATGAAAGGCAATTGGTATAAATATGCAGGAACAATGAAATCTGAGTCTATGGACTCATAATTACAAATGGAACAACCAAGTTTGTAACAAAGGATTGGTATTTTGCAAATGAAGTATTTACTGTATAGTTCTCAAATTTTAGTGAGATGTTCTGTTATTTTGTAATCAAATACATTCGATTGCTCCCACTTGTGTACTCGTTCACTACAGTACTACTGGCAAAAAAGATGATAACAACACAGATAATTAAATCACAAACGAGGCTACATTAATGTTAAGAATTCGCAAAAAGTCATCATTATTAGAGGAACATAGATGATGTAACTATGAGTATAAAATGTTGCATAATAAACAGAATTATCGATTTCCGTAAGAAGGAATGATTTAAAATGGATTACATACTATGTCAAGGGATGTGTCATCTACAATAAGATGATATAATTAAGCTGTTTGAAAAACATTACTAACTTCATCAAGCCTGAGGTATTCTTTAGTTTAGCCTATTATTGTGATCATATACCGGTATAGTAGATCATAATTAAAAGGCAAACATTTTAGTCTCCATGTCAATCTAAATAACTCAATCTATGTATTATAGAAACTCCGCCTGGAGTCCCTCTGGGACTACTGCCGGTATTAAGCTTGGATAAAAGATGAGGATTGGGTATGGGATTAGTGACCACATCCTGTAGAACAATAACTCACTAAAAAACACTAACCAGAAAAATGATTCAAACCATTAAAACTCTACCGTGTGAGTGAGAAGGTATTCGTTTACAAGTGTTATGACGTCTCACTGATGAAAGCTGAGTTCCTTCGGAAATGACGAGACTGATGCCTCTTCTGACAACTAGAATACTTATTAATTTAAATACATGGAATGCTCATACATTCTGGAAGAAAGAGAGAGTCATCCAAATTGCTAGCTGATGATACAATCTTCAATTGCCCAGTAATGATTATTTAATGAAAGAGAACAACAGCCAAAATCCAACCAATGATATTGTATATTGGTTAACTTTATGATCAATATGTAATGTTATTTTAACCAGATTATATTCCATGACAAAAAAGCATTCAGGACAATATATGAAAGAAGCCTTGATGAAATATGTTTGTGATGTACTTTGATGTTTAAAATATGAACAATCTTAAAATGTTGCTTAACGTAATTAGATCAGTTTCGATTTACAACCATCCCATTAGTAATTAAATGAATTCAAAATGTAATACCATGTTTTGTAAATGGGTAAACTAAAGATGTACAATAAAGAAATTAAGCCTAGGATTTGAAAGTAGCAACTATCCGTATCAACATTTTAATCGATTCATTGAAATATTAGGGAAAAGGGCTTGTACGAGACAAGAAATAATCATGATAGATTTTATACTACTTACAAATATACAGTAATATAGTTCTTAAATAGATTACCTTAGTGTAGGTAAATCATCGATCAATTTGAGATATGATGTCAGTTGATCGAAATTTTTAGAAGAAAACTGTTTGATGTTTAGTTCTTTGGGATCTGTTTAATTGCTGATTGCTTTAGATGGTGTCAAACCGATCATTATAGTACCTCGTTATATTATACTAGTTTTCTTTAGATATTCTGTCGATAGTACAAATATAATGAAATTTATTCATTTATCCAATAAAAGCTTATTTATTATTTATTATTTATTTTAACACATAGGTATTGGTACAAGGAGGCACCAAATACATATGCGCCACACAAATCTCAATTGATTTGTGTGAGGGCTGTGATACTGCACGGGTGCCAAAACCGAAGCAGGTGGTTTTCTTAGGGGGCCACACCCCGAGCCTTCCACCTGAATGTCTGATCCACAAGGCAGTGGAGCATCGTGAGGAGATGCAGTCCCATGGTAGCCGGTGACCAATGATTGGTTCATACGCCATTCGTTCCTTCAGGATACTGGAGCCCATGTGCACCATTGGTTTTTGGATCCGGTTAAAGCGCCGGACATTCGCTTTTCGTCCTCTCATTTTCGTAAACAACACCCCTGGTGCTAGAAGGCAGTGAGTAGGACTTCCCTGGCAGGGGCTGTATACGCGTGGCCATGTGAGAGCATTTCGAGAGGGAGAGCGGACTCTCCCCACTCTCGGCCGTACCAGGGCATTTGGGGGCCCAATAAAAGCTTAATACCATACGTTACTGATGAGTACCGAATAGTATGAAACTTATATTCAAAGTTTCCCGCTAATTTCCCCTAACCATCTAACATAACAGCACAGTTCACATGATGCCTTGTCTAGTAGGATTCAGTCATTATTGAAGGACTTAGATATTGGTCATTACTCAACGATCGATCAGCTGTACATATTTATTTAAATATACATGTAACTTTTGGACACATTATATATTGTAGCTTATTTTGAAAAAAAAAAACCCACCCAATTATTTAGTTACCTGAACAGCATCAAGGTACATTAGATATGAAATTTTTCAAATATAATGCATCAGTTGCACGTTCACCAGCGTTTATTAATCTACGTGAAGTTTGTGGTCGACATAGATTAGACACGGGACGATATGCAATTATTCCGTCAACATTTCAACCAAATGAAGAAGCTGATTTTATGCTACGTATATTCTCAGAAAAACCACGTACAACTCAGTAGGTCAATTTGTTGTGTTTTTATAAATAGAAAGATTTATAGTAGATTTTTATATACAGTAATAACGTTTATGTTGTACACTGTTTAGAGATGTTCTTTCATAATCTACATTTATCTTAAACTTAGAACCATAAACTTTATGACAAATATATTAGCTTTCGTTAATATGGTTCTATTGATCTTTGTTGTGGCATTGAGTGGTGATTCTTGGAGTTTTAGTCAGAAATTTTGGCCAGTGGAGTTCTCATATGTCTGGGATGAACTGACTGTCACTGGTGACATAAGCTGATGATCTCGTAGTTTCGCGAATTAACTGGATCTAAAGCCAAAAAATGTATGAAGGTTAGCTACCATCTATGAGGCCTGAATGTACTGTACATCATCCCATGGTTGATGGGTTGTGTTGGGACGGCTTCGAAAAGCACGACGAAGCCTCCAGAGTCTCTAAAGGAGTCGAAGAGATTTCGTCCAATCAGAACTTTATAGAACTTTTTAGAATATCAATGTGACACGCTACTATTGGACAATAGTATAACTTGCCTCCTTACGCATTAGCTGAATTATAATGATTTTGTAGCCAATAAACCTTTGATTCTAACCCAGTGATCACTTTCCCTACTTCTTTCGTCTCATGATCTACGACTGTAGGGTTCTACACGTTCAAGTGCCGTCAGTAACATATCGTATTCTGCAGTAGTCAAGAAGAGGACGCAAGAGGTTGTGAGTGTGGACTTCTTCGGAGTCCCACAGGAGGACGGAATGGTTTTCAACTATTTCCTGAGTTTCAGTGGTAGTCTAACTAAAGTCGGTCCGTGGAGTAAAACCACGTACATAAATCTAAACTACCACTAAGTTATTTATGATTAGAGAAACCCAGTCAGTTATATATGGCTTATATGGTACATTCCTATCTTCTCTCGCTAGATACTCTTACTCTTAATTGTCTTGTTAAGTCAACAATAGGATAAATAAAAGGACTTTGGATTATTGAACCAGCCGTTTAATCGAATAATTTAGAGTTTCCGTAAAGTTCAAAATTGAAATTTAATGCTTGATTCATATATTTCGAACTCAATCATTATCCGATACTATTTAGATTGTAATAGGCAATATTTTGGGTAATTGGCATCGACATATCTTTTAAGATAACATTTACTCGTGAAGCAGAAGCATTAATTGATCAAAGCTCATCTAATGAATGTTGAGTTTTATAGTTTTCATGATGAAAGGATCGTAGTTGCACAATTATTGAAAATCAAGAAGCATTGAACAGCTGTTTCATAATAGTATGGGACTTCCCAATTCTACACACCGACGAACCTCTAAAAATCTCTTATTTGTCAGAGTAAGATACGCAAGCAATCAAAGGCCAAGTCAGTGATCTAAGTGTTAATCGTTCGTTGTGAGACCTATAAATTGTGACTCTTGTCCACGGTTGGGTTGTAGTTGTCTACTGCTGATGAATCACATACTAAGACAAAGAAGCTGTCAAGTAATTCCTAGTTTTCCGTAGCTGTATAAGCCTAGTTTAAAATGAAGTATTCACGGTAAAAAAATTTCATTCATAAAGAAATGGAAAATATCTACAAAGTATCAGTCAGTCAGCTACAACGTAGCACCAGGCACATATATACATCGGTTCAAGTTGACACATTTCACTCATTAGCACAATAACATGAACACCGAATTCGTAGAAGTAGTCATTTTAATGGTATTAATTTATAAAAGGAAGATTGTGTATAAAGATATAATACAGAAAGAAAGAATTAGTTGGTAGAAAGAAAGGCATAAAGCAATTTTAATCTCATAGTTTAAGGGAAGACAGAAAGTGTATACACCGACGCGATTGTGATCGATTCTGAACCATGTCACAAACGGTCTACAACCATTGGTTACGATAGTCACGTGGATCCCAACCAAGTAGTTTGCATCTACCAACATAGAACAGACTAGAAGTTAGTGACTTCAAGCACTGATGACACTTTTTGGTTTGGCCGTCCCTAACTTCTTCCAACCATTCCCAACAATAGTCAGCATTGCGCTTTGTGGTAGTCGGTGTTCAGGCATACGTAACACGTGACGCACCCATCTCAGTCGATGAAGATTTACAACCTTATCAACTGATTTATCATCATTCCCTAATGCCTTGTATCTAACCTCACTATTATTTATCCGATGATTCCAGTAGATGCTGACAATATTTCTAAGACATCTGTGATCAAATACTAGTAGCTTATCAGTAGCTTTTACTCTTAATGGTCACGTTTTGCAGCCGTGAAGTAGAACAGAACGATCTACCGCACAGTATATTCATCCCTTAATTGATATGTGGATATCTCGCCTTCGCCATAGGTGACGAAGCTTGGTAAAAGTCAAACAAAGTGTAAAACTATAAGATTATTTTTCATTCATATTTATCTTTATTCATTGACAAATATTTTGTTTCTTATTTAATTAATGAATTCTTTTAACTTCAGTGAACTAGATGAAGAGATTGGTGCAACTGAACCGACAGTAAGTAATACAATTTTCTATTAAAATCATACTGGATTGTACAGTTTTTGTGGTTGCTGTTGTAAAATTGGTCTGTTTTTAGTACGTATTTATTACTTGAGATCATGAGTTAGTTGAGGCAAGATCACCATGGAAAACCTGGAAGCACTGGATGAATGTTTCGTCATATTGTGGGACTCCTCATCAGTGCGCATCTATGATCCAGTCTCGCAAGACTCGAATGAACCGACGCATTGCTAATTATATTTTGCTTGTTTATTGAACTGCCTGCAAATAATCCACACGAGACTTTAATAATAATGATTGACTAATATTGGAAATGTATGCTATTCGTATGTATTCGTTATTGTAGTATAAAAGGGATGAGTAGTGGATGTTGTGAGCTAATTGCTGGTTGAAGCTCCCTGTGATATTCCAAACAATGTAGAAACAGTTAACTAGATAAAATCCTACGACTATTTACACTTTTTGAATGAATGGTTGTTTAGATATCCGGTTAACTGTTCTAGCTTATACGATTCAGATTCGTTTCAGTTTACTTGTGTATATGACGTAAGACCAACTGGGAATACAATGGGAAGCTGTTTATTGATGATAAGGGTGATGATTTTATTGTAGTTGAATATTCGACCATTGCATACATAGAAAGAGTCTGAAATTTTTAGTGTTTTATATCTTACATGATATAAATATCGTTGAACGAAAATCTTACAAGTTGCCTTTAACTGATACACATATATGCGTCGGTCCAAGTTGCCATACCGCATTAGCACGGCAAGATGAACACCGAAGTCATAGGAGTAGTTAAGTCAATGGTGGTAATATATAAAAGAAATATTGCATATAAGGAAGAAAGGTTTCGTACGTTGAAAGAAAGATATGAAGCGATTTTAATTTTTTAGTTTAAGGGAAGACAGAGAGTGTATACACCCACGCCATTGTGGTCGATTCTGAGCCATATCACCCAGAGTCTGCAACCATTGGTTGTCAAGTAACAAGTGAATGTCTCTGAGCTCCGTCGGAATACACACCTACTGATTTGTTTATTCTTTGAATGTTTGCATATTGTAATGCACATAAAATTAACTGTTAATACACATGGATTGTTGTCATTCATAGTATTGTTTTCTCTCATTTAGAAACCAATCATGTTAATAATAGACGCTTAATGATTAAGAATTTGATGTGTTTAAACTATGTAGGTTCGAATCTCGCAATGGTAGGATCGTGGATATGCACTGCTGATGAGTCTCATACTAGGACGAAACAGTTATTCAGTGCTTCCAAATTTTTCATGGTGGTCTAGTTTCAATCGACACATGAATTTAACTATAAAATTATTATGTAGATTAGTTTGTAATATTCGTTTTTAAGGCAATTACCTAAGAAAACAAAATGAAGAAAGTAATATATGTGTACACTGATTATCATCGGTTAAGTAAATGTTGAAGCCTTTTTTCACAGGTAATGATTTATCATAAAGTCAAATTAACATTACAATTGGTTAGTGTACACAGTCATAACTCTGCATGACACTGCTATTCATAACTAATGAAATGTTTACAGTGAACTCGGTACACTGAATCAGACTCTAATAGTTTAAATTCTAAGCTTTAATCTATTTAAGATGAAGTGCTTGAAAATTCAACACTCTAATCCGGGTTTCAATAGTCTAAGAATAGTGCGGTAATATGAATACAGTAGTTTTGAATGCTGTTGAAAGTATGAGGGCGGTTATCACTTCCCGGCTGTTCACAGCGTGGAAGTGTTCTTCTGAAGGTATATGTAAAGGAAATTGGATTAGAGGTGGTCTTAGTGACCTGAGATCGTGACCATAGTGCCCAAGAGACAATTGCTTGAGGTCGGTCACACACGACCTTTTTTGTGTAATTTTCGTGTTAGTTCTGTACTTGTTGAGACCTTATCGCGGCAGACAGAAATACATGGGATAAGGCGAGGTGTGCATTCTTATGGTCGACCTTTCATAACCCCACCCCTTCTTGTGGGAAGGCAGCATCACTGTTATGCTGGCTGTCTGAAGGAGACACCTTACTGCTGTCATACCTCTGTACAGTTAACAGTACGACTTCGTCTTTGGACCTTGGGTTTGCTTCTTTTAGTCTTACCGCTCTTCGATCGACCTGTTTGTCATGGTAGGACCTTGAGAAACGATTGTTCTAGACAGTATAGCTCGATTGGTTCATCATGACAGGCAAGCTCGACCATCACGTCAAGTTAGCTAATGAGGTATGACAACTTGAACCAATGCATATATGTGCCTGGTCCTACATTGTAGCTGACTGACTGACTGACTGACTGTAATATTTTTGAGATATGAATGTTTTTATAGAGCTATGAACATGTACTGTTGAGAGCTTTTCTACCTAACATTAGTTTGTAAAGAAATATTTACTTTCAGTGTCACATAATGTGTATGTGACTTGAATTAAGTTAAAATGTAGGAAAATAGAAAGAAGATTGTTTGTTTGTGAATATAATTTGAATAGATACCAATCTAGAAGTTCGTCTAATATTTTTAAAATATGCTTAAAGGTAAGTTCCTTTTAATACCTAATACAATATTTGTATTATTTGTACAATACTATTCTTTTTTTAATGAGTAGATTAATAACTTCAAAACAGATGATTGAAGAAAGAATCTTTCAGGAATTCTTCAAGCAATTGGAACAATTTATGACGAACTGACTGATCAATAAGATTTATAGTTCTTTATTTGAATGTATAAATATTGATACAAAGGACTCCCAAATATATGTGCACCACACAGATTACTAGGTTTGTTTATGGGCTATGATACTACCCAGATGCCCAGACTGAAGCCGGGGATTTTCTTAGAGGGTCACACTCTGAAGCCTTCCACCTAAAGATCAGATCCACATGGCAGTGAAGCAACGTCAGGAGATCCAGTCCCTTGGTGGCCGGTAACCAATAATTGGTTTCATGAAGATATTGAAGCCTATGTGCACTATTGGTTTGGAATGAGGGTTTTCCAACTTCCCTATATGGACTCTCCGTGTCCACCGACCCGGTTAAAGCGCTTTTCGTCCTCTGAATTTCGTAAACAATAGTAATGCCTCGAGAAGGCAGTGGGTAATACTTCCCTGGCTGAGATTGTATACACGTAGCCATGTGAGAGCATTTCAAGTGGGAGATTTGACTCGTTCCACCGCCGGCCATACCAGAGCATTTGGAGGCTAACTTGATAATATGATAATCTTCAATGAAAAGACACAATAGTCCTTGAATATTAATGTGTGCATAAAAACATTATGATCGTGGAAACTGTAAATACTTCGGTGATTTCGCTTCACGAATTTGTGTAATTAACGCATTTTACATACTGAATTAGAACAATTTACATACATAATGCAGGAGTTTCATACTACTTAAATTGTCCTCATCAACGATACTGTACTGTTGTAAACTGAATTATTTCAGCCGATGTATTTAGTATTAAATTGATCATTTTATCCATCTATAACATTCGATTCAAAGATAATCATAAAACTTTCATATTAAGCTCTTAGACATATGAGGATTGTAATCTACAGTACTTTTCCGTACAGTAGAGGCTCCGCCTGGAGCTCCCCTGGAGCTACTGTTGTTCCTAAGCGCGGATAAAGGAGGAGCCCATCCCATAGGAAACTAATACACGAAAAAAAAAACGCTAGCCAGAAAAAATAATTCAAATCGAATGTAAGGGTTACTAATTTATTAACGTTAAATCTACAATTTGATGAATCTTTTCTTTGTTCTCCTTTATGGATACCTTAAAGCTTTTGATTAATTTAAAGTTGACTTGTTAACTGCAACAATAAATACACTTATGTCTTTTAGGTTCAAAAAGATAACAATATTGTTAAAACGACGGTTTGTTAATTGTCTCTACCCCCCTCGCCTCCTCGCAAATAAAACTTTTTGTATTTTCATAAGCATTTATTTCTATCTTATTTTTCTCTCACTAAATATTTGTTAATGAGCAATTGTTTAAGCTGTTTACACTTGTTACCAATGTGTTTGTTAAGTTTGTTAATGTTAGAAACAAAGTGTGTTTGATAATGTATGTTCGAAAAATTCCACTGATTCACTTACCACTCTCTCTCTCTCTCTATGTGTGTGTGTATATATATATTTGCGCACTATTCTTGTTTAGGTTTGTAATTTGTTGCCAAGTTTTGCTAAAATTTCACATTTTCTCTGTTTACCTTAACTCCCACCCCACTTATCTTTGGACAGCAAAGAAACAAACAAACAATTTCACATACATTTATGCACAATCTGATGATAAGTTTATGTTTTGTTCAGGAGTAAACTTTAATGTCATTTTGTTTTTATTAAACAAACCTCTTTATGAATAATGATTGGGATTAGAATACTGAAACTGTATCAGTACATATTCAGTTAACTGAAGAAGCAACAATGTATAGGATAGTTGTTTTGATGGTTCATGATTACTGTCCAGTTATTTTCTACATGTAGTAAACTAGAGTACAGACAGGAATCTAATTTAAAAACTTTAGATCCAGAACAATCATCAACCAACTAATTTGTAAAACTGAAATTATAGTCATTCAATTTCAATATCCAACAATCAGTGAATTATTAGTATGAGGTTGTGGAGATTATTAAATTTATGATTGAGATTATGAACTGATTGATGTTAGAACACCATTGAAAACCTGAAATCATGTGCTCGCTAATGAGTACCTTCATAAAGGAATTCTCGGAATTCTAGTAAGAAGTTGTGACCAATCAAGTTAATCCGTATTGGGTAAAGATAGTACAATGGAAGATGGTCGCATAATTTTGTAGATTGGTTGAAGTTAGATATTAATACCATTAAATACCGGCTCAGTGGTCTAGAAGTTAAACGTTCACGAGCGAAACAGAAGGACCTGTATTCAAATCCTGCAAGTGGAATCATGAATGATCATTTCTGAGTAGTCCCACAATAAAACCAAATGGCCATCCACTGCTTCCAGGTTTTCAATGATGGTCTAACATTAATCGGTTCATATTCTCTATCAGTAAATTAGCTTGGTAACCTCTTCAAACTTGCACTCTAACACAATTACGAGATGTGTTATGTAATAATGTGTGTGTGTGTGTGCGTGCGTGTATTTTTAATTGAGGTAACATTGCTAACTCCAATCAATCTATGATGATAATATTCATGATGAAATTTTAGAATTATTAATAAATTGTGTAAACTGTTTTCTTTTCTACATTTCTAGCTCAATTTGGATGATAATGTATGTTTTTTACCATACAAAAATCATGTTTTACTTTTGCAAGCATGAAATGCGTGTGTGCCTGCGTGTGCGTCCGTGCGTGCATGCGTGCGTGCGTGTGTGTGTGCGTGGGTGGGTGGGTGTGGGTGTGGGAGAGAGCCAATGCATGTAATCGCTTCTGTTAATTTGCATTTTTTTTTCCTGATGTAATAGGTTTTGATCTTATAAATCTTTACTACTGAATTTTATTCGTTTCGATTTATAAAATATGTAGAGTTTTAATGTTCTTGCTTGTTTTATTCTTTTGTAATATCCGTTTTATACATAGTCTGTTCAGTATAAATACACGAATTGAGATTGTAAAATGTCAATCTGAAAAAGTTTAAGATATATTAATCTCATGTACTTACTTACTTACTTACTTATGCCTGTTACTCTCAATGGAACATAGACCCCCCGATCAGCATTCTACAACTCACTCTGTCCTCCACTATCCTTTCTAGTTCTATCTAATGCTTGTTCATTTATCTCATGTCTATCTCCATTTCTCGGCGTAATGTGTTCTTTGGTTTTCCTATTTTCCTTTGGCCTTAAGGATTTCAGGCGAGGGTTTACCTTGTGATGCAATTGGGTGATTTCCTCAATGTGTGTCCTATCCACTTCCAGCACTTCTTCATGATTTCTTCCTCCACTGGAATCTGGTTTGTTCTCTCCTACCAACAAATCTTCTCCACTATCGAAAGACTGTTGTTTCTTACATGGGTCGATTGAAGCTAGACCACCATGGAAAACCTGGAAGTACTGGACGGCCGTTTCATTCTGGTACGGAGCTCCTCAGCATCGCGCATCCACGATCCTGCTTCGTGAGATTCGAACCCAAGACCTCATCAGTCTCGTGCTTGAGCGCTTAACCACTAGACCACTGAGCCCTCACGCAACGGTCGTCCATTGCTTTCAGGTTTTTCCAGTTTAGTCTAGCTTCAATTGACTGTTGATCTCAACCATTGAAATTATTAAAATATCCACAAAAACCCCTACTGACACTAATCAGTATATGCTCACTAGTGACTGGCTTCAAGAAGTATTGTATAAATCATGAGAACTGTGTAAATGTCTAGATATGATGATCTCTAGTGAAATACTATCACCTTCTTAAGATTTTTAAAAGGGAAGCATTTTGTGTACATTTATTGTGACAATAGTAATTCCTAATTGCATGTTTTGGTTGAATAGAAAGTCTTTGCTTAAACTTTCCTTTAAACAAAAAGTGATTACTCAATGAAGGGAACTAAGATGATGACAAGACAATGTATGTGAATTGATGTGTTCACTGAAAACACTGTCTTTTAAGAGTTTTTCAGGCATGTTCTAAACAATGATTATGGAGATAAAAGACTGGTATTGTTACATATGTGACTATTTTCTTGAACATATATGAGATTAATATCAACGTGCACCAATCGAATCCCACTTGATGGAGAAGATTTGAAAGATGTAAAACCTTTACACATCTGGGTAGCATCATTGATGAACACAATGGATCTGATGCAGATGTAAAGGAGAGTATCGGCAAACCAAGAGCAACATATCTACAATTGAAGAACATCTTAAACCTAAAACAACTGTCAACCAACACCAAAGTCAGAATATCGACTACAAATATCAAGACAGTTCTACTGTATGAGACGGAAACTTGGAGAACTACTAAAGCCATCATCCAGAACATATAAGTGTTTAATAATAGCTGTCTACGCAAAATACTTCGGATCCGTTAGCCATACACTATCAGCAAAACTCTACTGTGGGAGAGAACAAACCAGATCCCAGTGGAGGAAACAATCAGGAAGAAGTGGATAGGAAACACATTGAGGAAAGCACCCAACTTCATCACAAGACAAGCCGTTACATGGAATCCTCAAGATCGAAGGAGGAGAGGAAGAACAAAGAATACATTACGCCGAGAAATGGAGATAGACATGAGATAAATGAACAAGCATTGGATAGAACTAGAAAGGATAGTAGAGGACAGAGTGAGTTGTAGAATGCTGGTCAGGGGTCTATGTTCCATTGAGAGTAACATGTGTAAGTAACGACTACTGCTACCACTACAACTACAAATATTAATTCCTGTAACTATTTGGTAATTTGAAGAATAGAATATGGACATAAATGATAAATATGTCTGGAAATTTCACAGCATTATCATATTACTTTGATACTGATCACTTTTTAAATCAATTTGCGTATGTGTGTATGTGTTTCCGTAAAGTTTACACCGTTGCTTTGTTATGTAATGTTTATTGATTTTTTGTTTTGTTCTCTGAAAATTGTTTATTGTTTCTTGAGTAATTACCATTTTAATGAAGTGTTTACTTACCTTTAAATAAGAATGTTAAACAGTAAATTTCATGATGTAGGTTCTTTGACGTTGCTTTCCAATGATTTACTTTTTATGTTTTTACAAGTGAATAAAATTTTAGATATGGTAACCTTTTTGTACAAGTCACTGATTGTTAATCTAAGTTGTGTAATAACGTACATATACCTTGATGTATGGTAGGTTGGAGCATAAAGTTTACATTTGAATTGTTTACAATTGATTGATTACTGGGTGGTGATCAATGTCATATATATCAGATCCTTCTTAGTACATATCGAATCCAGTTAGCATGAAACCTAGATCTATGCTTTCCTGTTGACTGTATTCAACTAACATAGAGTACGTAATGTTGAGTCATCTAAACTAGTGGCGACATTGTAACTTGGTGGATAGGATTCTATTTGCATTAAGAAGGACCTGACATACATGACATTGATCACTATCCAGTGATCAATCTATTGTAAATACATCTCAGTCTTACAGGATAGTTGATTGATAACATCTCTGACTGTAAAGGTGAGTGACACAGGGTTGAATTCGTCGGATAGCGTCAGTTCCCTCAAGATTACAGGTACAACTTGCTAATGAGTGCCAAGTAGCACAAAACCTAGGTCCGGGATTTCCTGTTGACTACCTCTAACCACTATCACATCTAACTTGTCTTTCTTGATGCAGATGTAAATTATTCTTTGTTTTTTTCAAATGTTTTGTTTTAATATGAAATCCTACTTTTCAATTCAATCTCTGTACGGATTCATCAAGCTCGTTTATGTCACCATCGACAAAGGGGAAATATTCGTCTATCAATTAAGGGACGGGTATACTGTGCAGCAGTTCGTTATGTTTTACCATACGGTTGCAAAACCTGGTCTTTAATGGTAGAAGATACTCGTAAGCTAATAGTATTTGATCACAGATGTCTTAGAAATATTGTCAGCATCTACTGGAATCATCGGATAAGTAATAGTGAGCTTGGACGCTGATTATTAGGGAATGATGGTGAATTAGTTGATGAGTTTGTCAATTTTCATTGACTGAGATGGTTGCGCCACGTAATATATATTTCTAAACACAGATTACTATGACGCACAATGCTGATCAGTGTTGGAGACAAATAGAAGAAACTTAGGGGCGACCAAACCATAACGTCTGCGTCACTATCGTAACCAATGGTTGGAGATTGTGTGTGACATGGTTCACAATCGATCACAATGGTGTCGGTGTATACACTCACTGTCTTCCTTCAAACTATGTGATTAAAATTGCTTTACACCTTTCTTTCTACCAACTAATTCTTTCTTCCTGTATTATACCCTTATACACAATCTCTCTTTTAAATATTACTACCATTGAAGTAACTACTTCTATGAATTTGGTGTTCATGTTATTGTGCTAATGAATGAAGCATAGCAACTTGAACCGATGTATATATGTGCCTGGTGTTAAGTTGTAGCTGACTGACTGATTGACTGACTGACTGACTGATATTCATCTATTTCAATAAGTAGTATCATTTGTTTAAATCACCAATCACAGATTTTAATTTCATAGAAGTGTATTACTTTTTTTAATTTGGGAATCTTAAATATTTCCAGTATACTTACTTACTTACTTACGCCTGTTACTCCCAATGGAGCATAGGCCGCCGACCAGCATTCTCCAACCCACTCTCTCCTGGGCCTTCTTTTCTAGTTCCATCCAATTCTTGTTCATTTTTCTCATATCTATCTCCATTTCTCGGCGTAATGTATTCTTTGGTCTTCCTCTCCTCCTTCGACCTTGAGGATTCCATATGAGGGCTTGTCTTCTGACGCAGTTCGGTGCTTTCCTCAATGTGTGTCCTATCCACTTCCAGCACTTCTTCCTGATTTCTTCCTCCACTGGGATCTGATTTGTTCTTATGCCTGTTACTCTCAATGGAACATAGACCCCCGATCAGCATTCTACAACTCACTCTGTCCTCCACTATCCTTTCTAGTTCTATCCAATGCTTATTCATTTATCTCATGTCTATCTCCATTTCTCGGCGTAATGTGTTCTTTGGTCTTCCTTTTCTCCTTTGGCCTTAAGGATTTCAGGCGAGGGTTTACCTTGTGATGCAATTGGGTGATTTCCTCGATGTGTGTCCTATCCACTTCCAGCACTTCTTCATGATTTCTTCCTCCACTGGGATCTGATTTGTTCTCTCCCACAGTAGGTTGTTGCTTATAGTGTCCGGCCAGCGGATCTGAAGTATTTATTTCCAGTATACACATTGATCATATTCACTTCAAATGATTCTTATTGTTCATATTTATTTTGATTAATGTTAGTTTTTATTTTTTTTTTATTTTTTCACCATTTGTTGTTATATAAAAGAATGCACACTGTTGAGGATTCTTACAATAGGACGAAACATTCATCCAATGCTTTTAGATTTTCCATAGTTGTCTACCTTCAATTGAATCATGATCTTAATTATTGAAAAGTACTTTTTTTTTTAAAAAAAAGAAAATAACTTTCATTGGGTAATAAATGTTTATATCTAACCCATTGGTTACATTATTGGCAAGTTAAGTTGAACGATATCATGGTATTTTGATAGTGTTGTAATTATCGTCAATTAGTAATGATCAGCCAAATAAACACAACTATAATATAGTGTAAATCAAATGACATGGAACGAACTCAGTCAGTCAGTCAGTCAGCTACAACATAGGACCAGGCACATATATGTGCATCGGTCCAAGTTGCCGTACTGCAACAACACAACAAGATGAACACCAAATTCATAGAAGTATTTAATTCAATGGTAGTAATATATAAAAGAATGATTGCATATAAGAACATAGTACAGGAAGAAAGAATTGTCATCAATTCTGAGCCATGTCACACACATTCTATAACCATTAGTTACGATAGTCATACGGACCCTAACCAAGTAGTAATCATCTACCAACATGGCTCAGATTAGAAGTTAGTGAATTCATGCGCTGATGCCACATTTCGGTTTGGCCTTCCCTAACTTTCTTGCATCCATCCGCAACACTAGTGAGCATTATGTATCATGGTAAACGGTGTTCAGGCATATGTAACACGTGGTTCAACCATTTCAGTCGATGAATATTCACAACCTCATTAACGGATTTACCATCACTATTATTGACCCGATGATCCTATCAAATGTGAGCAGTATTTCTAAGATATCTGTGATCAATTACTAGTACCATACGAATATCTTCTACTTTTAATGGTTACAAACTACTTAAATCATTTCATTTTGATTTTATTTTCCTCTACCAAAATTCACTTTATTAATAATTGCATGCTTATGTATGAATATTCTGTAGTTTGTTTTATTTAGAAGAAAACAAATCCAATGAGTTTTGAGTATTTCAATCAATTATGTATCATTGTTTAGATGGTTTTTGGTAATCTTTCCCCGTATGTATTTTATTCTGAGATTGAAATTTTTCATTGTCACTATGGGGTGGAGTTTGTTGAGGTTATTGAATATCAATAAAATCATGAACTGAAGTAATTTAAATGACCACTGAAAACCAGGAAGCACTGAGGCACTGTTCTTTCTTAGTATGAAATCTTCAAACTGTACGCATCTATGGTTCTCAACCAGAGACCAAATCTGGAGTTGTAGTGAAAAATCGTGGCCAATGAAGCTCAACCGTTTCAGGTGTGAGGCAGTCACTCATTGAAGACAATGGGAAATGGCTGGACAATATAGAATTTAGATGTGAAAACGACTGGATGTCAGCTCAGTGATCCTATGTTTTAAGTTCTCTTAGTGACAACTAAAGTTGCCAATTTCAATCTTGTGTGGAATTGTTAATGTAGACTATTGACAAGTCCTATATTATCCAGTGCTTCCTAATTCTCATTGTGTATAATTTCAATTATTTCTTCTTCTTCTTCTTCTTCTTCCATTTCAGTAGTACCCATTAATTGAGATTTTTCAGTTAAAGTAAGCTCAAAATATGAGCATCACTACTATCTTGTTGCTATTCAGAAGTCGATGTTTTTTGTAATCCTCTTCTTATGACCATTGGCTATGTCAGCCATTGCATGATTCATGTGAAATTCACTCATTCATTTGGCTATAATTGATGCCAATTTGTAATGAAAACCTTAAATCTAATTCTTTACCTTAACTATCAACTGTAAATGAGAATTCTAACTGCTTTATAACCTTCATTTAGTCCTATTCAATAGGTGTCTACTCTCAAGGTTATTTTAGCGTCCCTCAAAGGTTGTTCATAAATTATAGTCTCACTAACAAATCTTGTAAAATGATTCTCAAGTCTCTATGAATGTGGTTTCTTTTCTCTCTCTTTCTTTCTTTCTTTCTTACTCTCTCCCCCCCCTTCTGTCCGTCCTTCCATTGAATATGATTAACTTATGTAATTGTATTTTATTTCTCAATTGATATTATGTGTTTATGTATTTGACTATTGATTTTATAGACTGTTGTCAAACCATTAACTGATATACAAGTGGAAGCATTACAAAAAGCATTTAATAAAGTTGCTGGAGATGATGGTGAAATTGATGCAGATGAATTACGTGATATATTGAATTGTGCATTTACTCGAGGTAAGACATATACAAAACATTAAAATATATCAATCTCTTTTTTTTTCAAATGATCCTCTCTATTGAAGTAAATGATTAAGTGTACGACAACTCGAATTGATGTACGTACGTACGAAGTTCTATCTTGTTGCCAACTGACTGACTGACTGACTGAACATTAGCGATATCCTTTTTTCTTATTAGATTGAAATAATCTATTTATCTGACAATGTTGTGTTAACTAATCTGATGTCGAATTCCTCAATCAGCAATCCACTATGTTCCTACTTACTTAATTACGTCTGTTACTCCTAATGGAGCATAGGCTGCCGATCAGAATTCTCCAACCCACTGTGTCATGGGTTTTCCTTTCTAGTTCTATCCAATTGTTGTTTATTCTTTCCATGTCTATCTCTATTTCTCGACGTAATGTGTTCTTTGGACTTCCGCCTGGAGTCCCCCTGGGGCTACTGCTAGTCCTAAACTCGGTTAAAGGAGGAGGGTTGAACATGGTTTTAGCGACCATATTCCATAGAAAACGAATTTGCTATAAAAACGCTAACCAAAAAAAAATAATTCAAAATTGTTCCTAAACATAAAAACAAAAGTTCACTATTCGGAATTCTGTATATGTAACCAAATTCTACTTTGTTGTCTCTTGGTACTAAATAAATGTTTTGCATTCAGATTCTCATATTTAATATGTATTGGGTTGACTGATTTGAAACTTAAATTGTAGTTGATAAGTAGGGTTTATGAACTTCCTTAAAAGTGAGGATAAACGCTCTATTGATCTTTTTAATGACATCTATCATCTCGTTGTTCTGGCAACTTGAACCGATGCATATATGTGTCTGGTCCTATGTTGTAGCTGATTAACTGACTGACTGACTATCAATTTGCGGACTATTTACCATTCAACTATAAGAAAATTGTAATTTCTTATTGTTCTATTCGGTCAGTCAGCTAGAATGTAGGACCAGACACAAATATGCATCGGTTCAAGTTGCCATACCCCATTAGCACAACAAGATGAACACCGGATTCATAGATGTAGTTAGTTTGGTGGTGGTAAAATATGAAAGAAAGATTGCATACAAGGATATAAAGCGATTTTAATCACATAGTTTATGGGAAGAGGGAGAGTGTGTTCACCTACACCACTGTGATTGATTTTGAGTCATGTCACCAAGAGTCTCCAACCATTGGTTACGATAGTCACATGGACCCCAACCAAGTAGTCTGCATCTAACAACATGGTTAAGACTAGAAATTGGTGACATCAATAACCGATGCCACATTTTTGGTTTGACTGCCCCTAACTTTCTTCCAGCCATCCCCTACACTAGTCAGCATTATGCGTCGTGGTGATCGATGTTCAGACATACGCAATACGTGACCCAACCATCTCAGTCGATGAATATTTACAATCTTATCAATTGGTTTACCATGATTCCCTAATATCTTGTATCTAACCTCACTATTACTTATCCGATGATCCCAACAGATGTGAGCGATATTTCTAAGACATTTGTGGTCTCATTACCACTATCTTTTGTTCGCATGCTTTCCAATAAAATATATCTATGTAACATTTTTCGTCATACGAACTTACTGAAAAATTCAATTGGTTACCCTAAAGTAGTCTGTTTAGATCTCTCATAGACTATCGTTTGTCAGAATGATGTTCATAGATATCTATACACACATAATACAATGTTCAAATACTTCAGTTTATGTAAGATGTAGCTTTGAAAAATAGATGATGATGAAATAGAAAATAATTCTTGTAAAGTAACAACTATATCTATATCAGTAGACCTGGGACAGTGTTTTGAGCACTAGAATCGTTGGTTGTGGTGACACTTGAGGAGGAAGCTAAAAGAGAAAGTTTAGTGTATAAAGTCGATGTAGGAGGAATAATAGGAATTGAAGAGGGAGGTTGACTATGAATACAGTGGTCTTGAGTGCTGTTAGAGGTATGAGGGCGGTTATCACTTCCCGGTTGCCCACACCGTGGAAGGGTTCTGCTGGAGGTACCTGAAAAGGAAATTGGATTAGAGTTGGTCATAGTGACCTGAGAGCGTGACCGCAGTGCCCAAGGGACAGCTGCTTGAGGTCGGTCACACACGACCTTTTTATGAGTGATTTTTGTGTTAGCTCCGTACTTGTTGAGTCCTTACCGCCGGAGACGGATATCCGTGGGATAAGGCGAGGTGTGCATTTTTAGGGTCGACCTTTTCTAACCCTACCCCTTCTTGTGGGAAGGCAGCATTGCTGTCATGCTGGTTGTCTGAAGGAAACACCTTACTGCTGTCACACCTCTGTACAGTCAGCAGTACGACTTCGCCTTCGGACCTTGGTTTTGTTGCTTTTAGTCATACCGCCCTACCACCACGTCAAGGTAGCAACAACGGTCTATATCTATATAGAAATGTAATTTAAGTTTAAAGACAGGTAAATTTCAGTTGCTATGGAATATAATAATGAAGAACAAGAAAAACCATAACTGATTATTTGCTGCTAATTCTTTCATACATGACATAATAGAATAAAGGAATCGTGGATAGAAATTTCACAAATCAATACTTTTAGATGTCAGTCTGTACATATTTTAAGTAGTTAGTAACCATATTTAGAGGATTATCTTATCATATACATACGGATTCATTTATTGTCATTTATTTATTCATTTGAATACATAAATACTGGTTCAAAGAACTACCGAATGCATATGTACCTCACAAATCACTTGATTTGTGTGTGTTGTGATACTGTCCGGGTGCCTAGACTGAAGCGAGTGGTTTTCTTATATGCCTTCGACTTAAAAGTTTAATCCACAAGGCAGTGGAGCAACATAAGGAGATGTAGTTCCATGGTAGCCGATCACCAACGATCGATTCATACGCCATTTGTTCCCTCAGGATTTTGGGGCTCTTGTGCATCATTTGTATAGAATCAGTATTTTCTTCCATATCCATCAATCTGATTTGAGTGCAGGACATTCACTTTTTGTCCTCTCAATTTTGTAAATAACATAAATGCTACGAGAATACAGTGAGTAGGACTTGTATGGCAGTGGTTGTATACGCTTTGGAATGTGAGAGTATTTCGAGCGGAAGAGTTGATTCTCCCCACCATCAACCGTACTAGGGCATTTTGGGGCATCTATTGTAAGTCGTCTTTTATTGATTTGTCATGAACTGTTATATAATATTCAGGGGTTATAAATGAATGTGCGCTATTTGTACGGAAATTGTTGTTTAAAAGATCAGAAAATACGTTTCACAAATAAACCATCCAACTCATTTAATTGTAACTTCATCATAAAAAAAACAGTTCATCTTTGCCTATGATTGGTTACTATGGTGATATTTGAAAGGGAACTATGGTGATTATTGAGAAAAAAGAGATTACATTAAAATTACTTTTGTTTAATATTTTACTAGGTTATCCGATAACTTTACATTACCATTATATTGCATTTTGTTATTGTATCTAGATTGTCTTTGAATGTAGGAATTGACCTTCAATAATTTCTGTATAATCGTAATCATAATTTATCAGATGGTTGGATATAGTTGATAGGAAGCTAGGCTTGGATTTTGTGCTAGTTAGCATACATTTATAAGGTGTACCTGTAATTTTTAACTAACTGATTCTTTCTGTTGGGTTCGAACATTCATGTTACCCAACTTCATAGTTCAACCATCTAACATTTTAACATAGGCCGCTTAGACTAGATGCTATATTGAAAATTGATGCGATCAACACTAAAGGATTAAATCAACGAACTAATGGTTACTACATAGGTAGGAATTTCAACTTTAGTTATATAACCTAATGCCAAAGTAGTATGGTTGTCTAGTTTTTTATACCTAATAGCAATATATTTTATGTTTCAGCAATATCATTATAGACTTGTACAGTTGTTGGTATAAAAGCTCCATTGGCTTGAGAGCAAAATAAAAATTCAATTCATTATTCATCTTTACTAAGACTCTATAACATTTTGATAAGTGATTCTTTGTAACCATATTTAAGCCTTTATATGAATCTAGAAATCGGTTAAAATATGGCGTCTTTTTTTTAAATTGAATGTTAGGCAGCGGTAGAATTTAGGACATACATTTAGTCCTATTTGAAACTAGTCAGCTTGGTATTCTTATATCAGTGTTGATTTCTACGCTGTAACTTGAACTGCAGTCTGTAGTTGAAGAAGTATTTGTCAATATAAATGGAAAGATCCGACTGTCATAGTCTCTGAAAAAAAAACACTCTTTTTTTATTATGCTATCAGTAGTGTCTTATAAACACATGATGGTGTACACTACTATGAGCATCTTTTGGTTCGTCTACTCCTATGAGTTGTAGTCGACCAATCATGCTCATTTTCTGTTTCTAGAATATATCTTCAAACACATACCTGATTTGTTCTACGTAAGAGGGAATAAAATATCGTCCCATTCTATTTAGGCAGTTCAATTACTTTCGTTGGTTGAGTGAACTACAAAGAAGTAACTTAAATGTCATGGACATACTTTGTTCACTTTTAATGATAATTATTCTCAGAATAGGTTTTGTAGAGATTTTTAGTAATTTTACAGTTGAATTCCTAAGTCAATCGAAGTTAGACAATCATGGAAAACCTGGAAGCACTGTACAGCCGTTTCATCCTAGTATGAGGCTCGTCAGCAGTGTGTATCCACGATTCCGTACCACGAGATTCGAACCCAGGACCTATCAGTGCTGGGTACTTTAAATCATTTCATGTCATTAAAAGTTATCCTTATGAACGTTAAACTTTATGTTCCCAAGTGAATTCATCCACTTATTACATCTGAATCTAAAATAATCTACATCTGATGTTCTTCCTTGACGATTACAGTACAAAATCGTTTTTTCCTTTTTTTCAAACTACTCATGAGTAGTAATAAAATATGCATAGAAATATTTTCTAACAGTTCAATAGTGGAATTTATGAGTCAATTGAAACTAGACAGCCGTAGAAGCACAGGACAACCGTTTCACCCTACTATGGGACTTGTTAGTAGTTTGCATTTATGATCACACCTCGCGGGGTTCGAACCCAGGATCTATCAGTCTTATGTGCGAGAACTTAACTGCTAGACCACTTACATTTATCAAACGGGATATTTTGTTAATTCATTCTTTATTTTATTGTAATTATCATTTATATGTAAATATTATCTAATAAAATTAATCATTTTGTTTATATCTTCTCTTACAAGACTCATTTGGTTGTAAGCTCAATAATAAATAGTTATCTAATTTAAATTAACCAATTGCAATTGTCACTGCATTCAAACCTTCTTCTTTTATTCTTTTTTTTAATGCTTATTGCTAATTTCTTTGCTTCTCTGTTTCATCGTTTTCGATTTTCTTTTCTTAATTAGTTTAATGTAGTTTGTACAGGGTTGTGTACGTTTTCTTTCCTGTATCTTAACATGTATAATGTTTTATAATATTGATGTAGGATTTGTACTTTTCACAATGAACTACATTTGTTCTCCAATATTATTTCAATCATCACTATCATCATCATCATCATTATAAAGGTAGTTTTGATACACTTTGGATGTTTATGAATGTAAGAAGATTACTAGAACAAATAAGCAATTCAATTTGACTATAACATTACTGTAAAGATAAAGCTGATGGCGTATATTGAAACAGAACTACACATGAGTAGTAATGAAATATGCATAGAAATATTCGTTAACATTTTAGTAGTTGAATTTAAAAGTCAATTGATGTTAGACAATCATGGAAAACCTGGAAGCATTGAATGACCATTTCATCCTAGTATAGGACTTGTCAACAGTACGCATCCATGATCCCGCCTTGTGAAATTTGAACCCAGATTCATGATTTCATGTTTCAGGTATATTTCTCTGCTAAAAATAAAATCATACGTCCATGTGAATCATTCAATCTGTTAATGATATTTACCATTTCTTGGAAAGGAGAGGGTGTTCTCGTATTTTTTTCAATTTTTTTCTTCTCTAGTTTTTTGGTTGACTTTTATGCATAAATGCTCTCGTTTTTGTGGATTGTATAAAGAATTACACTTTATTTTTGTATTTCAATGCACTGCACTAATTTCCTAAAGAAATAAGATGTGTTTTAATGTACTTGGATAGTAGCTTAATGCGAGTAATTTTAGCAAATATAATCATACTACTTAAATATATTAAGTAGTTTACAATTTTATCTTCATTTTTATAATTTACATTATTGTAGATTTTCCCTTTGATGGATTCAGTTTGGAGTCGTGTAGAAGTATGATTGCTATGATGGATGTATCCTTTGGCTTACTTTTAAAATGACTGTTTTTAAATATTTTGAATATCATATATGTATTGGGAAAGAATTACGCAAAGATGGTATGGTTTAGATGGCGGTTGGAGGTAGTCAACAGGGAACGTTGGACACGGGTTTCGTGCTATTTGACACTCGTCAGCAAGGTGTACCTGTAATCTTTAGGGAACTGGTGCTCCCTGACGGATTCAATCTCGTATCACCCATCTTCACAGTGATAGATGTTACCATTAGGCTAGCCAGGTCGTGACCGACCTTTTGCATGACTAAGATGTAATCACAATTGATTGATCACTGGATGGTGATCAATGTCATGTATGTCAAGTCCTTTTTAATACAGATAGAACCCTATCGACCAAGTTGCACCTAGACTAGTGACCACATGGAACAGGGGTCGATAGTATTCGATCTGCACCATGAAGGACTTGACACACAAGACATTGATCACCATCCAGTGATCAATCAATTGTGATGGTATGGTTTGTAATGGTTAGACTGATAATCTATCTACATGACAGATTTTATAGGAGATTCTACTGAAAGTTATGAAAACATACAAAACACTTCAACTAAAAATTGAGTAGACAAATTATTACCGTCATTATAAACTGTTAGATTGTTTTGTTATAACTTAAATTTATTTTTGCCTAATTCAAATCAATTTTAATACCAACATATTGATTATATCAACTATCTACACCTTAACTTAGTCATATCCTGTTAGGTTGATCGTTCTGGTATGTTAAACTTTCCGGAATTTCGAAAATTATGGGACCTATTACGTGTTTGGAAGGTGAGTAGATGATTGTCAAATATAGTTTGATGATATTTACTATTTATACTTCAATATAAAGACAGTTATTTATGAAGTAACATCTTATGTAATAGATGGTTAACTTTAGTACCGGTCATCTATTTCAGTGTTTGTTTATAGTAGAGTAGTAATCAGTAACCTCCATTTCACGATACCTCGTTATTGAAACTCTCGGGAATTGATTGAAAGACGTAAAAGGACAATGTTTAACGTTAGTCTATTGTATTGAATATGATATGGCTTTCGTAATCATAACTATACTTTTCCTTAACTAAAAATGTGGAAACTGTTATTTTCTGTGATATTTTGATTGAGATCATGAACCAATGAAAATATCTGGATGCACTGGACGGTTGTTTCGTCCTATTGTGGGACTTCTCAGAAGTGCGCATCCACGATCCCACTCGCGAGATTCCAACCCAGCGGCTTGACTTTCCCATGCAAACGCTTAACCTTTAAACCACTGAACCGTCATCCAACGGTGTTAATATCTAACTTCAACCAATTTGCAAAATTGCAATTCGTGATCTCAATGGAAAACGTAACAATCTCCACAACCAGATAGTGATTATTCATAAGATGAATGATTTACCATGTGTTATAATGAGTTCCACCTAAAATAATTAAACTGAAACGTTGAATGAAAAAGAAAAAATAAGAGCTCGGAAGATTTCCCTTCCCTGTTTCATTCCGAGAAAAAGCACATTCATCATAACATATGGTAAATCGTAGATTAGATTATAGTTTATGGACAACCTTTGAATGAATCTTAAGTGATCTTGATAAATATTAGCCAATCAGAAGACAATTAGTATAGAGTAAAAGTATATAATAAAAAAAAAATTAAAGTGGATACACTACTTTTAAATGGTTTGAAAACTTGCCAAGGTTAGAAAGAGGTTCAAAGGTTCTAAAATTGTAATGCATACAGTAGAGGAAATCATCTATATGGCTCCATAATAGTCGGTATCTAGGTTGCAGAAACTCTTTCAGCCTCAACCACATAGCTTTAATATTATTTGTGTGTGCTTAGGTTGTTGGGTTCATAAAATGCCGCTTATGGACAAGGACATAATGCACATAATCAAGTTCATATAGACTTATGTATGCTCTCCAATCATCCGTATATATTGTAGTACCCCATTGCAACCAGTGTTACTGGTATTTTAGTTTTAATCTGGATCGAGAGAAAATATTCTATTCTATCAGACTTCTTCCTCCAACACATATTACTTCGAAAGGCAACATCATTATGTTAGTCTGTAAAACGTTCACAAGTCATATGATTACCACAATCACAAATAAAGGAACTTCTTACTTGTCCCATGTATTGTAGTCGCTCAATTATTTCATTTTCTCTACAATCCTCTGTGAACCAATCGTATGTGAGCCTCAGGTACTGAAATTGGCTCTGTGATCTTGAAATCCCTTGAACGCTTCTGATTGTCTAGTCCATAATTTATAATCTCACCGTAACTTGAGTAATCATCAAGTACTAGATAAAGGTTTTGTTTTTATGTAAGAACGACACAGTAGTGTCCACATCAGTAAACATTATGAGCTCACGAATTCAATCCATTCATAACAATTTTGATATTAGCTTTCTGTTGCATACAATTTGTAAGATATTGGAAGTACTGTCAATATTATAGATTGAGCAATAACTTTTCCATTTAACAGTTTATGTAACTCATATATATCCACAATAAACTAAGTTGTATATCTACACAACCGATATCACAAACTTACTAATTCGTATTCAATTGAGATCATGAATCGACTGATGTTAGACCACCGTTGAAAGCCTGGAACCACTGGACGGCCATTTCGTCCTAGTAAGAGACTCCTCGGCACTGCGCATCCACGATCGCACTCGCGGGATTCTAGCCCAGGTCCTTTAGTCTCGCGAGCGAACCTTTAACCCACTGGATCACTGAGCCAATATACTTGATAATACCCTTAAATAAATACAAAACATTTTAGTTAAAAGACCATTGACTATAACTTAGTATTATCATACATATATATAATACAAGAACCTATCAACAGATTTCTCTATAATGTAAATCAATAAACTGCTTATTTACTTCCAATCATCATTCATATCACCTTATTTACTGGAATACAACGTTAGAAATCCATATAACAAGTAATGTACTCTGACATTATTATCTAGATTTCTTCCATAGTCTGTAGAAATTTAAGTACCATTGGTGAATGAAATAGACTGTATGCAAATAAGTGTAATCTTAGTGATATAATGACAAATATTTATGACATTCATTAATCCATAAGCATTATTGGGTTAGTATTAATAATTCTTTGGAGAATTACTACAATCATCATCAAGAAGGTATAAGTATTTATAAATATTCACCATCCATTGACCGGATACTATCAGCAACAGTCTACTGTGAGAGAGATTAAGCCAGCTTCTATCTGAAGAGGAAATTAGGAAAAGATGATGGAAATGGATAGGACATACATTACACAAATCACCAAACAGCAAGTTTTAACATAGAATCCTGAAGGGGGGAAGCGGAAATAAGGAAGGCCAAAGAACATATTACGTTGTGAAATAGAAGCAGATATGAAAAGGATGAATAAGAACTGGAAAGAGCTGGAAAGGATTACGCAGGACAAGGTTGGATTGGAGAGTGCTGGTGCGCGGCCTATGCTCATCGGCGAGGAGTAACAGGCATGAATAAATAAGTAAGTAATAATCCTTTATCTTTATTTAGGCCGAATTTATATTTATGAATGACAAACTAGTCTCAAATTCTGGTGACTTTTCATCTAATCTCATACAAACTGTGTTTTTGTTTTATAGTTTAAGTAACTGTTTAATTAGTTAATTCATATTCTAAATTGTGTTTGGCTTTCTGTTTTCTCCTCCGTTTGAATTTCGAAAAAAACTCTGCCCCAGTCTGCATTTAAACAATTCGATACGGATAAAAGTGGTTCGATGAATTCAATTGAATTAAGAAATGCATTGAAACATGTTGGTAGGTTGACTACTTTTTTTCAGCATTGGATTGTAGAGGTTATTATATTTTTGACTGCTGTCATGAATCAAGTGATGTTAGACCACTATTAAAAACCTAGAAGCACTGGACGGCCGTTTCGTCCTATTGTGGGACTCCTTGGCAGTGCACGGGACTATAACTCAGGGTCTCGCTCGCAACCTCTTGACCTCTAGATCAATGAACCGGCATCCAACTGTGTGAATATCTAACCTCAACCAATCCACGAAATTGCGCGACCATTTCGCATTGAACTGTGATAGATATCTGTCTTTACCCGACACGGATTAGCTCCACTGGTCACGGCTTTGTAGTGGGTGTCGAATCGCGGTTGACTATGATCACCACTACAGATCGATTACGTGCCAGTTATCAACTTAGACCTCTCCTTAAGCCAAACGGCAGAAAGAGATTGAAGGCTGTAGTTAAGACATATTTGTTGACAATCTCGTGGTACTCAGATCGTGCCAAAATCTACAAGCGAGACTACTGACCTTACGAGAGTTCATGCAAGGTCACAAACAACGGAAGAGAGTGTTTTTTGGTACATTTAAACAACAAGGTATAGTAAAACGATCACTGGTAAAATTGGAAGTTGTTGTTTCTTCCCTATTATGAAACTCTTCATCAGTATGCATCTATGATTCTTTATTTTTATTTGATTTTAGGTTTTTCAATTAATAATGCAACATTTTCTACATTGGTTTTACGTTTTTCACGTCGTGATGGTAGTGTACCATTTGATAGTTATGTCATTTGTTGTGCACGTTTACAAACATTATTTGAAGTATTTAAAGTTACACCGAAAAATGATAAATCACAAGCATTATTCACTGAAACTGAAGTAAGTCAACTTTGTTTAAATAAAAATGATTATTATCAGAAGGGGTTTTGTGGAGATTGTAGTAATTTCAATGATTAAGATCATGAGTCAGTTGAAGCTAGACCACCATGGAAAACCTGGAAGCACTGGACGGCCGTTTCGTCCTATTATGGGACTCCTCAGCAGTGCGCATCCACGACCTCGCCCCCCTGCGAGATTCGAACCCAGGACCTACTGGTTTCGCGCGCGAGCACTGCTGTCTTTTATTACAATCCAGGTATTCCTATTGCTTAGTAGCCTTGGAAACTAATTCATTTGATAGATTAATCAGTTAGTCAGTCAGTAACAATGTAGAACTTTGTACATACATACATCAGTTCGAGATGTCAGACTATATTAGCACAAAGATACAATTGTCGATTCAAATCACATTGTGGTAAAGGTAGTAAGAGCATAATCAGTAATCAGAAAGATAAGGGTTTGAAGATGTTATTCAAGGAGTATAATCCAGTGAAATAAATTTGGAAAGAGAAAAACATGGGGATGTGAGAAATTCAGAAGATTAGAATTTGTGAGAACACAAAGAGTGGATGCATCTGCGCCATTGCAAATGATTTCGAACCATGTATAACCATCGGTTGCTATCATCTCGTGGATCCAAACCAGGTAGTCTACATCTACCAACACGGCTTTGTTTACTTGTCAGTGGCTTCATGAATTTGTTCCATATTTTGGTCTGACCGCCCCTAGCTTTCTTTCAACCTACTCATACACCAGAAAACATTGCACGTCCGGTCAGTCAGTGGTTGGGTATACGTAACACATGTCACATCCATCTCAACTGATGAAGTTTCACTACTTCAATTGATTTTCCATCCTTACCTAGTATCCGTTTCCTAACAACTGCATTAATTACTCGGTAGTCCGAGGATATTGGAGCAATTCTTGAAAGACACTTATGATCGAATACTAGTAATCTAGGAATATCCTCTACTCTCTCATGCCATGTTTCACAGTCATAAAGTAGGACGGTACAAACTGCTGCACAGTAATCACGTCCTTTCGTTGGTAGACGGATATCTCACCTACGCCATAAATGATGCAAGTTCGCAAAAGCTAGTCGATCCTTCTTTATCCATGCTGAGATTTCGTCACACATCAGACCACAAGGGCTGACGAGACAGATCCCCGAATCAGAACGCGGTTGAACAGGAAGGAAATTGTATTTCAAATAATAAGGGTAGATAGAAATAAGAAACGCAATAGAAGAAACACTAGTCTATTTATAGTTTTTACAATGAGAAAATTCTTGAGTGTTCTCCAAGCATCGACTAGCGCTGACTGGGTAAGAATTAACCAATCAGCGTGCATCACCACAATCGTGCATGGAACGTGGTTTCTTCTCAACTTCTGATAAGTTACTCTATGGATATTTTTTACGGTCTTCAGCGTTTCACTAATCATCTTCACTTATGAAATTTATGTACAAGTTATACTGTATAAATAGCTATAAACTAATGACGGCATCACGCTTATAAAAACTGATTTGTAAATAGGATACCATTTTGGGAACTTCATAGTTTACAAACGCTAAAAATCACATGTTCAGGAGTCCTTTTAGTCATCAATCAGAGGTAAAAAAATCTTTCCTCAAATATTGAATAGGAGCATAAATACAATATGTACTGTAAATGAGGAAATATTATGAAGCTGTTTCTAACAAGAGTATCAGGAAAGAAACGAAAACAGGTTGAGCTCTATGTTTCGATAATAGGCAGGTTTTAGAAGGGTGAGAATCACATTAAAATGTGTAAATATGTTCAATTGAAATCAAAAGATCCAATTTAGCGACAATAATATAATAAAAAATGAGTCTGCTTCGGTGTTAGATCACCTGTATTTACGATGGAAGTTAAAGGTATAACTAAATTGAGCCAACAATTGACTAAAGATATCTAGGAAATTTATAACACATGTAATTTTTGAACTTTTAGTGTATCATTACTACATAAGAACGTTGAGATAGTGGAAAAGATATGTAGGTCAGATAGATGATTTTCATAGAGTTTTGTTCTTTGAGTTAGATGGTTTGGTTGTGAAGCTTCCATCGTTATTCTGAACTGATACCATCGGCGAAAACCTCAGGTAGAAGTGAAATATTCAAATTCCTCCATATATGGCTCAAAGGTTGTCTTGTAGACCTCGTTGTTGATTGGTTCTTATTAACCTTAAACTTGTCAAGTTTGTGCCGACGATGAAAGCTCCATGAACAAACCATCCAGTACAGAGAACAAAACTTCATCAAAATGCAGAGCGTTCAATTATATAATTCACATCATGGATTGATCTTAGTTCGATTCCCAACAAAATCTCATACTATAGTGAAACTCATGTACAATGATTGTTCGGTGAAACTGTAATTTATGAACGACCTTCGAGCGACGCTAAACTAACCTTGAGAGTGTCCACCTAATAACTAGGAACAAATGAGGGTTATACATTAGTGCGGGGAATCAGAATTAAAAGTTACAGTTGATGGCTAAGGTAAGGAATTAGATTTATGGTTTTCATCATGAACTGCTATAAGATGTAATGCCAAAAACTCGATTTAACTAACTGGATGAATGAATTCCACGCTGAAATCCAAGACCTGTTATCACCTTATATCTGATTGGTTCGTCTATAACTCACAGTCTCGCCAATTTTTTCTCTTTGTTTATTCTCATCACATTCTCGCGAGAATATAATTTATGGACGACCTTTGAGCGAATCCTGAATGACCTTGAGAAATTTCAGCCAATCAGTAAACGGTATAGAGTAAAAATATACCTGATCGGTTCGTCCGTAAATTATAGTCTCACCGATTGTTCAACTAATATTATTCCATTATGTTAATGAATCATATCTCCTATTTCAAGTTAACCTTTTTAGTTACCAACTAGATTCTACTTTGTATCGTTTTTTTATTTCTTCCACCCCCAAAAAATAGTTTGTGAATAGTGCACTTTATATGTAAACGATCAATAGAAATAGATTCAATAATATCTTGGAAGTACATATATTATTATTATTACTTTATATCACTTTGTTTGTTCATTCAATTTCCCACCTTAAATATCATTTAAACAAAGATTATTTCATCCGTATCTTTCAAACAAACTGATCACTTATATCTTCACAAACCATCCACCCATCCAAACATACACACATACATACATACATACATACAGATAATATGTCTAGTTGATATTTACGCTTTAAATTTGGATTATTATTCTTCTTCTTACAACTATTTAGCTTTATCTTGACAATTGAACATTCAACTTGCTATACTGTCTTTCTCTATTATTATTATTATTATTATCATTACTATTATGATGCATGGATACTTTGACATTATATTCTACTTTAAATTGTGATTGTGTATTGTGATTGTAACTTTTAATGTCAGTCATCGATAAACTTAACAAGAATAATCATAAAGTATTCAAAACAAGTCTTAAATCACTTATAGTACAAGTGTTTATCACTTGGCAGTATAGTTGAATGTATACATCTTTACATGGTTGAATAATATGAGTTGTATACTGGGAAAGGTGGTTTCTTACAAAAGAAACAATTAGTTCATTGTCCATATATCTAAACACTATTGATTCACATCTAGTTAGGGTACTTAGAAACAAGATTATATAGTACATTCAAGATTATCATTTCATGTTAAGACAATATATGTGGGTAGAATGACATGGATACAATGGAAATCAATCAAACATCTGAATACACAAGCAAATGTATAGTTTCATAAAACAAGTAAGTTAGTGAAAATCCTTGTGATGCTACCCGGGTTCTCAGACTGAAGTAGGTGGTCTTCTTAGGAACCACACCAGGAGCCTTTGACCTAAAGGTCTAATCCACAAGGTAGTGGACCAATGTCAGGAGATTCTGTTCCATGGTAGCCGGTCACCAACAATTGGTTCATACGCTATTTGTTCCATCAGGATCCTTGATCCCATGTGTTTCATTGATTTCCAAATCCCCTAGATGGAATATCCATATCCACCAACACAGTTTGCGTACCAGATATTCGCCTCTTGTTTTCTCACTTTCATAAATAACAGTAATGCCGCGAGAAGGCAGTGAGTAGGACTTGTGTGGCAGAGGCTGTATATGCCTGGCCATGCGAGAGCATTTGGAGAGGGAGAGCTAACTCTCCCCACCCATGTTCTGTCAAACAGAGTCAATCAACCAAAATTGTGTGCTTCAGTAGGTTTACCTTACGAACTTTTGAACATTTAACAAAGTGGTCAATATCATATTTATTTAGTAACGAGAGATTAATGATCACCATTTCATACTTAGGTCTAGCTGAATGAAATATCAATCAAACTTTATTCTATAATATAAGAAATATGAGTTTGAAGTCATTTCTATACAAATACCATGTTTGATCAGGTTGCTTAATAGGTACGCACATAGATTGACACTGGTAGATGAAAACATCTGATTCGACATGCTTCCTTATTGACCAACTGACTTGAACCCATCGAATCACATCTTTATTAGTCTCCTGGTCATGTAAACAACAGTGGTATTTCTGTTTCACCTGATACCAACTTCTTGAGACAGGATTATGTGCTACTTTCCGTTATAATGCTAAATATACTTATACTGTCCAAAGTGCTTTAAGTTACTTTGAATCTTGTTTTGATAGATAAGTTATTTGCCTTCGACGTTTCTCTGTTACCTTTTAAAAAACGCGGAAATCAGTGGTGTTTGCTTAAAAATATATAAATAAGAACAATGAAATCCTTAGTACATCATTTGAAAATTGCCGGTAAAATAAAGTAAACATCATTAATGATAAGCTGTAATAAGATACTTGCAAAATAGCAGTAAGCAGGAAGATAAATTTCTGGCGTTTGACGAACGTTTTATTTACTGCACATAGGGGGGACTGTAAAGCTTGGCACTGGATAAAATTTGGTCATGGATACTATTTAGAATGCCAGTACCTATCTTAAAATATCAGCCGGGTACTAAGAAGCAGTATAATAGCTCAAAGTGTCTTGACATGGTGCACAAAGACTTCAGCAAACTTGAATTCGTGTTGTTTATAAATTTAGGGAGACTGATGTGAAAGGAAGAATAGAGAGAAGGCAACAAACATGGACATATTTAATGTGAAAATTAAGGAGGTAAGACTGGACGAAACACTGTTTTATTGTGTTGTTTGTTCGGATCAACGCTTAAATCCGTCCAATTATATTTCGTCGACAGAGGTCATGCAGTAGATAGCCAAAACGTATTCAAAATAATTTATTGTATACTTCCAGGTCCTAACATTTAGACTGATTATACTCATTATACAAGGAAATGTTCAAAACCAGTTTATCAATTTGACCATGATATGTCAGAGATTCCACGACCAAAAAGTCGTCGCACTATATCAAGCTTTTGTATAGAGAGAGTGTTAAGCATGTTGTTAGGAGTGTTGCTAAGTGTAAGGCTGCTTCTCTCAGCCGGGTACCCCTCGAGTTTGAATAGATCCATTCTTTCTAAGATGATGGTATTTCTAAAGTTAGAATATATCGTCTGGGTGATTGTAGCATGAAGATTTTTAGTATAAAATGCACAAAATTGTTTAAAGGGAAAGTATTTAACGGAAAAACTTAACTTAAATAAAGAAAGAATTAGAGTAACACCGTAAAACTTTTCTTGTTGTTATAAACGAACGTTAAAGTTAAAAAAACCACTTCCATTTGCATGGTATGTAACGCTAATGTTTTGTGTCATTCTGAACAAAATTAACTTATTTATTCATCCATTTATACTTCCCATGTTTAGGTTTTGACCTAAGACAAAGTAATAGCTCATATTTACTTACGGTTGTTTGTTCAGTCGGATTGTTTGGTTCTAAGGTCTATATAAGCTATTAACTGATTTATCTTTGTTGATAGACTAAAAGACCTAGTCTACTGTAGTTGAATCATCATGATGTGTTGGCCAAAACTACATGATCTTAAGCCATAGTCACATCATGGTCTGTACTGACTCACTCTAGGTTACAGTTCAAGGTACAGTCTTTTAAGAACTACTTGGAAAGAGATGTCAAATCATTGACAATAATATATTAAATACAAAAATGGAGTAATCACAGTGAAGCACTCGTACGACCGAGCTGGTCGGTCCCGATAATCTACACACACCGTCACTTTGACCTTTCATTCTCATCAACTAATCCACGTTGATCACTCTTCTATCTAAAATGAAAACGGTCAGCTTGACGAATCATCTATGATGAGGGTTAAATGTTATTCCGCAGCCAATTCAGTAATACTTTTGTTTTCAGTCTTGGTACCCCTTGTCGAGACCAAGAATAGACGGTCCACGCTCAGTGATGAGAAATCCACAATTTACAATTGAAGGTTCATCATCTCTGATTGTGATAATTAGGAGTATTTGAATTATAGCACAAACTACGAATCCCAGAAATAATGCAGTTTAACCAAGAAATACTAGATGAGCACGGACAAACGTATTGTAATTCGAATTCAAAACCAAGCAGTCATCAAGTAGTAAGGAATCATTAGTTCATACATACACCATATTGATTCACAAATTACAATAACCAAAAATAAAGCATTTGTGACCAACAATATTGGAAATGGAAAATTCGGTAGGCATAATTATAGCATCAGGATATAATGACTTTAACTTCGCAACGGAAATGATCGACTTAATGCTAACAGTGTAAGTATTAAGATCGTGAAAAGCACCACTCGATAGATTCAATCGTTTTCCAGTATGAAGTGAATTACTGGAAGTTGTATATAAGGACGTTTTTTTCTGGTTAGCTTTTTTTTAGCGAGTTAGTTTTCTATGGGATGGGGTTGCTAACCCCATGCCCAACCCTCCTCCTTTATCCGGGCTTGGGACCGGCAGTAGCCCCCGGAAAAGGACTCCAGGCGGAGTTGGAGAATGCTGGTCGGCGGCCTATGCTCCATTGGGAGTAACAGGCGTAAGTAAAGTAAGTAAGTAAGTATATAAGGACAATATATGACCATCGGAATCACCCGAATTAATTGTATGTAAATGAAAGAGTTAAGTATTATCTGCGGTGAAATAATGTACAGTAGTTTTACAAACTGACTGTATATGTCCAGTTTTACCACATTTAAAACATTTAGCATTACGAAATACACACGAATTATGTGAGTAAAATTTACCACAGGACAAATATTTGTCAAACATGTACTTACCTTCGTGAACTGATTTGCAATTCCTCTATGAAATGTGATCTGCATGATCTTGAGTACTGATTGTATTGGGATAACTATGTAGTGTAGTGTAGTTCATGATGTCCAGGAAGTCACTTTCATTCACTGTTTCATAATTAATACACGCAGTTCTAACACTGTGAAAAGAACACTTCGATATTCGCATGAGCTCTCCTTCCAGATCAGGCATGTTAATTCTTTCATACAATCAATCGATCAGTCGATCGATCCCATAGATGCACATGGATTGATCACCAAAATTGCATTTGGCGGCTTGTCTTGCAGTTCAACGATAAATTCGTCGTGCTTCAGATTTCAAACCTGTCTAAATAATCCTCAAAAGCTTCAGAAGTTAAATGAATGTTCAACTGTTTCATTACAGGCTCCATCACTAAGTCAGTATGATAATTAGAAGTATTTGAATTATAGGACAAATTAGGAATCCCAGAAATAACTCAATTTAACTAAGAAGAACTATATGAGCACGAACGAATATATTGTATTCAGAATTCGGAATCAAGCAGTCATCATTTACAAACACCACAACTCTGACGAATCATTTTATGAAAGTTTGCCTTTCACCACATTTGAAACCAGTACGCTCTACATGATTTAATAGTAGTTGCTTGAGAGTTCCATACGTAAGTGAAATAGGCTTATCTGGGAACGCTTAAGTTGTTAATAAGCTGTAGGCTTTTTTTGCAATGAATATGAGAAAACGAGCAACAATTTTATCATCCTTAAAATCTTTACTGGACATACTACACATTTTAAACCCTCTCATGTAATCTTCAAAAGGCTCAGGATTTGAATGATTATCCAACAGTTCGAACACAGGCTCCATCTTGAATTGTTGTAATAATTAGGCATTCTTGAAATAGTTCAATTTAAACCGAATAAAACTAGGTGTGCACAAACCAACCTATTATATCTACAGCTCGAAATCAATCACGGATAGATTACAAAAGAATCATTATTTCATAAAAACAGCACAATATATAATATACCCTTGTGGGCCAGGGTAATTTTACATCGGTTTTCAGGAGAACCAGACACCGTCCAGACTTTCACGCGAAAATCTAAACACTACATCTCAACACCGTTTTCAGGAAAACCAGACATCGTATAGGTTTTAACACTACAATCTGAATAGTACAGCTCAACCCTATGACGCAATCTAAAGTTTGTGCTGATAATGTTGTTCAGAAGAACGATGAAATCTCCACGACTAGACCATCCAGTTCAGAGAACAAAACTCCATCAAAACCACAATACATCAAATTGTAGCGTTTGGCCAGTTTCCAATATGAAAAACCACTAATGGATGAGCAAAAGACGTTTGACAACGTGTTTTATTCATTTTCAAAATTCCAATCATGCAATACACTACACTGATTCTGTGCGTGTATGTGTATATGTGAGTATGTGTATGTGTGTGCATGTGTGTAATAGCAATTTCAACCACAAAAAATTCTCATGATTAAAGTACTATATCGTTCAATCCTGATGTTCTTCACCAGTAACCTTGAACACATACTCACTGTGTCAGTGATTCAAATTGAATTTACTATACGGTTCCAATTAACAAACAGAATTCAGTGTGTTGTTCTAAAGGCGTCAATGATTGTTTATGGTGTATTTATTATAAAATTAACTGATAAATGATATGTTTTCAACAATAACTTAAAGATATAGACAGTTAGTTCTTTACGACCAGTTACAATCGTACTCAAAACACCCCTATGATCATCAACTTAATACTATTGGTTGTTGATCAGCTAACTCAGTTGAATTCCATCGTCTACTGGTTTCATTATTTATACTCAGATAGTTTTGATCAATATAAGTTTTTTCAGCAGTAATATATAAGTTTCTAAGAAGAGATAGTTTTCATTGTGTTTAATTCAGTTTCACTTTATTGACGAAAATGAAGGTGATTGATTCTTGGTTATTGTTCGTCATTACCGTTATGTTCACAGTCCTTGTTCAATCTAACGATCAATGTAAGTGGAAAATTTAGTCAACGCTTTCTTTTATTCCTCTAAACTTGAATTAATTAATCAAATGGACACCTTCATGCCTTTAATAATATGATAATGTGAAGCTCAAATATGTATGGTTGATGATAGTAGTACTGGATTCTTGCTGTTTAACACTCTAAAAGTCATAAAAACTATACGTTAGCAAATCCCATAAATACGTTAATAGATTGCTTTTTCTATCCAACAGTTTATTTTTATCTGGTTTTTTCTTCGTATACTTCCATCTGAAGTGACGTGCAGCAATTTGGATGACTCTCCTGGCCTTCCACATTGTAAAAGAATTAAATTAATGGTTGCTCTGATTGTCAGAAGGAGTATCAGCCTCGTGACTTCCAAAGGAAATCGGCTTTCACCATGGGGCACCATAACTCTCCTAGATGGAGAGCTTCTAACTCCCAGGGCAGGCTTTAAATGCTTTGAATTATTTTTTCAGGTTAGCGTTTTTTGGCGAGTTAGTTTACCAAAGGATAAGGTCGCTAACCCCATGCCTAACCCTCCTCTTTTATTTAGGTTTGAGACCGGCAGTAGTCCTAGGAAGCGTAGTTATCCGCAGTGAGGCGGTTAGGAAGTTTTCTTACTGTTTAATGATAAGAGATGATTTCCAACATGTTCCAAGCCAATGCGATGTATTAACACCTTCAACAAAACTTCGTTTTCAGTATTTTGTTTCCGATCAATACACAGAACGAATACCATTAAGATGAAAATATGTTACAACCAAATTGAAATTCACAAAGTGGAAACAGTTCAATATACGGGATGCATCACATGAAAACTGAAGATGGTCCTCCGCATTCGCTAACAATCCTAATCAATTCAATAATAATAAGAACATGAAACAATTCAGATATCATCGACTGAACGGCTTCTGTGTGAAATACTTTATCTTAAGAATGGTCTAAATTGTTATCTGACCTAAATATCGTATATACAGAGGCATGAATTGAGTCTGCGATGTCAGTTCATTTGATGATGAAGTGTGTACTATCATAATTTGGTTATGAATAGTTTCCTTTCTTCTTTTAATTCATCTTGTATATTTACGGCAAAATTTATTCTATTACAGCATTCAAATTACCAGAATGTAAGTGATACAAAATCAATATCTTCTACATATTTTATTGTTCCATTAAAACAAGATACAAACTTATTATGAATGTAACATGATTTGATGGGTATTTTCTTGTTGAATTTGTAGCGAAACCCATAGTCTACTACAGAAAATGCCACAAAATAGGTGAGGATAAAATATTGATGATATATATATTGATGTGTCTCTTATAACTTGTGGCCAGATAAATTAATAGCGATTAGAATGAGGAATAAAGAACAAACGCATGCAGACAGGACAAAAATGTGTACAGACAGTCTATAGATCTAACTGATCCTTTATCAGCTTAGCCATGTCTAAAGATGTTCTGAGAGTCAATCTTAATCTCCACGATCCCACCAAAAACTATTAATTTATCATCGTCCAGATATAAAAAGTGTGTGATGACGAAATATAAAATGTGACTGAATATTATGAAATCAAACACATGAATGAAGGAACATGATGTAGATAGAGAGTAAAGAAATGATCAATTAGATAAATAAGTCGCAAATCATTATCACAATTAATTGACGGCTCTCGTCAACTCGAAATGAATAATGTGAAAACAAATATGAAAGAAAGAGAATAAATTAGATGAAGAATGAGCCTGGAATGTTCAGTGTAGAATGCATGAATGTAATTAGCAAAGATGAACTTTCAAATTTAACATAAGCAACAATGTTAATTTGAAAATGTAGATCAAATAGCATCATTAATGTATTCCAATTGATATTGTTTTTAATAAATCGGATGGAACTGCAACCGCAGTGCGAACTAGTGAGCAAGCTAACATAAAGCAAGTGTCCCCTGATCAGATAACCACTGAACATACGAATGCAGAAGAAATGACTACTGAGAATACGAAGGATGAAAAAGGCGCAAAAGAAGAGACGATCAATGGACAAACAAACACAACGGAGTCGACCCCTGAACAGACGAGCAAAGAGGGAGAAAGCAATGAGAAAACGATCACTACAGAAGGTAAGTCCAGCCTATTTAATATGCCTACATTTTTTCCACTAATATATCAGTCGACAAGACTATGAATCTGCACATCTATACGCGAGTATATGCTCTTCAGAGAACGAGACATTTAGTTTCATCTTATTATTATTATTATTATCCATCGCCATACTCTTTACTTTCGCAATCAATGAATTAGTATTTGGTCGTCGTTCCATGCAATTCAATAATTCTACCGATCTTGTTATTGAACAAATGCATTTGACTTCAGTGTATTCGCCGTGTTTCTGTTACATCGAACACACTTGTTAAGGGTGATAAACTGTAGACGTGACTTTCTCCAATTTCCTACAACAAGTAACTACATTTCTAATGTTAACAGCGATTTAGTGAACATTGTTTGATATCATAAGTGGATAAGATCCATGAACACCACTGTCGCAGATCAGAAGACAAAAGAGGACTGGAGAAGTGCTTGTTGAGTAAGAATCGTAGTGTATATTCTGATAGTGACGTTCTGATTAGATGGAAATCTTAGGGCCACTGGATACTCCATCGCTTTACTTGGAATCCGTCCCAACATCTAAATGGAATGGGATTTGTTCTCTGGATTCTCTTTCAGCCTGACGACTGGTTTGTGACAGCGTTCCATTTTGTTCACCGATTTTCTGGTACAAGTCTTGTTTTCAGTATTCTTGGGCGTATGTGTCGTTGATGTTTCTGAGATTAACTCGAGTGGATGATTCAGCTGATTATCTGGATGTGTGCATTTTTTCTTTTTTTACTAAGAATTCCGTTTGTGTGTCTGACACATGTGCCGATCTTCATGGGACTCTGTTCAATACTCTCTGCATTCTTTCTTTATTTTTCTTCTTTTCATATTGGTTCTTTTTGAGGTAGTATTTCATGAAATTTTTACCATCAACGTTAAAAATCTCGGATATTAAGATTTGTTCTATATCCACCCATTATTTCGGCTGGAAACATGGAGTTGAAATAGTTGGAACACGTTTTCCAAACATTGCTTCAGCAGGAAACTTCCATCTAGGATAGTTGGGTTTGGATTAGTTCTGTAGGCCGTTACAAATTTTGTGACTACTCGTCTAGTTATACGCTTACCTCCTATCAGTAATGCTCGTTTAAATGTACCGACGAAACGTTCTACTTCTCCATTCGATAAAGGATTATAGGGCGGTGAACGTGGATGTGTTATTCCATTTTAGCTGCAAAAATGCTTGAATGGTTCTTCAACAAATTTTCAGCCATTTTCAGTCACTGAAGTTCCTGGGACTCCAAAACAGCTAAACAAGGTAGACAACTTGTGGATTGTTTTCTAAGCTGCACAATCAGGCATATTGCATATTTCTCTCCACTTCATAAACGCATCCACAGTAATCAGAAACATTTTACACTGAATTGGACCGGCGAAAGCAATGCAAAATCTCTCCCGGGGTCTTGAAGTTGTGGACGAATGCTGTGGTTCACATTTCGAAGGGTTTTTGTCAGCTTCAAGATATGATAGACAGTTGCGGTCTTTGTTTTCTGTAGACATGAAACACAGCTTCCAGCCATTGATTTCATTTTATTGATTCTAGGGTGACCACAGTGAAACTGTTTGAGAACCTTGTGACGCAATGATTCCGGAATATTAATTAGATTACTAAACACAACACGTGAGTCGACTGCCATCGATGGGTCACGCCGACGAAAACATTGCAAACGTTTTCCAGACGACTGTTTTGCCAATTAGTCGAAATATAGCACTTAACACTGTTCAGTGTGGTGATCTTCTTGATAGCTTCAAAGGTAACCGGAAGTCCGTCGATTGCGTCACCCAATACAAGAAGAACTTCTTTTTCAACTCTTGCATTTGCCACGAGAGTGTCTTCTGGCGTTTTCGATTGGGAACCTATTAATCTTTATAACGCGTCAGCATGTCAAACAGCGGCGAAATCGTAACCCAGAAGTGTTGTTCCTAATAGTTGTAGCCGGTAAGTCGTGCGAACAATAGTCCATTTCTTCGACCCAAATACGGCAAGTAATGGCTTATAGTCTGTTGTTGAGGTGGAGCCTTTTACTGCGGGGATAATTGATAGACATTCTTTCTCGACTTGACTATAGTTCCATCCTGTTGTTGTCAATAATCTGGTAGCACGGAAGATTGGTTTTTCAGACCCATCAGAAAGAATGTGAGAAATCACTGCTCCGATAACATATTTCGAAGCGTCTGAAGCAACCACAATTGGTAGAGAGGGATCCTGAAGGGAGCTAGTAGTTGCTTGGTTCTCTCGAAAGTTACTTGGCAGTTTGCCGACCAATTCCGCTTTGTATTGTTGTCTAGAAGTTGGTTTGGAGGGGCACGCAGACGATGGAGATCAGGAAGGGAGGTGTCATAATGACTGACCAATCTCGAGAAGGGTCGCAGATTAGGGATGTTCCTAGTTCTAGGCGTACTTTTCACAGCTTCAATGTTCTCTGGATCTGGGTGTCTTCTATGTTTACCTATTATGAAACCGAGACACCGTAACTGCTGCACATAGAAGCCACATTTTTCCGCGCGGAGAAAACCATATCTGGCTATGTGCTCCAGCACCTGATCCAGTTTTTTCGGCGGGTCCATTCTATCTTTTCCCATGATCATGATATATTATAAATAAGCTGCCGCTTCTGGAATAACTTGTTACATGATATCCATAATTTGCCGGAAATTAGAGGGCGCCATCTTTGCTCAAAATGGTAGTCGGTTATGCAGGAACAGACTCTTGTGCTTGTTGATCGTTTGGAAATCTTCACTTCTGTTAGATACAGGGATTTCTAAATGTGTGTTTGATAAATCCAGTCTCGCAAAATGCCTGCCACCGTTTAGCATGGCGAAGTGGTTTTCTGGTAGGGGCGAAGTTTACTGGTGAGACTCTGAAGCTTCACTTGGTCCGGTAGAGTAACTTGAACATAGACAAACGCTTCTATTAAACTTCTTGACCACCAATATTGGTGCAGCCTAATGTTGGAAGTTTACAGGTTCAGTAAAACTTATTTTCTGAAGCCGTCCTAATCATTGCTCAAATACCGGAAGGGCAGTATGAGGCAAAGGATTGTTGGATCGAATAACTGGAGCAGCTTCAAGTTTGACGTTTTGTAATGTCTTGCCTTTCGTACACTCTCCCAATCCTTCTGTAAACACGTGGTGGTGTTTTTGTAGCACAGCTATTTTCTGGCCCCACTCTGAACGTTATCAGTTCCGATTCGGCTGTGTTGTTGGATGAACTATGGGTCTCTCAATATTCTTCCGAGTTTCTCGGCTATTCAGAGTAATATCAGATGCTGTACAAAGTTGAAGACAAGTACGTTGTATATCATTATCTAAAGTTACATACTTTCTTCGGCGGTACATTCGTGCTTTGTTATGAGATGCCAATGTTGTGTTAGTTATTGCAGTAGGTCTGTATTTCTTGGAGAAAGAGTTCTGAAGAATGACGTTGGTGGGTTCTTTTTGCGTAGCAGGTTTCATTATGACGGTTGAGATGGCATATAGCGTAACAATGTTATTTATGTGGGATTAGATCCATGGACACCAATGTCGCAAATCAGAAAACAGAAGAGGGCTGTAGAAGTGCTTCTAGAGTAAGAGTCGCAGTGTTCATAAAATCATGGGTATGTATGGACATTAGCGTTTGTTATATTGACATCATGATTCAGCTGATCCGCAAAGAGTCATGTTATGTCCATTAGTAGCATGTCAGGTTGACATTCCGAATGGGCGGAAATCTTAGGGCCTCTGTACACTCGGAATCCGTTCCAACGAAAACCCCTCTCTGAAATTAGATGTGTTTATACTGGAGTCTCATATGTGCTACTTTGGCATTTCGCTCTTTGTTTTCGGTTCATAAGGGACTGATGAAACTTACGGATAAGTAAATGCTTATTATTAGTGAAGTATATTGCTGTACGAACAGAATATGTGAATCGATATTTCAGTATTCAGTATGAATGTTGTATTATACATCCCTGATGTTTATTTCACTTCTTCACTTCATCATTTGTTGGATATCATTATATTGCTCCATTACTGTAGTATTTTCTTAACTGTTAAATGAATCATTACAATGAATTAACTTATTGAATAAACTAATCAATCACTTAAGCTTTTTTGGCATCATACAAGCCTATAGCTGCTATTTGTTCATAGAAAATTTGTATTGCTTTCTTCGTTTTTATTCATATCAAGATGACGATAACATCCTTGATCTTGAAGTTAATTGTACGTACAATATTTCAATGATTCTATACAATTTTTTATTTTTAAAGCATTCATTTATGATTATCCACTAATGCATTCAATGTTTTTCGTTTTTACACTATTTTCCTCTCTGAATGAAGGCTCGCAAAATTTTTAGAAATGTAATGGTTGAATTTATGACTCAGTTAATATTAGACCACCTTGGTAAACCTGGGAACACTGGACGTCTGTTGGTTCTAGTATGGAACACCTCAGTACGATACCGCACGCGGGTTTTGAACCCAAGAGCTTCGGTGTAGCGCACGAACGCTTAGCTTCCAGACCACTGAACTGGTATCTAACGATGCTAATGTATAACTTCAACCAATTCACGATATTGAGCGGCCGTCAATAACTGTCTTTAGTGAGTAAATTCCTCACAAAAGACACGGTTTGACTACACCGGTCACGTCTACTCACAAAGACTCAAGAAACCGCATCTTGAAGCCAGTCACTACTGAGCACATATTAATTATTGTCAGATCAACTAAATAACTTTCATTATTCTTCATAAATATTGGTGATTACGTTTAGTGAAACATTTTTTCCCACTTTTTCGATATGTCTCCAGATATTTTTCCTCCGTTCATTCTCCTTTTAAACAACACTGATCTATTTACAGTTGATTATTAATTCGTTTTTACAGAATTCATAGATGTGTCGGCTGTTTGAATGGAACATATTACAAACGAAAAATCACTTATGATCGTCGAGTGTCTCTAATTTATTTTGTTTTTTTTGTGATTTTAATACATAACTCTAAAATGAACTCTAACGTTGTATTTCAACACCTGACTTTCAATCAATTGTAAATACATCTCAGACTTACAAAAGGTCAGTCGCGGCATGGATATCTCAGTACTAAAGTATCTGACCGTGAAGGTGAGTGACATGAAATCAAATCCGTCAAGGAACGTCAGTTTCCTCAAGATTACAGGTAAACCTTGCTGATGAGCGCAAAGTAGCGCAAAGCTTAGGTCCAGGGTTTCCTGTTGACTACCTTCAAACATCATGAAACTTGCCAGGTGAGTTCACCAATCGAACTGCCGACCTGTTACTACCCGTGTACAGTAGCTAGCTATATATAAACTGAAGACTTTTAGTACTCGTCCACACATCTAGATAAAATATGACGAAACAAAGGCGCCACTCAGCACAACATTCGTGTACCCATCCAACGTTGTCTGAAGCAAGCAAATATTTCGTTATGCATGAACATGATAACGCAAACACATTAAGTATTGATCGACTGTAACCGAATTATCCAGACAATTGACTACCGTATGCGGCATTGGACTCCTTATCTGTAGATTTAATCGCGGAATTGACAAATAATGACGTCAGTTCTCTACACATGACGGAAAGTGTTATGTGAGCACAATTCATTATGCAATCAGAGACATCTAAAGTTTTAGGTCAGTCTTGAAATGTCACTATCTATGTGATAGAATTTTGGTGTATTAAACTTTTTGTACGTAATAAAACAATAAAGAAGTGAAACAAACATACTGTTACTTTGATCTTTGTAAAAATCAGACAAAAATTGCGCCGAAACATCGGTAGCCTTCAACAATTCTTACCCGCACACACTCGGATCGTTTGCATTCTATGCAGGAGCATTATATTTGCGTTTACACTAAATACCAAGGAGGTTAGATCATAAACAATCCAACGAGAACTTAGAGTCGAACGCCTAACAACGGCGGTGATTAGTCACAAAAGAACGGCTGAGGCGAGTGCTAGGTATCAGATATGCCTGTGAAATCACCACACAAGGAGTAACGAGACAGTTAAAATAAGCACCGAGAGTAATATTCGAACGTGCCAAAGTCAGAAATTTGATTCCTTTTAACTCGTGTCTTGTTCAAACAGTAAAGTTTGAGGCATTTTAAAAGATCCAAATGATAACAGACTTGCCCTTTGGCTGCACTAAAGTTAACGAACACAGTGGTCAATATCTACAAACCTAAAGCTTGGCCTTCCATAACTGCTCAACATGTTGTTCCTCTAAATCAGTTTCTGAGCAAAATTAGGGTGTTTTTATCTGCAGAGAAGTGTGATTCTTGTTATTTCACTTTTAAAGACTGAGAAATAAACAAATTACCCAGCATTAAAAGAGATTAAAGAAGAACACTTGGAGTGACCAAACTCAGTTCCAGAAATGTCACGGATACGCAGTGCGTAAGAACACAGTTTTCCGAAATTTCTTTTGATACAGGGCCCCCAAAGTAAGTTGGACCAGAATTTAGGACTAAAATTGTTGAAAGATAATAAAAATGTCACAGGTATCCAGAGTTTGACAACACTTTTAGTGGTAACAACCTTTTCATCGAAGTATTTCAACCCAGTCAAATCAGAAGTCAGAAGTGAAGAGGTTTGATGTTATATTTAAATGGCTATCGGTATGTCGAAAAACGTTTGATCTACGCTGGCTAACAATTGAACGGAAGGCGTGGCACGGCTAACTCATGATATGGAGCGGAAACGTGACCTAGCGCCTTCAGCTAGGTTAATCAAGTAAAGCTAAGGTAGTCAACATCAAACGTCCAAGACTTACAACTCACCCCCACCTGTGGGGTAGGGATGACCCTAAGACGTGGCCATCCAGAAGTTTAAACCCAACGAGGTTGTCGTCGGTAAACACTTCTCTGATAGCTTGCTATGTTCAGCAGAGTCTGGTCGTCTTTCCATACTATATGTGCCATGTGGTACAATATAGTAATGAAAAACAAGTGCAACGAAAAACTCGATTAATCGTAGTCTTCATCGGTTTCTCATGTTTTCCAGCCGTCTTGGAAAAGGAAAAGAGGAATTATAAGTGCTTGACGAAATATAATTGTACATGCGCAAAAGCCCACACGAATAACGGGAATAAACCACTGTACATGCGTTTTCTTAATGTACAATAACAAAGAAACGATTTCAGCACAATGGGTAATTTTGTGTAGAAGGTAAAAAAGTAAGACATATATATAAGCATATTAGAAAAACATTTTGGCTTTTTGACACAATGATACAGAAAACTAGATAAAAAATGTTATGTTGTGTCCTGCGTGTAGTGGTCGTTCAAACGTTCCGGGAACCTTATCCATCTTCTCGATTTAGGTCGGTTGTCAGTTGCTATCGAAGTTCGTTCATGATTGCCGATTATCATGCAGGGTATCATAATTGTGGGGCTTGTGTCGTCCAATTGCACCATAGGAAAGATGGCACGATCGGGGTCTTGTTTTAAATGCACGACTTTCAGACGGTCAATGCTGGTGTTGTCATCAGATACGTTTTTATCGATGATATAGTAATTAGGTTCAAGCTGAAGGACTTTGAAAGACCCTTCGTATTCCATTTTGAGAGTTCACTATGATGAGTCACATTGTACAAAGACGTGTGCACTACATCTTGGGGCGGATCGAACGAGTGGAAACAGGTTTAACTGAACATATTCAGTTTGTAAGCCTGTAAGTGTAAGAGTTTAGATCCATATCCCTTGAAGATGAAGGATCCACGAATCCTCCCGGAAGTCAGAGTGTTCTTCCATAAACGAGTTGAGCCGAAGTGTATCCAATGTCAACATAGCGAATGCCAAGTGAAACGACTGAGTGTCGGTCCATTGTGAAGTGTTTGCAGCCAAGAGTAAAGCTTCAAGCGGTCGATGAAAACGTTCTACTAACTCGTTTGCTTGTGGTTGGTAGGCGGTCGTTCGGAACCGTGTGATTCTTATTATTATGGCCAGACAAAGGAAAAGTTCGGATTCGAACCGTCGTGCGCGGTATGTAGTGATAATTGAAGGGCAGCCGAAATTTTCTGCCCACCGTCCAATGAAGGCGCATGCCACATCTTCAGCAGTAATGTCTTTGATAAGAACTGCTTCTGGCCATCGAGTGAAACGGTCTACACAAGTTATGAGACAAACGTATCCATTTGAATTTGATAAGGTATGATAATTAGGAGTATTTGAATTATGGTAAGAACTAATAATCCCAGAAATAACGTAATTGGATCAAGAACTACTAGATAAGCATGAACGGATGTACTATATTTAGAATTTGAAATCAGACCTTCAACAAGTACAAAAGAGTCATTAGTTCATTCAAACACCACATAAGGATCCTGCCAAATCCAGATAAACATGACAGAAATGAACATCGTGAGTTTTGAATGAGCCTAAGGGACACATTTTTTGTTAAATCACCTTCGATTTGTGGCAACTTACATAAGAGCATGTTCAATTCCTCACATCTTTATTTATACCAGGTCAGCAAAACCGTTCTGCTATGAGCTTGATGGTTGCACGATCGTTTGGATGATAAAGATTGTTCTATTTATCGAAGATTTTGCGTCGACAATGTTCCTGTGGATTTGTCACGTAGCGAAATTTTCCCATCTGTTTAATACGTAGTTTCAGGGTTGTTGAAGATAAATGGTGCTGAAGATCAGTGTCTTCTTTTTGAAGCTGGAAGAATTTAAGGCTTTCTGTTCCTTGGAAACTGTTCTAGGATGTTATGCGAGACAAAGCGCCAGCAACTACACTGTTTGCCCCAGAAACGTTTCTCATATCTGAAATAAACTGTGAAATTCAGTCCAGTTGTCGAGACTCTTGGAGGGGGTATTTGTCTGAAGATGAGCCCGAAGAGATGGTGAAGGGTATGTGATCGGTGGAAATAGTGAATTCTCGGCATTCCACGGAATGTTGAAAGTACTGTAAGCGACAATACACGACCAAGAGTTCCCTACCAAAAGTGCTATACTTCGGCTCAATGTCTAACAATCGTCTCGAGAAGAATGGTAGGGCTTCCAGATTTCATTTATCTATTGTTCTTCTGAATGTTGTCAGCAGTCATGGGAATTTCGGTTACATGCTTTAACCAAGTCGATTTTTGAAATAAACAGTTGTATCTTTCAAGGTAGCTGACAAACCGTGAATGTTCTGCAACGAGTAACGACCGAGAGTAGTTTCGTATTCACTCGTTGATAGTAACCAGTTGGACACCAACCGTCGCCGTCTGTTTTGGAGATCATATGAAAGGACGATGCCCATGGGCAGTTCGATGACCAAATGACTCCAAAGTCTATCGTGTGCTCGAATTCCATTTTAGCCAACCTCAGCTTCTCTGGAACTAGTCGGCATGCTTTCGAGAATACAGGTGGTCCTGTAGTCCTGATTACTGGTTACACACGCTGGTTTTAGTTGCGTAAGATATGGTTTTGAGTACTTGTTGAGTATCCGTTGATAGTGTAGCGTGGTGTCGAGTTGAGCTTGACTATGAACACCGCTACAAGACTACGTGCAAATAGACCAATAAGATTCCAGTAGGCCAAAAATCAGAAGGCAGATGATGGCTTTAGTCGAGATGTATTTGCTGGCGATCTCGTGGTATCGAAAGAATACCGAGATCGTGCCAAAGGAGTACAGGTGCGATCGGCAAGAAAAGACACGCGCGTAGTCGAAAACCGCGTAGAAGCAATGGAACACAATGGAAGACCAAAATGGCTGTTATTAGCACAGTTAAACAAACGAGCACAGTAAAACAGTCACTGGTACAATTGGTTATAATAATAATTGTTTTCATCGAACCAATCGCGTTCTGTTGATAAAAGTAGGTCACTACAGGAGCCCCCCCACTTTCAATAGTTGGCGGTTTGATTCGTGGGACTGATCGGCAGAAGTGCGGTTGTAGGACGAAGGAAATTGGCGGAACAGGAAGTGATCATCGATCCTCGAGTTGCCAACGAAGGTCTTTTGCGCAGAACGGTACCAGAAGTGTGCTGTATTTGTTGGTCGAATTAGCATACCACACCAGAGTGGTTTGTATCCAGAATCTGATGATTGCGTTCGTAGGGATGTGAACCAGAAAACGCTGCAGACGTAGGACGAAACCACGTTGAGCCAAGAAACTGGACGCGACCATAACGACCAAGCGTATGCCAGGCGAATTCGAGACCAGATAATCGACTGTGTGCGTTGACTAGAGCATGGGTGGCCAAACCAGCTTTTGCCAAAGTTGACTGAAGTCGACGTTACCAAATGGACGATGGTCGGAGGCGAGGGCTCAGGATACAGAAAAAAAATAAAAAAAAGAAAAGTGTAGCATGCGTGTAGTATAGGAATAATCCTACACCTTATCTGTTATTGACTGTGCGTTTAGTCACGAAAGCGTACGGGTAATCGTACTCGGCGACCGGAACGTGAGACGGTAGTCTCGTTCGCACTTCGTGAGCCTGCGATCTCATCCGAGGTCAAGGGCGGCGTGGTCTGCCGATCTGGACGTGAGACGGAAGTCTCGTCCGTAGATGGTGCAGATGACGCGTGCTGTTGACCGGGACGTGAGAACGAGGCCTCTGATGCGTCTAGCGTGGCTTCCGAGGTAGACGTAGAGATCCCGCCAGAAGGTTTGATAGGTCTAGCATTGAGTTTCAAGTTATCGGGTAGGGCACTGTCATCGACGTGTGCTGGTTTGAGACGATCAATGCTGACGATCTCGACGCGGCCGTGTCGATCAACCTTGAAGGTCTTTTCGTGACGAGAGATCACGTGAAAAGGGCCTCCGTAAGGCTGTTGTAGAGGTTTGCGTACCGAATCTACTCGTATGAAAACATGTGAACATGTAGATAACTCTCGAGGGAGAGCGACCTGTCGATGTTGTATTCGAGTTGACACCGGAGACAGCGTTCGCATAAATGCAGACAGTCGATGGACGTAGTCTGATTTACCGAAATCATTACTGCTTCGTGGTGTGAAGAATTCCCCAGGCAGACGCAATGTCGTGCCGTATACAAGTTCAGCGGCGGAACATTGGATATCTGCCTCCAAACTCGTTCTGATGCCTAAGAGAACGAGCGGTGAGGTTTCGTACCGATTGGCGTTTTCGTGTGCGATGAAACCGTTCGACTAAACCATTCGATGCTGGATGGTAGGCGGTAGTGCGTATGCGTTCCGTACCAAGCAGCCGGGTCGGTGAGGAGAATAATGCGGACTCAAATTGTTGTCCTCGGTCAGTCGTGACAGTCGAGGGACAACCGTACAATGCTATCCATCGTTCTACGAAGCTGTGAGCAACTGTCTCCGCCGTGATAGACGTGATGGGAATAGCTTCGGGCCATCTTGTAAAACGGTCAATGCACGTGAGTATGTGATCATACCCATGCGATGGTGGCAATGGTCCTACAATGTCTATATGAACGTGATCAAAGCGAGCATCAGGCGTAGCGAACGTGCCAATGGGGGCAGCTACGTGCCTGTGCACTTTTGATCGTTGACACTGTAAGCATTGCTTTACCCACATACGAACATCTTTATTCATGGACGGCCAGACGTATCGTGCAGCGATGAGACGTAATGTGGCTGCGATACCTGGATGAGACAATCCATGAAGGGCATCGAAGACGAGACGGCGATAGGTAGAGGGTACGATGGGTCGAGGTAGACCGGTAGAAATATCACATAGGATAGTACCTGAGCTAGTAGCTAGGGGTACTTCCTGACACTGAAGGGACGAAGATTGTGGTGCTTCTGTACAGACAGGATCGTTTGCTTGCGCGGCCGTCATAGCAGGAAGATCGAGCACCGGTAAAGTAACTGCATTCGTCTGGATACGTGAAAGAGCATCGGCAACATAGTTCGACTCGCCTTTAATGTGACGAAGGTCTGTCGTGAACTGGGAGATATAGTCCAAATGTCTGCACTCTCGTGGTGAGTAGCGGTCAGACTTGGTATGCAGGGCATACGTTAAGGGCTTATGGTCGGTGAATAAAATGAATTGGCGTCCTTCTACTGCGTGCCGGAAATGTTTGATGGCGCAGTAGGCTGCAAGCAGTTCGCGACCAAAAGCGCTATATCTCGTCTCCGTGGGAGTAAGGCGTCGTGAGTAAAATTCAAGCGGTTGCCAACTACCGGAGATATTCTGTTGCATGACGGCTCCTACAATGAAATCTGATGCATCAACCGCTATACTAAGTGCGGCTGATGGGTCAGGATGAGCGAGGAGTGTAACTTCAGCGAGAGCCGTTTTGATCTCTGAGAATGCAGTACGTGCGGTATCGTTCAATTATAATTTGCGTGGATTACCGCGTAGTAAATCGGTTAGTGGTCGTAACCGTTCTGCCGCGTGAGGGATGAAACGTCGGTAGAAGTTAACCAAACCGAGAAAAGCCTTCAGTTCCTTGATTGAGGACGGCACGTTGTACTCCTTGATTGCTCGAATTTTGTCCTCGCAAGGCAGAATACCCTCTTGTCTGATGATGTGACCCAGAAATATTATTTCTGATTTACCCAATTCACATTTCTCTGGGTTGACTACTATTCCATTATCCAAAAGGCGTTGGAATGATAGCGTAAGGTGTTGATAATGTTCATCTACGTTTGATGATGGGATTAGCAGGTCATCAATATAGACGTGAACAAAATCCAAGTCTCGTACTATGCTATCGATAAACCTTTGGAAAGTTTGAGCAGCATTCCGTAATCCAAATGGCATTCGTAGGAACTCAAACAGACCGAACGGAGTCGTGATAGCAGTTTTCTCGATGTCTTCAAGAGCGACTGGGATCTGGTGATATGCTCGTACCAGATCGATTTTAGAAAAGATAGTCGTGCCCTTGAGCGATGCCGTGATGTCGTGTATGTGGGGGATGGGGTAACTATCAAAGCGCGTAACTACGTTTAATGCTCGGTAGTCGCCTCATGGTCTCCAACTAATCCCATCCTTTTTGCGCACCATGTGTAAAGGAGAGGCCCAAGGACTGTGAGAAGGACGAATAATACCAGCAGATAGTAAATTGTCAAACTCACGTTTAGCGAAAGCTAATTTGTCCGGTGCCAGTCGGCGTGGTCTTGCCGTGACTGGTGGTCCGCGGCTGACTATGTGGTGTATCACACGATTGGTCACCGATGAAATCTCCTCGAGTGGTTTAGTTATTCTGGGGAATTTCTCGAATAAGGCGTGGAATTTATCGTCACGCGAATAAAAAGTGCCGAGGATTCGGTACGCGTACATCGGAGTCTATTATATTAATACTATTCTTATCGTTATCCGTCATGTCAAATATATTATATATTAAAAATTAATATGAAAATATATGACAGACGTGGATAGATAAAACAATAGACTCACCGAATTGCCTTCTTTGAAAGATTTGACTGAGGTTGAGGCGTGTTCCAATATTTGGCCCACCAAATGTAGCGTGGTGTCGAGTTGAGCTTGACTATGAACACCGCTACAAGACTACGTGCAAATAGACCAATAAGATTCCAGTAGGCCAAAAATCAGAAGGCAGATGATGGCTTTAGTCGAGATGTATTTGCTGGCGATCTCGTGGTATCGAAAGAATACCGAGATCGTGCCAAAGGAGTACAGGTGCGATCGGCAAGAAAAGACACGCGCGTAGTCGAAAACCGCGTAGAAGCAATGGAACACAATGGAAGACCAAAATGGCTGTTATTAGCACAGTTAAACAAACGAGCACAGTGAAACAGTCACTGGTACAATTGGTTATAATAATAATTGTTTTCATCGAACCAATCGCGTTCTGTTGATAAAAGTAGGTCACTACAATAGTATGGGACGATCGCGTGCTTAACAATAACTGGGGACAATCTATAACCGGAAAAGTAAGCTGCACAAACAGATAAATTAGCATTTTCGTCTACTAACTTTCGTTCGTGCGTGTCGCTTTCATTTAGAGTACAGAAACATGGTATTCCTTCCTTAATTCAAAAGGATAAAGACACTCAGGAATGTATCTAATGGCGAAACACAAAATCAATCTGGGGACTCATCCAAATCTTATGAAGAGCGCTTCCAATCACTGAAACATTACATGTTAGGGTACAGGAATCTTAGAGGTGACCTGATTACTCACAACATCCCTAAAGCTTCTGGGAACCCCCTTAGACTCCTACTTATGGTTAGTCTCAACACAAACCTTAGGGGTTGCACCCAGAAACGGGTGACACGACACAGAAGAACAAACTGTAGACACACCTGCTACTTCTTAAGAGTAGTCAAATGTTAGAATTCGCTGCTGACTGGGCTATTTAGAGCGATTTCCCAGGAGTCCTTTGAGAGAAAACTTAACATATTCTTAAGTGGTAAGGATAGTATTTCACTATGATTTACCAACTTGTTTCTCTTTTTCCTTTATTACCGTTAATATACTTAGGGTCCTTCCTGAAGACATTGTTGATCCACTACTACTAAATACGGAAGCCGGTAACTGAAAGCTTCGATTCCATCCAGAACCATTTGAACCATTTTTATCTCAGTGCTCAGTTTAACTGGTACGTTACTTCTTGTGTGTTTACGGTAGTTTCACGTAACTAAGTATAAAATCAAACCTTTCACTCAACGGGAGTGGATTTTTAGTGACCCTGTGGCTTAAAAAATTGAGTGTGGTCCTAGTCTGAAACAGAAACAACAAGAAGCGAGCGCAAAGGAACCAGTCAGTTTATGTCAGCTCCTCACAAACGTATTGGATATACATGACCTGATGGTAGTGTGCTCTTAGCTTAGTGTGATATATTTGCTTTTTACACATGGTCTTGATACAACTATGAGACTACTGTCTGTTTTGAATACGAGAAATTCTGGGATCTAGGCAATCACGAAGTCACCTGGGAGTAATACGTCTTGTGTTTCTGCTGGCTTTGTGAATTTACTTCCAAGAGGCAGCCTAATAATATCAACTATAGTTGACCACCTATAGGTGGTCTGAATTCCTCTCGAATGCACTGATAACAACTCTATTTCTTACTTTGTTCACGAATTTCTAAAGAAAAGATGTGGACCGAAAATCAATGTTCTTCTATGGTCGGGCGTTTTCATAATAATACAGCTTGTGTAGTAGTGTATTTTGGAAACGACCACAAAAAATGTCACGCTGTGTTAGTATGACAACGGAAAAAGTCCACCACAAGCTTACAATTAGTTGGTCACATGGTAGTTACCAAGTTCAAGTTTGTCTGGTTGTTCAGTGATTATCGGATTCTAGTGAAAAAGTTACAATTTGGTTACCAGTCTATGTGACATGATGTACAAAATCAATTTTTTAAAAAAGAATTACTTCACTTAAACTGAAATGTAGCTTAGTATCTTACGATGAGTCCGCACAAATATAATAGATTCTTTCGTATCAATGACTTTAGGTAGTGGTTTGTCTGTATAGATTTACATAACGTTTATATTCTTGAACTGAACTCAATTAAAAAAATTATTAGAGAACACTACACCACAAAAATCATTAAGTCCTAGGAGTGCTGATGTATTGCTTAACGCGTTTGTCATAAGTAGATTAATCGGGTTACTGATATCGAGACCTTCATATTTGGAAGCGTAAAACTTTTTCTGATAAGATGTAATTGTTATTTCTACTAGTCATTTCAAAGATAAGTAACAAACTATTCGTCTAAATATGGAACAATATGTTTATTTCTGCCATGTAATAATAATTTAAGTTGTATTTGTTTCTTCTAGGTTGTTTTTGTGCCTTGACTTGAATCTCATGGTCTTTTTCGGAAATTCTCTTCGTGTCAGTCATCTTACTTTTCTCCCTAAACGTTTGCTGAGTATAAGTCAATTAAAAGAAAGAAGTCTTATATGTGTTCACGGCACATCAGCCAATGAGTTTTTACAAGGACTTATAACAAATGATATCAAATCTATAACTCAACCTAATTCATTCATGTATTCATTGTTTCTCAATTCAAAGGTATATATCATTGAATTTCCTTCCTGTCAGATATAGTTTTTTTATTATATATTCTAGGGTAGAGTTCTAACTGATGCATTTATCTATCATACTAATCGTTTATCAACTAATCAGTCTGATTATCTTGTTGAAGTTGACGTCAAATGCGTACCTGATCTGGTTAAACACTTAAAACAGTATAATTTACGTGGGAAAGTACGTTTCACTTCAATGTTATTTGCTATATTTCTCGTTGCTTTAATGTGGTTTAAAAATTAATTGCATGAATTTTCTGATCACGTCATTTGACGGAAGTATTTATGGTCAATTATAGTGTTTAATGGTGACTTAACAGTACTTATGATTTAGAAATATTACCCACATAGCTTATGCTTAATTTTGATTCAGAACTGTTCTACCTAATTTTATAGTTGATTGCGTCACGATAGCTTAGTGGCTAGAAAGTTCGTCTTTCTGTCATTGTCCCAGGTTCAAACTCCGCCCCACCTACTTTGGTTTAAGCAACTAGGCAGTTTCATAACCCTCAACACTTAAATTGCGGTTCATGACTAAGTACCTGATAAGTGAGTTATTAACTTCACTTACCCTGTGTGCCTAACCAGGCCTGATATAAAAGTACTGTTCAAAATCTAGGAAAGTATAAAAATAATCTCGTTTGGCCTGTGCTGGGTGATGCTATCTTCAGTACGAGTAAGATTCCTGTCTAATTGTCGTTGGGTGTGTCTTGTGCAGAAGTTTACTCTCTATTACTTAATGGCTGTGAAAAGATAGCCTTTGGAAGTAATAGATATGCGTAAGTTGCTAGTGTTTGATGTGTTTTTAAAAGAACTGGTCGCATTTAATGAAACCGGGTAAGTAGCGCATAGACGTAGAGCGGTGTAGATAAGTATGATTTGTTGCTTGACAAGATTGTAGACCTTATTTTAAGGACTACTAACCTCCTATTTGGGGACTGCAATGTGATGGAACTTTATGGTTTCATTTGTAGTACAGTGTAATCTTAAATGAAATATGTTAATATAGATGCATTCAACTCTTCACAACATACATCGTAAATATATTCTTATTCCAGAAGATCTATGTATTTTGTTCTCCATACAAACCCACCAGGCTTAGTCGCCCAAATAATGTAGAATGATTGTAGAATAAACGTAACTCGATTCTTAGTATACAAATATGTACTTCTAGTTCATCTAAATACATTGTCCCACATGTTCATTTTCTTATTTACCGTCCCAAATTTTATTAATGAGAACTATACATACTGAGATGTCAAGTTTCAATATACATCGACTTTCCTTATTTGATCATTCAAATGTTTAACTGTTAGTTTTTTTCAAAAAAGTCCATTGATAATCCATTTTTGTTTATTGTAAATAACATTTTTCTAGGTTAAGATAGACACCGATTTATCAGTGTACCCTTGGGTCGCTATGCCGACATCAGGACACTCAAATCAACTGGATAATTATAAAGCATGGTTGCCAGTGAATTCACCTGATATTAGTGATCAACAACAGTTGATATTTTTCGCTTCAGATCCTAGGGGTATATCTGGTTGGTCTGGACGCATACTGTCAACATCTAATACAAATGGTAATTATTTTGTTTAGATTTTATCAAAGAAAGATTAGGTTGATTGACTTACCGGTTCACATTTATACTAGACGTGATCATAATTTCACTTATCATTATGTCTTGTTATTTATGGTTATATAATAAGCTGGTCTTTATCATGAGCACGTTGTATCATCACTAAAAAATATTTATTTTTGATAGTCTACATCGAACATCGTCGGCGATTTATTATCCCAAGAAAGATAAACATGTGACTGTTAGAAGATTCTGACGCTAAGTCGGCTGCATTTTTTTTAACCAAATAGAGACTTGATATGCAAAATTCTTTCAACATTTGTTACTAGACAATGTGACATGCAGGGATATTGTAAATGAGGAAATCCTGACTTTCTTTTATTCATAAGTTGCTGTTATTGTGCTTCTCATATCTTCAAATAAATTTTTTTCGTTTAGATATGTTACCTGGAGAAATTATTTTTGATCTTGAGTGTGAAAACGACATTGTTTTTGGCATAGTAAACCACCTGCTTCGGTTTGGGCACCCGGGCAGTATCATAGCCCTCACAGAAATCGAATAATTTGTGTGGCGCATATCTGTTTGGTGCTTTTTGTACCAATGTTTGTGTGTTTAAATAAATAATGTGGTAAACCGAGGATCGAGGTGCGAAATTCAATAGAAGTATTTGCTTGTGTGCTCCCTTTTTGATAGTTCGTTCGAAGTGTTTGGTAAATTTGTGTAACTGGATAAATCTGTTAGTATCACTAGTGACAGGTATCTGCTACAGTGAAATCCAATTGCGTTCGACATTAATCTTAGGACACTTTTAACGACATAGATACGTAGGTTTAGCTTCAGCTTAAGTAATATCGAAACTAAGGTCTGATGATCCGTTCAGAGATAGCGATGATCAATTGGCGGCATTGAAACGCTCTTGTCGTGTCACTGCAGCATCTTTTAAACCAAATATTGGGTTCGGACGTTGGGACATGGATATAAATGAAGTAGTCGTTTGTTTTCGGTATGATGCGTGAAGCAAAGAAGGGTTTGTAGATCACTAAACAAGATGATCTATGTTGAATGTTTGGGGGCCTACTCGAGTTAGACGAGAATAGTGTGACCAACAGTTAACTTCGAAGTCACACCTCGTGTCCAGCACCTAACGTGGTTTACCTCTTCGTCGTATCAAGGTACTATTGCTGCTTTGAAAGCCGTATAACACAAAGGACGTTATTACAGAAGTATATTAGTTAGAGTAGGTACAAACGAAAGTGTGACCGCCACCGCATGGGCCAGTTCATGGCGTGCGATTGGTTGATGCTCGTTGGTTGTCCTCGACCATAAAGGGGATCGATGAACCGTTCGAAATTCAGTGACCTAACTAACTGTCGGATGATTTGGCTAGGGCTCAGTGACATTTTACTGGCACTACAGGTTGTTTTGGATTTGTATTAGGTAGTCAATTGCAGTATCTCTGATGAATTCCCAGTGATCGAGCAGTTCAGTAGTCTTACAAGCTCGAAGTGATTATTCAAAATCGAAACCATTTGCAATCTTGTTCATTTCTTGATGCCGTATCCTATCAAATTTCTTTATCTTAAAGAAACATTAAAATGTCATATCTGTTGGTGGTTTCAAATTGACCAGGATTTTATTTTCTAAATTGAATAGATGGTCAGCTGATAAAGCATAGTACAAATTATTAATTTTAATCCAAATGTGTGACTTCAGTTCTTTTGTTCTCCCGCTCACCTTACCATTGTCAGTCGCTGAATATATTCTTATTATTTTTAATGGAGCTTTTCTATTCTCATTCCATTTCTTTTTTCTCACCACTAGTCAGTAGTATTTTTCCATCATGTAATACACAACCACTTGATATAAACCTGTATCACAATGCACGTTGGGAATTGGGCTTACCAGAAGGTATTAAAGAATTCATTACAAATGATACATTACCGTTCGAAGCGAATGCTGATTTATCCGGTGGAGTTAGTTTTTCCAAAGGATGTTATATTGGTCAAGAGTTGACAGCACGTACACACTTTACTGGAGTTATTCGGCGAAGATATGTACCGATTAAAATAGTGTTGAAGGGGAATATTGATGCTTTAAAAACATCAATTAGTGTCAGGTGAGTTTAAACTTATTTATCTCGATATTGCACAGTTTGTATTCTTTGATCTCGGTACAATTATGGCGTACTAGTTACTGTCATCAGTACTGTCATCGAAACATCTCTGACCAAAGTATCCTATAGCACCGACTTTAGACGTTTTAGCTAATCGAAAAATATTGGTAACAATTTGTAGTACAAAAATGACAAAATGACATGATTAATGGAATTTTACAGGTTGGAGATTGGTTCATTGACTGTACAATAAAGAAAAATATGGTTACACAACTCACCCGTCAAGCTGTAATTCATTCTTTCTCGATAAAATTTACAAGACGATAAATTATGTTTAATGTTGGCCTGTATAGGTTCTATGAAGAATCTTTGTAAAATTTAACCCCAGTTCTACGTTGCGGATGATTGGCCCCCAAATGCCCTGGTACGGCCGAGAGTGGGAAGAGTCCGCTCTCCCTCTCGAAATGCTCTCACATGGCTACGCGTATATAGCCTCTACCAGGGAAGTCCTACTCACTGCCTTCTAGCACCAGGGGTGTTGTTTACGAAAATGAGAGGACGAAAAGCCAATGTCCGGCGCTTCAACCGGATCCCAAACCAATGGTGCACATGGGCTCCAGTATCCTGAAGGAACAAATGGCGTATGAACCAATCGTTGGTCACCGGCTACCATGGGACTGCATCTCCTTACGATGCTCCACTGCCTTGTGGATCAGACGTTCAGGTCAAAGGTTCCGAGTGTGGTCCCCTAAAAAAAACCCACCTACTTCGGTTTGGGCACCCGGGCAGTATCGCAACCCTCACACACATCAAATGAGATTTGTGTGGTGCATTTATATTTGGTGCCTCCTTGTACCGATACCTATGTGTTAAAATAAATAAATGCGGATGATTGACTTTTTGGCTCATCGTGATGCAGTTTAGATAGGTGGAAAGAATTTTTTACAGTGAACCGAAAAAAATCCAATAGTTTGAAGTCAACTTACTACATCACTTAAGTCATAGCCCCCAAATGCCTGGTACGGCCGAGAGTAGGTAGAGTCTGCTATCCCTCTCGAAATGCTCTCACATGGCCACTTATATATAGCCTCTGCCAGAGAAGTCCTACTCACTGTATTCTCGTGATGGGAGTGTTTTCTATTAAGTTGAAGGGACGAAAAGCGACTACCGGTGCTTTAACCGGATTGGTAGACATGGAGAGTCCATCTAGAGGAGTTGGAAAACACTCATTCCAAACCAATGGTGCACATGGGCTCCAGTATCCTGAGGGAACAAATGGCGTATGAACCAATCGTTGGTGATCGGCTACCATGGGACTGCATCTCCTTATGTGTCCTCCACTGTCTTATGGATCAGACCTTTAGGTTGAAGGCTCCGGGTGTGACCCTGTTGGGGACGGTAGATCCCCAAAAACTCATAGTTTGTAATTTTATCTTGTGGAGCTTGTATGCACATGTATACGTGGGTATTTCTTACCGCCCACGCACATAGTTGATTGACGAAATTATCGACTAAATGTTTAAATATTTCAATGGCAGTCAATCGACGAACTATCGATTAAATGTCTCAAAGCTCCATGACAATATTGATGTATATATAATTGTATTTATACGTTTTGAAATTGTCTTTGTAGAAAAGTTTGCTGGTTTCGGGTTGTTGCAGAATATATTTCATTCCAAGCTTGGTCTTCTCTCTCTAGATAGCGGGCTGGGACGCATCAATAGATAGCTTACTGGTCGTTGGTCACTGAATCTCGTTCTCGTTCGCAAACTACGTGAACCCGTAGTCTCTCTCGATCTTCAACCCTAACAGACCCCTTAAGAAAACCACCTGTTTCGGTTTGGATAACCGGGTAGTATCCCAACCCTCACACAAATCGAAGGATTTATGTGGCGCATATGTATTTGGTGCCTCTTTTTACGAATATCTGTAAAATAAAATAAATAAACTTAAGTTATATAATACGGTAAAACCTTAGGGGATATCACAAACAGCATTAGCTATCCCAAGAATCACGTTAAGTACAATTTTCATTTCGGACATGATGTGAATCAGATTTTTGTAAATGTTTATATACTAACTGAACTTTCACATTATGTCACATTCATTGTTTAGTTTCAAAAGTGACATACTTTTTTAAACCTTAATGGTTTTAAGAACATATTAAGAGGTTAATTTAACAAAAATGTGCTTAATGTATAAATTAGCTATTATAGCATTTCGAATCTGAAATTTTTATTTATTTGAACACATAAATATTGGTACAAAGTGGCATGGAATACATATGCGCCACACAAAGTCACTTGATTTTTGTGTGGGCTATGATACTGCCTGGGTGCCCAGAGCGAACCAATTAGTTTTCTTAGAGGGCCACACCTGAAACCTTTGACCTGAAGGTCTAATCCACAAGGCAGTAGAGCAACGTCAGGATATTCAGTCTCATGGTAACCGGTCACCAACGATTGGTTCATATGCTATTTATTCCTTCAGTATCCTAGAGCCCATGTTCACCATCGGCTTAGAATATGGATTTTCCAACTTTCCTAAGTGGATCCTCCATGTCTATTAATCCCAGTTAAAGCACTAGATATTCGCTTTTCGTCCTTTCAATTTTATAAAAAACACTCCCATGAGTAGGACTTCCCTGGCAGAAGCTATATATACGCGTGGCCATGTGACGAGAACATTTCGAGAGAGTGAGTGGACTTTCCCCACTCTTGGTCGTACCAGGGCATTTGACAGTTTGGGGATTTCAAATAATATCAATTGTTAATAAAAAAAAAATATTATACTCTAAACTTTATTTTAGTTTGATAATCATGAATACACACACACACAAAAAAAGAGAATTATTCATTTCAACTTCTTTCTTTCTTTCCTTTTTTTTTCTTTTTCATTGAACTATTTCTATAGTAATTTATACAATGCACCAATTTATCAAATAGATAAAAATGATAAACCATTTGAATTATCAAAGTTAAAACCAATTGGATGGATTCGAAATGTAAATATTAATAATTTCATTGTTATTAATGATAATGATAATCATTTGAATATTGATAATGAATCAATCAGTGGTATAGCATTGATACGTTTAATTGAAATAAATGAACAACAATATAAACTAATAGTAAATATCCCTATTCATACTGATTGTGATCATCATCATCATCATAATAATAATAATACTAATACTAATAGTGTAATACAATTAGATATTATTCCATATATACCATCATGGTGGCCTGATAATATAGCGCCAACAATCAAACGAATTGCATGTACATAAATATATTGTGTTTTCCTATTACATTAGATATGATTATTATTATTATTATTATAAGCTTTATTCAATATTATATTTTTGGTACAATATTGAATTCTCAGCATAAAGTATTTCAACAGGTTTCCTTTTCTTATATCTTGATCAATTTTGACGATACATATTGAGTGGTGGCCAGTTAGATGTTAGGAGTTCGATAATCAACATCTGAATAATGTTCATTCGTTTTAATGCATATTGCAAGCCACCATGATGTTGCTGGTTGTACCTTTTTTGTAATCCGTACAGCGAAAAGTTGTAAAGTTTTCATAAACGCGCCTGAATAGGTTGTGAGCTCAATACACATAATAATGTGTTAAAACAAACAAGAAAACAGATAACTTGACGAAATATCTAGATGGGAGGAACAGGTAGCCCAGATATTCAAGCAGGCCGCCGGTATATATATATAATCTTATTTTAAAGAAAAAATAAACAAACAAACTATACCATGATGTTTTTGTTTATTTAATCATTGGTGATGGTAAGAAACTAATTGACTGATGATGATTGATCATCGAAGGCGAGACTATAATTTCTGAATGAATCAATCAGGTATAAGATGATAAAAGATCTTGGATTTTAGCGCGAAATTCATTCATCCATTTGATTAAATAGAGTTTTAGCATTTTAAATTATGCTGTAGAGAACAATAACACCAGTGGGGACAATTGGATATATTCGACACGAAATTACAGAACATCCTAATAAAATCTGAGAACCATATAGTAAATAGTTAATTTGTAAAATATCAATCCATCATCTCAAACTTGACTGTTTCGTTTTGAAAATATCAGTCCATTGTCTTAGGTTTCATTTTTCATTCATTTTCATATCAATTCCGTGCTTTCCTTAACGATCTTCTACTGTAATACATTCTATGCCTGACCATAGTTATATACTACTTATATGGATATAAGTAACTCACACCACAATACCAGTTCGTGATGAAAACCCTAAACCTGATTGTGAACCTTAATCATCAACTGTAAATCATAATTCTTATTCTTCAAACTGATTTATAACCCTCATTTAGCCCTAGTAAGTAGGTAGATACTTTTAAGGTGACTTTGGTGTCGTTCAAATGTCGTCTATAATATATAGTTTCACTGATTATTTTCATGTTTGTTGTAACATCATTCATCAAAATGGAAGATATCACTAGTTAGAGAAATTCATTATCTTTGAATTAAGCTACCATTTTGTTTTGTAATTATGGTCACTGGGTAGACTTTGAGATAAATGTATATTAGATAAAAGTTAACATTACTTTACTTCACATCAACTGGGAACTAACATAGTATGGCTTTCGGTGAACGAGAATATAAGTGTGGATAATTGAATGTACTAGAACACAACATTACAGCACATCTTAGTAAAGTCTGAGAACTATACAGTAAATACATACATACTCCACCATCTCATCTACCAACATGGCTCAAACTAGAAGTTAGTGACTTGAAGGACTGATGCGATGTTTTGGTTTGACCGCCCCTAACTTTCTTCCAACTATCCCCAACACTGATCAGTATTGCGCGTTGTGATAATCGGTGCTCAGGCATACGTAACACGTGGTCCGAACATCTCAGTCTTTGAAGATTCACAACCTCATCAACTGATTTTCCATCATTCCCTAATACTCTGTGAGTCCAACCTCACTATTACTTGCGCGGTTATTCCGGCAGATGCAAGCAATATTTTTCAGACATCTGTGATCGATTAATAGTAGCTTACGAATATCTTCTACTCTTAATAACCATTGTTCGCAGCCGTAAAGTAGAACAGAACGAACTACTGCTCAGTATACTCATCTTTTTATTGATAGATCGATATCCCGCGGATTCCATAATGTGAATTGCGTTAAAATCCAGGATGCTTTTAAGATAAATGATTTGTGTATAATCCAGATAAAAATGGTTTCTTGATCATCAAACTGTGCATTTCAATTATAAAGAATTTATTATGTTTTGTGATTTAGTCATACTTGTTTTAATTGGTACAGTGATCTGGATATCTGTGATCAATTGAGTAAAATGAGATTAGAACTCATAGTGTAAAGCTTGTGAATTAAGTGATCAAATCGTTGATTAACTTCACCATATTCAATCATTTTGACTAACGTAGAGGTTGGTACAAACATGCGTTGGTAGAGGTCGTTATATGTACTAAATTAGTATGAAGAGATGAATTTAATAAAATGAATAACAGAAAAGAGACCGAAATAATATAGTATTAATAATAATTTAGGAGACTAAAAATTTGGAGTATGTTCGAGAAATAGTATCAAAGTACATATAAAGGAGTAATAGAATTCAAGATCAAGAGCGACAGCAGTACAGATATGCATAGCACACTATGATTTCCAAAATATACTAAGTTAAATTGGACTCTGTAGAGAAAATGCTATGAGCTATATTGCTATGTAGAGCTGAAGGTCTCATATGAGATTGTAGGTTCGCTATTGATATTGTGGATGGTTCAGCATGATTATTTTAGTTAGTTTTGCTAACTGTTCATGCACAAAATTGGTTTGCTGGTTAACCGATTTCATTCATACTGATGGTTGCTTTTTAGTGTTCTCAAGGGCCATTGTCATTGAGACATTGTAAGGCATGTCGCCATTACTAACATTAATGAGCTTGACTGTCGTGTAAGCGGAATAGATCAACTTTGACCTGTTCGTGCTGTGCATAATTGATTCACGCGATCAATGATCGGGATAATTACACATGTGATGTGAATGTGTATATGAATGGTGCGAATGGTCCACTAGGGTGCTTGGTATTTGTGTGGTTGCGCCACAGGACTGAGCTGTACTATTCAGATTGTAACGTTGAAGCTCAAATGGTGTCTGGTTTTACTGTGAGACGGGATTGAGCTGTACTATTCGGGTTAGAAATTTTAAGCCTGGGTGGTATCTGCTGCCGTACTGCTCGGGTTAAGCCTGGACGGTGTCTGGCTCTCCTGTTAAACGGGATTGAGCTGTACTGTTTGGGTTGTCACGTAAGAATCTGCTTGGTGCCGGTTCTCCTGAAAACCAATGTAAAATTACCCTGATCCACAAGGGTATATTATATATAACTAACTCTTAAAAAATAAGTTTCCAAATCGCAGTACAATCAAATGAGTGTTTGAAGTTGAAAAAAATCGATTCAAGATAGAAATGCAAATGAAGAGACCTTCAATTTGCCTATCTATTATTCTGCCAACTAATCTTAGCACTAGTTTAATACAAATTATATTGAGATGATCAAATTAAGTAACTATTGTGGTTAGTTGAATGTGGTGAACGTGAAAACATGTGGGGACAATTGAATGTATTTGGACACGAAGTTTCAGAACATCATAATAAAATCTGAGAACTGTACAGTAAATACTTCATTTGCAAATATCCATCAATTGTCTCAGACTTCATTGTTCCTTCGTTTCCACACCAATCATTATCCGTTCTCATTCTCTTTTCTTCGATCTTCTCAATCTTCTGATGATAGGCAGTCCACTATCGATTGATAATGCATACTGATTATATCTGTCGACATCCGTAGCACACACCAGGGAGTATTTTTCATTAATATAACAAAACATTCAGTGATCAAAGTAAAATTGAAACTCAGTTGCTAATCTAATTTTGAGTGTTATTCAGTAGAAAGCCTAGTTGCCGACTCGGTACTACTATTGAGATCCTTGTATATCTCGGATTACTTCCTAACTCAATTCAATAACTTATATCAATAAAGGGTTTTACCGATCCAGGCTATCACGGAATCTCATTAATTGTTCATATGTAATTTAAAGTTCTCCGTATATTTTGAAATATTTTGTTTTACTGAAAACGATACGTTACCTGTTACTTATATGGCAGTAGGTTTCACTTAAATCGACCGGGTATGAGTAGATTTAATACAAACTTCCTTATATGAATAAGGCTATAATCACAGAAGAATATTAACCAGGTAATGGTATTTTTATTGTCCGATTTAAGCTTATCAATAAGTCCCTGCTTCCCTACCAACCCTGTTTTCTATTATTAGGTAGACAAGAAAGTGAAAATTTCTGTATGTGAAAGAGATAACTTGTTAATTTTGTCGTAGCGCGATCTGCAGTTCAAGAAACCTAGGAGCAAACAATTGTTTTATTCGAAGAAGTAGGTTTCCAGATTGAGATTGGGATTTAGCATTTTCAATATGATGGGTAAAAGCTTATTAGGTCACATTAGTCAGTTCCCATGAAACGTTCTAAATGTTATTCTAGTTATAAACTGGTAATTTCTATATTTTACGATTGAGGCGTGTTGAACTAAACGAAGTACTTGCATTTCGTTATATACCATTCAGTGGTCAAAAACAATGTAGGTTAGTCTATGAGATGGTGGAGAAGATTTGAAGCTCAGGTAGATGATTTCGATAGTTTTGTTCTCTGAGCTGGATGGTTTGATTTGATTTTGATCAAACCAATGGGAGACACAACCAAAACAAAGTAGTAAACAATGACAAATTTGAGGTCAACAAGAACCAATCAACATCGAGGTGTACAGGATAAGCTGTGAAACACATATGGAGAAATTCGAACACTTCACTTCTATCTGAAGTTTGTGTTGATGATGTCGTTCAGAAGAACGATGAATGCTCACGACCAAACAATCCAGCTCAGAGAACAAAACTCCATCATAAGTTAGTCTATCTTTGTTGTCTGGTCATCAACTATGCATATCAATAATGAATTGAAGTGATACAAGTTATTACAGTTAGTCCTACTATAGATCTTTACGTTTTCCAAAAAAGAAAACACGCTTATTGCATATAAGAATATTCCATTTTTCTATTAGCGATACACCACTCAATACACTTCTACATGGTTAGAAGACAACACAATACTGCATAATCTGTTTACAACTCGAGTATCTAACAATAGAATTCAAAAGAAGTATTTCTTCTTCGTCGTGGACATTAATCACATGGGAATAGATTATTGTCAATGTAAGCCTATAGCCCCATTATTAATATTATTATATAAGGTAAAACAACTAGGTTTATAGTATCAATTATAACTATATAAACAATACTCTCTTTTCTTTCTTTTAAAATGTAAAATATGATATAGTACAATGTAATTCACATGAATCAATGTTTGTTTTAACCTATGAACACATTACATAGAAGACTGTATAAATTGTTATTAATTTGGTAATATATTTGAAAGATTATAATGTTTAACTTGCCTGTTCATCTGATGTATTTGTATTGTACTTGTAATCTGTAGACAGAGTTTAATAATTAAAGAAAGAAGCATTGAGATATTGAGAAATACAAGCAATATATACATACAATATAATATACTTACTTATGCATTATGTGATATATGCTTACCTATATAGCATTGTAGTGAATGAGAACATAAGTGGGGATAGTCGAATGTACGTGAATACAAAATTATAGAATCACTTAGTAAAATCAGAGAACCATACAGAAAAATATCCATGAATCGTTTCAAACTTGATTGTTCCTTCGTTTACACATCAATCATTCTTTGTTCTCGTTCTCTTTTCTTCGATCTTCTTAACATTCTGCTACTGATATCTGTCGACATCAGTAGTACACACCACATCATAATGAAGTTTCTAAACTACCTGTTTGTAATTAGTTTAATCTGACGTTTCTTATCCATTTCAGATAATAGTTTACTTGTGTGTTTAGTTTAAGTAAGAATTCCAGTTAACCTATTTTCGTATTTTGTGTTATCAAAATAACAAATGTAGATATTAGAATCCAGGACGCGCGTTTCGTCCTATTTGGGACTTGCATCTGAGGACTCAGCAACTATGTGGATAACGCGATGGAATTTGAAGCGAACGGTGATGGATTCGAGCCTCAGAGTGAACATCAACTCTGAGATGCGGGTACGTCTAGCTAACGAGTCAAACTGGATTCCACTGTTAGCCACTATCCATCTTTGCTTATAATGCTTGTGAATTAAGGTAATATCGAGGCAATACTAACAGTATGCACATATGTCAATAAGAGAATGATCAATTGTAGTCTTGAACAATAACAATTGAGTTGGAGTTTAATATAGTTTTACATCATAAATGATTTACATCGAAATCGTTAATTTGATTATCAGTATAAACTCATTTATTTATTAGAGCACATAAATATTGGTACAATGGGGCACCTAATACATATGCGCCACACATGTCACTTGCTTTATGTGTAGGCTGTGCTACCATCTGGGTGCCCAAACTAAAGCAGTTGAATTTCCTAGCGGGTCACATCCGAAACCTTCAACCTAAAGGTCTAATCGACATTGCAGTGGAGCAACATAAGGAGATGCAGTCACATGGTAGTCGGTGACCAATTATTGGTTCATATACCATTTGTTTCCTCGGGACCCTGGAACCCATGTTCACCGTTTAATTGGAATAAGGGTTTTCCAACTACCCTAGATGGATCCACTAACCCGGTTAAACCGCCGGACATTCGATTTTCATCCTTTCAATCTCGTAAACACAATACTTTAAATAGGTGTTATTTGATACCAATTAATGACAAATATGATCTACAAATTAAAATAATCTCTACAAAGCCTCTTTATCTGAAACTACGACAGTCAATTTTATTATTGATTTATTTCGATATGAGTTCATGAAGTTCCAATAGGAAGTCATGACTGATGGAGTTTAGATATGTCTAGAACTAAACAATTTTTTTATTAGCTGACTGTTATACTATGTTGTGTATTAATTGAAGTTTGAAATGTGTGTATGTGTGTGTCGGATGCCAACACAATGCTTCTGTAGTGAACGAGAAGAAAATTTGGGGGTAATTGAATATATTTAAACGCAAACTTACACAACATTTTACTAAAATATGAGAACTGTACAGTAAATACTTCATTTGTAAAATATAAATGCATTGTCTCAAGTTTGACTATACCTTTTGCAAATATCAGTTCATCATCTAAGATTTCATTGTTCCTGTATTTTTAGACCAATTAATTTCCTTTTCCCGTTCTTTCCTTCTCAATCTTCTACTAAACTACATTCTATTCCTGATTATCGTTATACACTACTTACATACATAACACGGTTCTAATATCTAAACATATGATTTAAAACCTTAAGATTTTACGTTTCATCACTGGTTGTATCATGAATAATCATTACTACGGTATCTATCTCATAACAAAATCCATGGTTTCCAATTATAATCTGAGATCAGTTCGTGATACATGTACGTTATATAATGATCTTGATAGAATATTTTGCAACAGACTACATGGTTTAATGATAGTCATTGAGTTTAACCTAGTTAAAAACTATAATATTGTGTTATATTGATAAGCAAAAAAAAAAAATCAATTACAAAACTAACTTACCACATATAATATCATCTAATTTATGTCTATTCTCTAAATATTTATTCTCATTTAAATTGGACTGTTTCTTTGTTATCATATTAATTAATACTTCAGCTGCACGACTTTTTCTATTCAATCTACCAGAAGATAACATATTAGCAATAATCGATATACGATTTCTTATCAAATCACTATGATTACTATTATTATCTGATTGAATGGATTTTTTCTCATCTTCTTGTTTACCATGGTTACTATTATGATTATTATTATCATTAAAAATTAATTCATCTTTATAGTTAGAATGATCTAAATTGATATTGTTCATTGAATGATATAAAATAGATAAGTTACTATTTGATTCTAGTGAATTCATATTTGTTAATGATGAACTATGTAATAATGTACTTGAAATTGATGATGAAATTGTTATATTATCTATTATTGAAGTGATTTCTTGTTGTGATTTACTTAGATTATATATTTGTTCTATATTTTGTATTGGATTTATTAATTTATTCATAGATGATTTATTTATTATGCTATTATTAATTATTGTTTGATTATAATTATTAGAATGTTGTTTTATACGTGACATAATACATTCTAAACGTTTTTTACGTGCTTCACGTTCAGCTAATTCATTTGATAATGAAATAACTAATCTTCCAGATTGTGATAAATTAATTGAATTCAAAGGATGTACAATTTGAATAGGTTTTTCTTGAATATTCATTAAATTTGATTGATAATTGTTCTATTATATAAAAGAAATATTAGAAGGATACTTAAAAATTATCATATATAGAAGGAATGCTCTGGTACGGCAGAGAGTGGGGGAGAGTCCGCCCACCCTCTTGAAATGTTCTCATATGGCCACGCGTATATAACCTCTACCAGGGAAGTCCTACTCACTGCCTTCTCGTGGTGGGGGTGTTGTTTACGAAAATGAGAGGACGAAAAGCGAATGTCCGGCGCTATAACCGGATCCCAAACCAATGGTGCACATGGGCTCCAGTATCCTGCTTGAGGTAACAAATGGTGTATGAACCAATCGTTGGTCACCGGATTCCATGGGACTGCATTTCCTTACGATGCTCCACTGCCTTGTGGATCAGATCTTCAGGTCAAAGGCTCGGGGTGTGGCCCCCTTAGAAAACCACCTACTTCGGTTTGGGCACCTGGGTAGTATCACAGCCCTCACACATATGTATTTGGTGTCTCTTTGTACCAATATCTATGTGTTAAAATGAATAAATAAATCACTAGATTTACTTGTTAACTGATGAATTCTAAAGTAATTCACAATTCAAGCGGTTTTAAATGTCCAATGATATACTTCATTTATGCTTCTGATATTATTACAAATGGCATATTGTGTGAAAATTCAGTGGTGAGACTATAATTTATGAACAACCTTTGAGCGACGTTAAAGTAACCTTCAGAGTGTTCACCTAATAACTAAGACCAAATGAGGGTTATAAACCAGTTTGATTTATGATTGATAATTGATGGTTAGGGTTAGGAATTACATTCAGGGTTTTCACCAACTGATATAAGCTATAATGCCAAAACTCTATTTAGCCAAATGGAAAGGTGAATTTTATACCAAAATCTGAGACCTGTTATCTTATACCTGATTGGTTCGTCTATAAATTATAGTCTCACCGATTCAGTATTCTTGCAAAACTTTACATAATTGAATGTTGCATGGTAAATAGTTTAGTGTTCAATATAAATTTTGATGCAGTAAAATACTTAAGAACTACAATGATTATTGTTTCTAGAGTACAATCCATCTACATTTTGAGATGGTGAAGATTTGTAGCTCAGGTGGATGATTTTGATAGTTTTGTTCTCTGAGCTGGATGGTTTGATTTGATTTTGATCAAACCAATGGGAGACACAACCAAAACAAAGTAGTAAACAATGACAAATTTAAGGTCAACAAGAACCAATCAACATCGAGGTGTACAGGACAAGCTGTGGAACACATATGGAGAAACTCGAACACTTCACTTCTATCTGAAGTTTGTGTTGATGATGTCGTTCGCAATAACGATGAAAGCTCCTCGACAAAACCTTTCAGCACAGAGAACGAAACTCCATCAAAATCCATGTACAGTCGTACCTATTATTTAAACGAACTTGGTTATTTGAAATTGTTCTGCTTAACATGTTGCGTAACATTAATAAACTGATAAACAGATTCAATTAAATTTGATTACTTATTAGTAAAATAAGTATTAGATGAGACATTTAGTGTTAGTGTATAACTAAGTTTTAAAGCATTGTATGTTTTCAGAGAAAATGATAGCTCAGAATATCGTTGTGTTGATCAATTACTCTCTTATGTTTAAATTATTGTAACAATATTGAATATAACATTGAATTTTTATGATACTGTTAAAAAAATGTTGCAATACATTTGTTGCTAAGCTGAAAAAAATCATTGTCGATATAACTATGGAAACTGAAAAACTGAAGTTTTATATATTAAACAGGTCGTAAATATTATCATCAACAGGATTGCTTACTAGAACGGAGTAGAATGGAATTTACCTCATTGCTTATTTTATATCTTAATAACCCTTACAAAATAAATGCTTCGTTTTAATACCAACTTAAGTAAATTGAAAAATAAGTCAAATTATTTAAAAAATAAACTTGACTTTCTAAACAGTACTTTAATAAGATTTATCTCACTAGTGTTGGGGATTGTTGGAAGAAAGTTAGGGGGGGGGCAAACCAAAACATAGCATCAATCCTTGAATTCACTAACTAACTACTTGGTTGGAGTCCGCGTGACTATCGTAACCAATGATTGAAGAATCTGGGTGACATGGTTCAGAATCGATAACAATAGCGTCGGTGTACACACTTTTTGTCTTCCCTTAAACTAAGAGATTAAAATCGCTTCATATCTTTTTTTCTACGAACTAATTCTTTCTCGCTGTATTGTATCTTTAAAGGCAATCTTTCTTTTATATAATACTACTACAAATATGTTCGTCGTGTTGTGCTAATGAGGTGTGTCTACTTGGATCGAGTCAAATATGTGCATGGTCCTACGTTGTAACTGACTGACTGACTGAGTGAGATTTATTTTATTTTCTTAAACTGGACTGCTAAAGTATCAATTAGTAGGTATAACTGATTGTAATTTTCATTAGATTATTAGAAACTATGGAACTTATCATGTAATCAAAATTATTAACGACTGTTAGTAAATATGATACTAGTTTATAGCCATTATGTAATATCAATTTAACACTGAAATATTTCTTCGCTTAGTTATTGGTCAGTAGCTTAATGGTTGAAGCATCAGATCTTAACTGTTAGGTCCTAGATTCGAATCCTGCTTCAGCTATTTTGGTTCAGGCAACCGGATTGTATCATTAACCCTAAGACTTTGAGTGAGGTTAATATTCTAGTATTTGATGAATGAGTTATTTACTCATTTCTTTATCTTATGATTATTGTTTATAAACAACCTTTTTTATTGGTCCAAATTGACACACCTTATTAGCACAACAAGATGAACACCAAATTCATAGAAGTAGTTAATTCGATGGTGGCAATATATAAAAGAAAGATCGTGTATAAGGATATAATACAGGAAGAAAGAATTAGTTCGTAGAAGGAAAGGTATAAAGTAATTTTAATCTGATAGTTTAAGGGAATACAAAGTGTATACACCTACTCCATTGTGATCGATTCTGAGTCCTGACACATACAGTCTTCAATAATTGGTTATGATGGTCACACGAACCCTAACCAGGTAGTCTGTATCTACCATCATGGCTTAGATCAGAAGTTAGTGACTTCAAGGACTGAAGGGAAACGGAAAAGTGGAAGACCAAAGAACATACTGGGTTGAGCATTGGAAACAGATATGAAAAGTTTGAATAGTAACTGGAAAGGTTTGTTGAGGACAGAGTTGGATGGAGAATGCTAGTAAGCGATCTATGCTCCTCTATAATAGGTAACAGGCGTAAGTAAGTAAGTAAGTAAATCTAGAATGAAGTCTTTATACGTGACTGAATTCTATATTGTATACTACATGATTAAGTCTATTAACTATGTTAATTAAAGAGAATAAGTTCTAAAATACATTACCTTTATTTGTGTTTCATTATCATTATTGTCAATCACTTTTGTTTGTTCAGTAATTATGGATTTATCTAGTTTATTGATTATTGATTCTTTTGTCATATTTACAATTTGTTTATTGGAATCTATAATATTCATAGTTAGATGATCAAACTGTAGTGTTTTAGGTACTGTCAATGGATTATCATTAAATGAAGTGTTTATTGAAGTAATAGTTGCTGGTGAAATTTGCATTATAGAAGTTGTAACAACAAGTGTATCTGTTACAGTTCTAGGAATTGTTGTTGTGTTTGATAACAATGAAAATGATGTTGTTGTTGTTGTGGATAATGATGAAGTTAAAGGTAAAGTGGAAGATTCAATGCCAGCAGTAGATGTTATAATTAATGATTCCATTTGTTGGTTTATAACTTTGACTTCATTTTGATCTGTTTCCATAAATAATTCATCTGTTGTTTTTAATGAAGATTGTGCTATTTTTGAAAGATTTTCATCTGTTATGTTTTTTAGGATTTCTTCAATAATTAAGTTTGCTATTTTATGATGATCTTTGAATACAGGAGAAGAATTCGAACTTCACAAATAACAAGAATAGAACACAATTGAAATTATTAAATAATTCCAACTTACATTATAGATAAAATAATTCGGTGTTTTACAGTTTACAACATTAACTTACTTTACTTAGGGAACTATTGAAAATCAGGGAGTGCTAGATAGTTGTTTTATTGCCATTGAGAATCTTTAACATTTCGCATCCAAGACTTCATATGAGATGGAACTAAGTACCCTCATATCCACAACCGTGGTCAACAGACATCGAATATGTCGAATATCAGGTATTTATTTATCAATAGCTTTGAAAGATAGGTACGCAATATCACGAATCAATTGAAGATAGATATGCCAACTATGGAATATCAGCTTAGAGGCATTGAGGTTAAACGATAGCCGTATGACTTGAACGCTTCAAGTTTGATTTCAGATAAAATCGTAGATAAGGGTAATCGAGAAGTTTCACGCCGAAAAGAAAAAGCTTTCACGTGCTTTTTGGTTTCTAGTTGTTGTCAAAATACGATGAGTTCATCATGGAAGCTACAATACTAACTAATCTCAACAAACCTCATACATCAATAATCTCAGATTTTCTTAATCTCAGTTAACTAAGTCGATGAAAGGTTAACACACTATTTCTTATCAACAAATCTTAATTCTTTGCATTCCCTTTAGTTATATTAGATCGTTTTCTGCCAAAGTAGCTTAATGAAGAAGTATTTTGACTGAACAGGGTATTAGATGGCATGTATTTAGTGAACAGTAAATATCAAATATATTCCAAGATTAGAGAAATACATTGATAGTCGATGCTGATTAGCAGAAAATTAATCTCATAAAGTCTTTGTTGGGTATTATTTTCAAATTTTTAATAGAAAATCAATGAGATTTAAAGTGGTAACCTTATTATGGATCTATCACTCAGTCCTCTTCTACTTATAAAGTAGTTATGTTCATATTTGGAATTTCCTATGTTGATGTGTGATCAACATTTTACTCTATATTTATTCTATGAGTTGCGCAATGAAAGTGAACCGTATAGTTGGAAGTTATCTGCTTGTTGTCTTGTATCATATTCTGACTATCGAGTGGGCGAGTTTAAGGAAATGCATTCTCGGCCAGTAATCGTTATGTTTTACTTTCATCTATTATGTCACTATCGTCGTATCATTGGTTGACCGTAGGTCATCGTTATTATATAGACAGTTTAAGCGAACGAATCAATACCTAGACTCTATCAATAACAGCCCTTTTGTCTTATGATCCGATTGCAAAGGTTCCCAAAAAAAAACAAGAAGAAATATTGATCAAACAATGAGAAGACAAAGCTGATCTGAAAAATGTGATGTATTTGCGCGATACATTTCTGTCAATCTGTTCACTTATATGCTTGTCAAGGCAATTGATATGAAAACTAATAAAGGTAAATCAAATGACGTTATCAAGGACGAACTATTAGGTTTATAGAAACCTTTGCTATTCTTAAATTAAAATCTTTCTTATGTGTACAGAAACAATTTGTTGTAACCTTGAATTCGCTCTGGTAATCCGCAAGTCACGTTATGGCTAGACTGTTTAACATGTGTAGTTCAAATACATCACATTTTCCATCTTCTCATTGTTTTATTAAAATTTATGAAAAGGACTAATTGCTTTAAAGAAGAAATATGCTTTTTTTTCTGTCACATCGAAAAGAGAAAACAATGGAATATGGTTTGAACAAATCGTGAATATACATACCTGTCTGTGAATGTTTTCTCTACATTTCCTTGAGTTCTAGTTGTCATGACGGGTAGTTTCTCAATACTCTTCCCTTCTTCTTTTATGTCTATAATTGAATTTGCTTTTCTTTGATCAATGAATGACTTATTTAAGAATTGAATATTCGAAGAATTCATTTGTTTTAAGTTAGGTTTACTTGCATTAGTTTGACAATGAACTATTGTATGCTTTGTATTATTGATATTTCTAGATTTAAACGTATTATATGTATTGAGATTTTCAAGTGGTGCATAGCTTTGTTTTACAGGTAAAGATTGTTTTGATGAATCAGACGTTGAAGATGATAACGTTATGGATGTCACTGATTGTATACTTGATCGTTTTGTTAATCTCATTGATTTAGAGGAATTTGTTGACTTCTCCAAGGAATTTTTTGTGGTGAATGAAGGTAAAGTCTGGAATATTCGTAATGAAGTGAAAATAAAACATTAAACTAAGTTACTAATATATGTCAGGGGTTTTACAGCGAAAGAAATTCAATGAGAGACTTGATATAATATCATGTTTCCTAAAAATGAAAGAAAGGGATAACTGATACTATAATAAGTAAAATTCGGACTGAGGCAAAGTGTCAGTATTATCGAAAACTTAAGAAAAATGGCTATATAGTTTATGATTCAGAATTAAATTCAACTGAACGATTACTGCATTTTTACTTTATACTTACACCCATTAACCCTTGTCGGGGAGCATAGGCCATCCACCAGCAATGTTCATCCGACTCTGTTCTGATCAATCATTTCCAGTTTTTTTCCAGTTACTATTCATTCTTTCATGTCTGCCTCCGATTCCTGACGCAGTGTCTTTTTTGGCCTTCCTCTTATCCGTTTCCCTCGTAATGCAGTTTGGTATATCCTACCCACTTCCAATGTCTTTTTCCAATTTCCTCTTCAGGTGGGTTTTGGTTTGTCCTCTACCTCGGTAGGCTGGTACTGATGGTATCGGTTCAACTGATATTGAGTATTTTGCATGGACAACTGTTTATACATATTTGTATCTTCTGGATTATGGTTGTGGTAATTCTCCACGTTTCACCTTCGTACAGTAGAACTGTCTTAACATTCGTATTGAAAATTGTGACTTTGAAATTGGTTGACAGTCATTTTTAGTTCCGTATGTTCTTCAACTGTAAAAATTCTGTGCTTGCCTTATCAATCCTTGCCTTTACATTTGCAACAGATCCCTCTTATTCATCAATGATGCTTCCCAGGTAAGTAAAAGATTCCACATCTTTCAGAGCTTCTCCATCAAGTGTGATTGATTTGATGTTCTGTGTGTTGTACTTGAGGATCTTGCTTTTTCCCTCTGTGTATGTTAAGGCCTACTGATGCAGAAACTGCTGGTCACTAGATTAATTTGTAGTAATAATAAAGTGTTTTATATAAATATTGATCATAAGTATCAAAAGTATTCATGAATATGCAGAAATTTAACTTAGTCTTATCAATTGAACTGTACAGAGACATTGATCAACAGACAACAACCAATTCACAGATCTAATTCTATCTACAAATAGATTGTTAATCAACTAAAAATTACCACTTTATTCATTTAGAAGATACAGAATCTGCTAATATTCATTCAACCATCTTAAATTATACTTAGTTCAACTTCATATTTTAATTTTTTTTTGACATAAACTTCAATATTTATTTAGTTTCTATGATGTTCTTGTAGTGAGCTAGAAAACGAGTGGGGAACGATCGAATGTATTTTATATAAAATTACAGGCCATGTTAATAAAATCTAACAATCATATAGTAAATGCTTAATTTGCAAAATGTCCATCAATTGCCTTGAAATGACTCAGACTTCATTATTCTTGCATTTTCATACAAATTGTATTCTGTTTCCATTCTTTATTGTTTGATCCTCTTGTATCTCTGCTGCCAGACATTCTGTTCATGACTAACGTCATATACTACTTATGTTTACATAAATAGCACGCACCACACTCGTCCCCCCTTTAAAGCATTCGTTCTTGCGGTAGTTCATGCTCGCCGTGCCACATTCTTCTTTTCTGCAGTCTGTGCTACGCCCTCCGTCAAAATGTCGAGTCTGCGGCACGCTGACGTCCATAGCTCCGTCGACTTGCCAAGGCACCAACATCCGACATCAACCCGGCACCTGAGACTTTTACCATCCGTGCTCCACCGGCCTACTGAGCCATCTACATCCGATGCCCGCCCAGCAGCTGCATGTCCCACCGCTCCTCCCCGACGACAACACCCGCTACAGTCAACACCGCCTCGCCAGAACACTCCACTAGACGCCACCTCTTCGCATCAGACTGCCTCGACCGCACCTCAGCTCCAGGCCCGCAAGGGCGCCCACAGAAAAGCACCGTTCCCCTCTCCTGGTTGGCAGCGACACCAAATGTAGTGAAAATGACTCAGACTTCATTTTTCTTGCATCTTCATACAAATTGCATTCTGTTTCCATTTTTTATTGTTCGAGTCTTTTGTTTCTCTGTTGCTAGACATTCTGTTCACGACTAATGTCATACACTACTTGTGTCGATATAACTGGCACACACCACATTTTCATTGTTAAAATAAATCAATGAGTACAAAGTCAATTTATCTAACAATCAGTTTGTAGTAAAAACTGTTGTTAAGATGCTTATTTTTGATGAATATGCAGGTACATATTTTCTTAAGTTCCAAAATTAAGATATTGAATGTTAGCTTATAGTTTACTTAAATGTGTAAAATTGTTTATTACCGATATTCTTTAGCTGTAAAATGTTACTGTCAGATATTTTATGAAACTACTATTTAAATAGTAACTATACTGAAAAGACTCGTGATGACTATCTTATTTCTTTTAAGAATCTTTTTACTACAAACATGAATCAAACAGAGTAGTACCCTTAGTAGGTACGATCGAATCAACCAAAATCAAAAGGATAGAATAACAAGAGATAAAACTAAGAATTCTATATTGTTGGTCATAGTCGTAAACGAAACGTTGGAAATGCAATTTGGAGCGGACAAATGAAACAGTGAGTGAATAGCACATTGGAATATTTATAAGTTAGATTGAGAATCGTATCATTCATTGCCTTTAAACTGAAACAACATTTATCTTGCGGATTACACTTAGAATATTCTCAACAACTGACAAGCTGTATTCAAAGAGGGATTTTCAGATCCGATATTTTGTTCTAAACTTTACCTGGAGCCCTTCGGAGGCTACTGCCGTTCCCAAGGCCTGATAAAAGAGAAGTTTTGGAAATGGGGTTAGCGACCCCATCCCGTAGAAAACTAAATCGGTAAAAAAAAACGCTATTCAGGAAAAAATAATTCAATATTTTGATCTAGTTGAAGTTAAATTAAGTCAGCATTAATAACATTAGAGGATTAACTTAATTAGACTATCAGACAGAATTTCTAATTTAGATCCATAGAATAATATTAGTTTACTTTCTATAAGTGATCACAATTCTAAATCAACTGTATATTGATTTAGTAATGAGTCGAGGAAAAAGTAAAATCCTACCTTACATGATTTTGATTCAATTATTTAATTTTTCTAATATTTGTATATTATGTTAAGAAAAAATCAATCATAAACGGTAACTTACTGAGGATTGTGTTGAAAAGTTTAACTTCCGACTGTTAATATTACTATCAACATCTTTGGTAGTAGTAGTAGTAGTTTTATGAATCTGATCTATAAAATATATGAGTAAGAGAAATACAATTAACAAAAAGTAAGAATCTCAAAATAGTTTACATGTTGTCGATTTCCATTTTGAGATAATAATTTCCTATCAACAATATACTTCAGAATAGTAAAACATTTTTGAAAGTAAATATATTTCAATACAGTTATGGTAATCCTGAACAGTCTGATATAACTAAAATACCACAGTACGGCCAAGAGTGCGGAGAATCAGCTCTCTTTCTCTCTCACTCGAAATACTCTCACATGGCCACGTGCATACAGTGGTCTTGAGTGCTGTTAGAGGTGCATACAACCACTGCTAAGGAAGTCCTACTCATTGCATTCTCGTAGCGGGGGTGTTGTTTACGAAATTGAGGGGAAGAAAAGTGAATGTACGGTGCTTTTACCGAGTTGATGGATATGGACGATTCACCTACGGGACTTGAAAAACCATGATTCTAAACTAAAGGTGCACATGGGCTCCAGGAAACTGAGGGAACAAATGGTATATGAACCGATTGTCGGTCACCGGTTACCATGGGACTGCATCCACTAACGTTGCTCCATTGACTTGTGGACCAGATCTTTATGTCAAAGGCTTCAAGTTTGGCAACTTAAAGAAACCACCTGTTTTGGTTTGGGCACCCTGACAGTATCCCATCCCTCATACAAATCGAATGATTTGTGTGGCGCATATATATTTGGCGCCTCTTTGTACCAAATAAATAAATGAATAAGTATAAGTAGTAGCAGTGGAGAAATGAACATTGTTATTTAGGACTGCAATTGATCAGTCTTAATGTTGGCATATATACATCCTGTGCAAATCACCTAGATATAGCCTTAAGTCACATGTTTTTGAGTCTTGGGGTAAACATTAACTCTGGGATGCAGGTACATCCAGCTGACGAGTTCCAAATAGGACGAAACGTAATTTATCCTGGATTTCACTGCTAATCACTATCCATCTTTGTTTAAAGCGTCTACAATGCTACTAGTTGTGAAAAATGTCGAAGGATGTGTTTAAATGTTGACAAAATTAACAGCGATATATATTTTTATGATCATACCGGTCATTGATATGACATTTGTTAAATTATTAATAAAAGTCTGAATACAAGTAACACTTTTACATATTGAAGAGTATCTATTATAATCACTGTGGATTAACTTCAATTTTTGGTGAAATGTTTGTAAAGTGTTTTTTTTCATATTTTTATGAGATTTTCATAATGAAATAAATTCATTAGAACAACACATGTAAGCGAACATTTATTTTCAATCACATCGTCATCAGGCTTTACTCTAATATACAGTAATATTTATACGAAAATGCTTCAGAGTATCTCTAGCCATATCCCCGTTAAATTGTAGTTTAATGTATAAAAGCTTCTTTCGAACAGTCGAAATCTTCGACTTATTTATGAACGCACTGGGGTGGCTGATCTCGATCAGTGAGTTGTTGATAAGTTCCAGCTCCTGACTTAAAGTATCTACTGAACAGATCTTTTTTGTTCTGCTAGTGAGATTTCTAACCAAATTTCTCTTGTATCGGATAGGTGTCAATCTATAGAAGTGAGTATATTGGCAGGCGGAGGGACTTTTTCTGTATACGCTTCTATTTAACGAGCCATCACTTCGCCTGCTTAGTGTGACGTCAAGGAAATTCAACGTTTTGTCACACTTGCCTTCACCAGTGAAATTCATACTGAACATCATTTGCAAATGTTACTTGAACAAAAAACAAACAATTTGAATCCACTTAAATCATAAGTAATTTGTTTAATAAAGGATATGTAAGATCTTATGCATTAAAAAGTTTTTTAGGTTATCAAGACATATATTTATCATGGACAAAGTCACATAGAAACGTCAGTCACTCTAGTAAATGTGCTCTTGTTTAACATTAACTGGGTTGCTCATCGCGCTTAATATACATATGGTAAAATTAAATGATAATTCATGATACTTGATGTGAGAAATCGCGGCAGAATCTGTTAACAAACCAAGAATACTAGAGGTCTTCCTAATTGTAATCCTATAAAAGTTTTTATTTGTATTCGTATTTGAAACGAACTTCCACTGAGAAATGGAATTAAAATAATAGTACAGTATTAGTCAGCTCAATTATTGTCCTTTTCTTTCCGTAGTAGGCAGATTAGTAGTGCCATCAAAACAAATAAGATAATACACATTATGTTGTAGAATCAATGCATATCGAAAGTAGCTAAGTATGAAAGAACCCATGAAATTTGATAAGTTCGCCTACATTTTATTTACACATTCTCTTCATTTTCTATTACATTTTTGTTTATCTTTTTATACTACTTAATAATATTCGGTAACCCGTTTTACTCCTAAGAACTTTTATACACTCAGTGACCAGTGGAGTCCAACCAGGTCTGTTGTGAGATATCAGTTCATTGAAGACAATGGTTGACGGTGGCGCAATTTCGTGGATTGGTTGAAGTTAGACATTTGTACCGTTGAATGCCAGCTCAGTGGTCTAATGGTTAGGTGCTTGCGCGCTAATACTTATTGTTATATAATACTCTTGAGTATTTACATAAACTAGTAACATTTACTGTGTCTACCGATCCATTTACAATCTCTCAACTTTACAACAATTAATTCCAGTTTCTTGTATTTCTTGGATCTTTGTTTCCAATAATTTAGGCTCTTGATTTTCATTCAACTGTTGGTAGTCAGTTTAACATTAAACACGGCTACCAGATGTCATTTGTACTATAAAAGTCTTTCCTCTTCCATAAATATGGACGCACTGGCTACCTCATAATACCTCGCCAGTTGAGATAAGACTCTTTCAAACTAGAACTTCATGACTATATCAATCATGCAGATAGATGTTTTGGTTGATTGTTGTCATTTTAACTAACTTAGCATACATACATACATATTAAGTATGAAAAGTATTTTAACTTTTCAAAATAATTATGTAACATCAACGGTTAAGATCATGAGTCAGTTGAAGCTAGATCATCATGAAAAACCTGGAAGCACTGGATGATCGTTATGTCCTATTGTGGGACTCCTTAGCAGTGCTTCCAAGTTTTCCATGGTGGTTCAGTTTCAACTGACTGATGATCTTAACCATTGAAATTACTACAATCTCCATAAAACCTCTTCTGATATTAATTATGTAACAATCAATGTATTAAAGAAAGTAACTTACGTTTATTTTTATCAGAAAGAAACACATTTTCATTTGATTGTTCCATTGAAATAATCGATTGATCATTTTTTATGGATGTTCTTGTATCAAGTGAATTACAGTTCATATAAAGTGATAAACTTTGCCAATTATGATAATAAAATTTGTCATCAGTATTATTAATATAATTAGTAGTATCTTGATGTGTTGATTTAATAAGATGTTTGTTTGTATAATAATAATAATTGTCATTTTTAAAAAAGATAGAATGTTTTGTATCATTATTTTGTCTAGGAAAATTAACAATCTTTTTAATTTTATCATTATAGTTATGAAACTGATCAATGGAATGTTTTATTATTTGATTTGATTTATTTGTATTTTTTATAGAAGGATATTTGAAATGCATTAACTCTTTACTTGTATAACATACAAATCTTGGTGTACTAGAACCAAAACCAATAGGACATGTTGTTGTAGTATTGGTAACATTATTAGTATTGTTCGTTGTTATTGTTGTGATTGATGTTGTAATTATTGATTCATTTGTATTCTTTGATGTAGATACTTTTGCATTATTGTTATTAAATTTTTGATAGTTATGAATGAAGTTAGATCTATAAGAAGAAGGTCTGTTAGAAAGTTTCTGTTGCTGTGGATGGTTTGAGATATTTTTTTGTCGATGATAACTTTGGGACTGTTCAGACAACTGATTGAAGCGTTGCTATTCAGTAGGTGAAATAATAATAATAATATAATTTATGAAAACAATTTTTTCTAAATAGAATAAAAACGACTTATATTGAAAAATAGTTCGTGAATTTAGCTTGTTTACTTTTAAGACTTTCTAAGTTTCCACATTTATGTTGTTGTATTAGATAGTAATAGTACAAAAAAAAACTGGCCATCTATTGTTATATAATCTTTAGGAATATTGATATATTGTTTTGAAGAACTTTGTTTATTCAAAAGTAGTCAATGAGACAGTTTATTGTGCATGCGAAGGAAGGTTCATCAGTTCAGCAGTATAGATATCAGAAGTCATGTAAATTATTATTATTATTATCATTATTATTATTATTATTATTATATTTCATTATTTAATTGAACACATAAATACTGATACAAAAGAGTACCGAATACATATGCGCCATACAAGTCACTTGATTTATGAGAGGGTTGTGATACTACCCGGATGCTCAAACAGAAACAACTGGTTCCCTTAGGGGGCCACACTCCGAACTTTTGACCTAAAGGTCTAATCCACAAGGCAGTGTAGCAACGTAAGGAGATGCAGTCTCATGGTAGCTGGTGACCAACAACAGGTTCATACGCAATTTGTTCCATCAGGATTCTGGAGCTCATGTGGACCATTAGTTTGGAATCACAGTTCCTCACCTCCCCTAGATAGATCCACCAAACATTTTCTTTTGTTCTCTCAATTTCATATACAATAGTAATGGCGTGGAAAGTTAGTGAGTAGGACTTCTCTGACAGTGGCTGCATATGCGTGGCCATGTGAGAGTATTTGGAGAGGTAGAACGCACTCTCCTCACCCTCCAACGTACCAGGGCATTTTGGGGCAGTCATGTAACTAATTCCTTTTTATTTGAGGAATGAAACGCGATAATCAGTATTAAACTAAAGAGAGTAGATTATTTTTGCATATTAGCCTCTTTTAAAGTCAGCGAATTTTAGTAAGACTTCAACTGTTAAGATAGTTCATAAACATCTTTTGTAGTCAATCTATTATTAGTAGTGGTAAAACTCTTACTCTCAAAAACATTTAATCAAAATGTTTTATTTATTAATAAAACAATTATTGAGTATTAAAAATCAACAATGTGAAGGCGCGGATCAGTAAAGCAAGAGTAGCATATTTACAACTGAACAATATCTGAACTCAAAACAACTGTCAACCAACACCAAGGTCAGGATTTTCAATACAAATGTCAAAACAGTTCTATTGTATGAGGTGGAAACCTGGAGAACTACAAAAGTCATCAACCAAAAGATACAATTGTTTATTAACATCTGTCTATGCAAAATATTTTGGATCCGTTTGCCAGAAATTATCAGCAACAACCTATTATGGAAGAGAACAAACCAGATCCCAGAGGAAATAGAAATCACGAAGAAGTGCTGAAACTGAATAAGACACAAATTAAGGAAATCACTCAACTGCGTCACAAGACAAGCCATCACATGGAATCCTCGAGGCCAAAGGAAAAGTGGAAGACTAGAGAATACATTACGCCGAGAAAAATGAATAACAATTGGATAGAATTAGAAAGGAAGGCCGAGGACAGAGTGAGTTGAAGAATGCTGGTCAACGACGTATGCTCGATTAGGAGTAACAGGCATAAGTAAGTGAGTAAAAATGAAGAATAAGTAAACAAAGTAGTGATAATAAAAGAACATTACTGAACATTGACAATTACTTTGAATAAAGACTTATGCTTGACTTTATCAATTTAAATAAAACATGGACAACTGGAAAAAAATGTATAAATTATGTTTTGTGATTGAATAATTTATTCAATTTCTTTATTTGTATTCTTAACAGACTTCTTATTGAAGAATAAGATCAGTAAAGATAATTAATTATGAACTCTGGTGAGTGATATTAACTGGCTATATAGAATAATTTATGACAGAAAATTTGATAAAATATCATTTAGTGACCCTAGATTTGACTCCAATTGGATTGTATGCTGATTGCTACACATGTCGGTTATCCTTGTACATTTCATTGACTTAAATCGCGTTGGTAAATAACAGAATTAAATAAACCAAATACGAGAATGAAGTTTTGAATACGTATATTGTGTATACTCATCACTGATCTGAACAGGAAATCAGGGGGATGAAGGGGATAGAAGAGAGAGGAGCGAAATGATGCGCTATGGTAAAATCATGTAAGCCAACACCCATTAATCAAGAGTTAATGAATATTTATAGCTAGATAAAAATAAGTTAGAGACATGTGATGAATAGGATAAGAGGTGTACACACACATACACTCATATAAAAGCAGATAGGGTTGATAAGTGAATAATTAACAAAGTCAAAATTGTGACTCAAAAAAGAATGTATAAATTGGCCTGTCCAGAAGTAAGAATCATGTTTATGGGCTTAACATAGTAACCGACACTACATAGTCCCGTTGTAGAAAATAGCACATTTGAAAAAATGTCTGCTTTCGAAAGTAACACTAAAGTGGTATGTAGGATAGCATTAAAAAGTAGGGAAAAAAATTGTACTTTACCTGATAAAATACAGTTTTACTTGAGGAATGATTGTTTTAAAACGCAAGTTTTATACTTATGTAAAAGAATACATGAACATCGTAAAGGTGCAGACAAAAAATGGGAATGTTAGTATGCCGTTATGAGTTAGTATAAGGTATATTGATTTAACATAGCAACCAACTGTATTTAGCCAAATGGGTAAATGGATTTTGCGCCAAAATCTGTTATCGTAAATCTGTTTATTTCGTCCATAAATTATAGTCTCGCCTACTAATCTAACCCTTGAAAAATCAGATCAACTTAACTTATAATAGAGAAAAATCAAACCAGGATAAAAATTTTTAGATATTAATCAGTTTGAATGATGATACGTTGATCTGATTCAGGTCATCATCTACTAAAATACTAGATTAGAAAAACAAGTTCTGTTTAAGGATCATTTATATGTGCTGTTCTGTATACTGAGGAAACTTAGTGAACTACGAAGGTAATCATCCAGAATATACAAGTGTTTATTAACAGCTATCTACGCAAAATACTTCGGATCCGTTGGCCAGACACTATCAGTAACAATCTACTATGGAAGAGAACAAACTGGATTTCATTGGAAATGAAATCAAGACGAAGCACTGGAAGTGGATAGGAAACACATTGAGTAAAGCACCAAACTGTGTCACAAGGCAAACCCTCACCTGGAATTTTCAAGGCCAAAGGTGAAGAGGAATACCAAAGTACACAACACGCTAAAAGATGGAGATAGACATGAGAAGAACGAACAACAATTGGATAGAGTTAGAAAAGAAGACCGAGGATAAAGTCGATTGGAGAATTCTGGTTGGTAGTCCATGCTCCTTCCGGAGGTAACAGACGTAAGCAAGTAAGTATTCAATTATGTGGTGTAGACAAGAACACGGGTAGCTGATTATCAAGTCATTGACCAGTAGCGGCGACTTATGCTCGATTTGGGAGTAATAAACATAAGTAACTAGGTACGTTATTTGTGCTGTGAACCATTATAAACGATTATTAAAGATTTCGAGAAAAAAACAGATGTGAGAGTCTTTTATAAACGATATATATTAAGGTTATTTTATTCATAAAGTGTTTAGAAAACAAACATCAAATATCAATAAGTAATAGGTTATCTAATGAATGATTCTATGATGAGAGAATAAAAACATTAAGGTGAAAATAGATTTGATGAATATGAAGAAAAAATAAAAATAAAAAAAGAATGTTTATTTAAGAAATTTATAAGAGTATAATAAAATCTATTCATTAATTGATTTTATTTTCTCTAAGGTTTATGTTAATATTGTTGTTGTGAATATTATGGACTATAGCTGATTAATTATCTTTGGTATTATGTACATTCCGAGTGTTTTACCTTAGTATTCTCATGTAGTGATAACCATATTTAAACACATTTGATAGTGACTAGCAATAAGTTATGAGTCCGACTTCCATTGAGAACATCAACTTGAGTGTAAGTCTCAGCCAGACAACACTTTGGAAGCTTCTTCGACACTACGACGTACCTGAGAAGATAGTCAATAACACATGGAATTTCTATTATGGATTAAACTGAAAAGGCTTGCATGAAGGACAGTTGACAAACTCGTTCGAAGTAAAGACCGGTGTTAGGCAAGGTTGCTTACTCTCACGCTTTCTCTTTCTCCTGCTGATCGACTGGGTCATGAAGACGTCAACATCTGAGTGGAAGCACTAGGTTACAGTGGACAGATAGGATGCAATTGGACGATCTAGACTTCGCAGATGATCTGGCTCTTCTATCGCACAGATAACAACAAATACAGGAGAAGACGACCAGTGTGTCAGCAGCCTCAGCATTAGTAGTTCTCAATATACACAAAAATAAAAGCAAGATTCTACGATACAACACAGCATGCAACAACCTAATCACACTTAATGGAGAAGATTTGGAAGATGTAAAAACCTTTACATATTTCGGTAGCATCACTGATAAACACGGTGGATCTGATGCAGATGTGAAGGCGCGGATCGACAAACCAAGAGCGACATATCTACAATTGAAGCACATCTTAAACCTGAAACAACTGTCAATCAACACCAAAGTCAGAATTTTCATAACAAATATCAAGACAGTTCTATTGTATGGGACGGAAACTTGAAGAACTACGAAGGCAATCATCCAGAACATACAAGTGTTTATCAACAGTTGTCTACGCAAAATACTTTGGATTCGTTGGTCAGACACTATTAGCAATAACCTACTGTGGGAGAGAACAAACCAGATTCCAGTGGAGAAAGAAATCAGGAAGAAGCGATGGAAGAGGATAGAACACACATTGAGGAAACCACCCATCTGCGTCACAAGTCAAGCCCTCACGTGGAATCCTCAATGTCGAAGGAGGAGAAGACCAAAGAACTAGAAAATAAGGTTCAGGACAGAGTGGGTTGGAGAATGCTGGTCTGTCGCCTATACTCCATTAGGAGTAACAGGCGTAAGTAAGTATACGATATGAATTTCTTCTGAATTTTACTTCATATCAACGAGGGAAATATAGTTTATCGACGTAGTGACAATTAATTAACGAAACTTATTGACATGTGGAAATGACTGATATAGATCAGTATCAAAATAAATTATTACATTTCTACAATTACCAAATGTTTCACCATTCTAAATCTATATTCTCAAACCTTTATAAATTTAGTATCAGAAGTGGTTTTTGTGGACATTTTAGTAACTTCAATAGTTGAGTTCATGAGTTAATTGAAATTTCTGGGTTCGAATCTCACAAGGTAGGATTGTGGATGCACATTGCTGACGAGTCACACAATAGGACGAAGTGGCCATCCATCGCTTCCAGGTTTTCCATAGTGATCTAGCTTCAATTGACTCATGATCTCAACTTTGAAATATTGTTAGGTTCTGTTTTCTAAGTCATGGTATTTACATGTACACTAGATTTCTTTTTATACAAATAGTGGGTCGTTTTAAGCAGTCATTATATAAGTATAACAGTCATTATATAAGTATAACAGTCATTAGATAAATATATTCATTAGAAATTACCTACCTGTTTTGAAGCTTCGATAGCTTTTCTACGAGCTTCAGCTTGTTTATGTTTTAACTGTAAATTTTTACGAATTTCTAATAACTTAGCTTGTCTACGTTCCAACGCTTTCTGTCTAGCCGATATTAATGCTACTTCAGAAGCTAATAATTGAACTTTCCTAATTGCTTGACGTTTTTCATCTTCAGCTTTTGAAATTGCCCGCCTATCTTTACCGGATGAAGGTACACTATTGAGTTGGTGATCATTCAAACAGAGCGAATTAGATTTTTTATCATGATACATTTGACATAAGGAGTTAGATGTAGAAGGACGAGATAACATTGATTTTGACATGAGACATAAATCTGTTGTTGTTTCCTGTACATGTTTATTTCCGTTTATAGTGTATGTTGAAGAGAAATCCTTTTTAGCGCAGGTTTCTGAAAAATTAGAGTTAGAATAAAGTAGCGTCAATAAAAACATAAAGGTATCCACAAATTAAAATAACAGCAATTTACTCAATCGTATTAAAGTTTACAAAGGTGCATAAACCACTGCATAATCAGTCAGTCAGTAACAACATAGAACCTCTTACGTACATACATCAGTTCAAGTTTTCATATCACATTAGCACAAAGACACAATTGTCGATTCAAACCTCATAGCGGTAGAGGTAGTGAAAGTATAAACAGTAATCGGAGACATTAGGGTTTGAGGATGTTATTCAAGGAGTATAATCCTGTGAAATAAATTTGGAAAGAGAAAAAATGGAGACATGAAGAATTCAGAAGACTAGAATTTGTGAGAACACAAAGAGTGGATGAACCTGCACCATTGCAAACGATTTTAAGCCATGTCATTCAAGGTCTCTAACCATCGGTTGATACGTAATATTTTATCTCGATAATAATAAACTATTTCCACTAATCTAGTACTAGTACCAGATGTATGGTGTTATTAGCTGCCGTCTTACTCAGTGTAAATAGATCATTAGCAAACCATATAACCTGGTTTTAATAGCTTCGATAGGATAACTGGTAAAGAGGACTGTAGTATTTGTACACTGCGTTTCTTCTGTGCATTATGAGAATCTTATTGATAATGGTCAAAAGATAAGAATATCGTATTATGCCCGAACTTTTTCCCTTTTTATATGCAGATAAGTAGGAGCGATCGTCGTTTCAGTCATTCACATTGAAGTCGTTTAAGCATCAACTAGAAGGTTCAATCCCGATTCCCATGGAAACATTCAGCTAATAGGGTGAAACTATTACTTTACCAATCTAAATAAGTGTCAAATATTCTCAAGTACTTTTTTATTTTCTATCTACCGAGACAAAGGTGTCATTGCACTAAATCAAGCGATTTGCACCGTTGTAAAAATCATCCAATAAAATATTGGTTATTTTTGAACTAGAAGTTGGGAGAATTTATTTCATAAGTAAAATTCAGTAGCCATGAATTTAGAAACCACATGTTTTTTGACAAAATTTACGAAATTTTTCTTATAACATTGTATGGTTGATGAACTATAGATTTTTATGATTAATGTCTCAAGTAAACAAAGTGTAATGTTCCTATTTTAAAGATTGAAGAGGGAAATCGATTATGAGTACAGTGATCTTGAATACTGTTAGGGCTATGGGGGCGGTTATCACTTCCCGGTTGCCCACACCGTGGAAGGGGTCTTCTGGGGGGTACCTGCAAACGAAATTGATTTAGTGGTGGTTTTAGTGACCTGAGAGCGTGAACGCAGTGCTCATGATACAGCTGTTTGAAGCCGATCACACACGACGTTTTTGTGAGTGATTTTCGTGTTAGCTCCGTACTTGTTGAAACCTCACGGCTAGAGACGGATATCCATGGGATAAAGCGAGGTGTGCATTTCTTATCTTCTCAGTCATCATTTCTTCAGTGATACTTTGCTCTAATTCAAGGTGATTTATTTGATCTAACAAAACATTCAGGATGAACAAGTCTTTCACAAATTGGTGAAAAAATTTCTCAGTATAAACTTTAATATATACTCTCCTACGATCTCACTAAAACTGAAGTAATCTAACCTATTATATTTTTGTGATTAAACAAACAAATAGATCGAATTAATGTATTAGAATTTTAATAGTTGAGATCATGAGTTAATAATGGCTAGACCACCATGGGAAACTTAGAAACACTGGACGGTCGTTTTATCCTACTGTGAAACTTTTCAGCAGTGTGCATCCACGATCCAATCTCATGAGATTCGAACCCAGGACATTTTGGTCTCGCATGCGAGCACTTAACCTTTAGACCACTGAGTTGGCCAGCATCCAAAGGTGTTAATGTGTAACTTCAATTAATCCACAAAATTGATCGACACATTCATCATTGTCTTCAGTGAGTTACTCTTTCACAACAGATCCGATTGAAGTCTATTGGTCAATGCTTCTCACTAGAACTCCAGGTAATACATCTTGGAAACCGTCACTAGTGAACATATGTTGATTATTATCAGAAGAGGGTTTTGTGGATATAATAGTGAATTAATTCAACCATTTTATCATGATAAAAAAACACAGAAACGATTCTATATATAGAGTCACCTACTTGAATTGTTAATTGAACAATACTGAGTATTCATATTATCTATTTTTCTTTTTGTTGATTTTTCTTTATCAAAACTAAACTGTTTATTTTGTAATTTATATTCATTAATTTGGTTGTTTATTTTATTAACAGTTTGATTCTGTTGGATTTTTTTGTTAAATACATCTTGATAGGATGTTTTACAATTCAATTGGGCTGTTTTGATAAGATTTTCTTCAAGAAGACTATTATGATTATTTGAGTGACAATCCTTCATTTGATTTTCAGTTGAACTTTTCTTTGACATTTGTTTGATAGAATGTGTGTGATAATTTTTGGTTTTTTGTTGTTCATCATGTTTATTTTTTGGAATAAGATTTGCCTTACTTTGTTGTTTATGTGATTGCACATTTACCGATGTACGGTGTGGAGTTTGTTTTGTAGAATAAGGATATGTATAAACTTTATTATTAATGAAATTTATATCCTTACATGGTCTAGATGTTTTAAGTGATGCTGATTGAACCGGTCTATGAAAAGATTTCAATAATACTGAAGAAGAAGAAGATGACGACGACGATGATGAAGAAAGAGATAAAGATGAATTTCTACGAATAACTTTTGTTGATAATTCTTCAGAAACTTCATAACCATTTACATCTTGATCAGTTAGATCATATTCATTTTCATTAAGAAAAATTCTCACCTCATCCAAATCATTATCATCATTGTACACATTACATGATGTTGAGGATAATGATGAAGACGATTTCAATGTATTAGATAATGTATCATTTTGATACTGTTGATGATGATTATCAATGTTGGAATTATTTGGATGATTTTCCAAAGTATACATAAGTCTATATTTCACTTTTAAATAATGCTGATAAGATTGATATTTATTATGGTGATTATTACTAAAACTGATAGTAGATTATAATTGGAGAAGTAGTCGGTATTGTAAGTTCAGCTGTAGTTATTATCATTATATTGATAGATATGTCGTTTGACAGATCATTACAAATCTGTTAACTCGTATTTATCATTAATCCATTTTATGTATGATACTAAAAGACAAGTTTTAATGAATTATTAGAATAAATATAATTCATTTCAGTAGTATATACTGATAGTTTATTTTAGTTTTTAAATACACAATGATAACTGAACAAACAGATGAGTAAAATTTCAAATTAAAACTTGGTTTAATTAGTAATTAGCAAAAGCAACAACTAAAAACATAGTTAAACAATGATGGATAGTAGTTAGCAGTGGAATCTAGGACAAACAGCGTCTCGTCCTATTTGGGACTCTTCAGCTGGATGTATTTGCATTTCATAGTTGTTGCTCACACTGGGTTCATGCAACTGATGATTCCTAAATAGGACGAAACGCGTTTCAAACTGGATTCCACTGTTAGCCATTATCTATTCATGTTTATAATGCTTGTAAATTAAAGTAATATCGAGGCAATACGTACAGTATGCTAAAAAGAGACTGATCAATTGCAGTTTTAAACATCAATGGAAAGATTCAAGTAAACAACACGAAGTGAATTTGAAAACATATTTTTTATCATAGAAATAAAACAACATTCATTCAAACATTATTGTGTAAATATAGTATGAACTGGCTATGTATATGTTGAATGATGGTTTTTTCATTGACTGTCAAAAAACAGGTTTAATGACAAGTTTTTACATAATAAATATCATGCAGTGTGAAATTAATGAAATTTGGAAATTTTCTATGATTTTTATTATATGAATATTACTGAATAAGAAACATAATTTATTTATTCAAACACATAAACATTGGTACAAGCAGGCACCAGACTGATATGCAGTACATAAATCATTCGATTCATATGAGGGCTGAGATATTGCCCGAGTGACATATCCCAAGCAGGTGGTTCTCATAAGGGACGACAACATCGGCGTTTGACCTAAATGTCTAATCAACAAGATAGTGGGGCAACGTCAGAAGATGCAATCCCATGGTAGCCGGTTCATACGTCTTTTGCTTCCTCAGGATGCTGGAGCCCATGTGCACCATTTGTTTGCAATCAAGGTTTTCCAACTACCCTAGGTGGACTCTCCGTGTTCACTAACCAGGTTTAAGCACAAAACATTCGCTTACTGTCGTCTCAATTTCGTAAACAACAGTGAAGCCGGAAGAAGGCAGTGAGTAGGACTTCCCTGGCAGTGATTGTATACACTAGGTCACTTTAGAGCATTTCGAGAGAGAGAGCTGACTCTCTCTACCCTCGGCCGTGCCAGGGCATTCGGGGGCTTCTCGCCGCGAACACGATTTGGACCTGCGCGGGGGGGTTTCTAGTTCAATGCCTCAATCGATCGGTCATCGCGACTCTTAAATTTTAAAGCTGGAGAATAAGAAACGCTCACTTCCGATGACCAAGTGAAATTAAACAGTCTTGATTTAACAACAAATTTCTACATAATGAAATTATGCCTTCTATGGCCAATTAATTAATACCAAACTATACGATTTGTATTTTTCTAGTTTAAAAGATGATCGACGAGGAATCTGATTATTTTATGTACTAAATATTGTGATGTACTTAGTAAGCCTTAATGTGAAGTCTGAAATTCTGACTAAAAGTATTTATATTTTCTATGCCTAATCTATTTTACTACTAAACAAATTCATATTATTTCGACAACTCAAGCATAATTTCATTTCAGTGCGTTGATGATGTGGTGTGATAATTCGAACCGATGTGTGTATCTGCCAGATTCCTTATTGCACGCACCTGATGACTGGATGATTTTAAAACGCTTATTTTTAACTGATTACCTTTGAGGTTTATTGGGACATATTCCCAACAATAAGCATAACCCAAATTTTCTTTACTGGTAGATTGATTCCTTTAAAACAAAATAGTTTTTAGTCATCTTTCTAAATTTTGCATGACTTCGAATGTTGTAATACATTCTCTGTTTAACATTTCATCTTTGTTAGTTTTAATTTCCAAAATCCGATTTTCATTGTACTATCACTGTCATGGCTAACATACTCTTAAATCTGAATTATAAATTAACATATCAATTCGTATGGTTGCCTACAGTTTTTAGTAGTTTGTTGTGTTTAAGTACTGAAACGAGTTAGTAAACATGTCCACCTGGGCCCCTCTGGAGCTACTGCTGGTCCCAAGCCCGGACAAAGTAGAAGGGTTGGGCATGGCGTTTGCGACCCCATTCCGTAGAAACCTAACTCGCTAAAAAATACTCTAACCAGAAGAAATAACTCAAACCACTTTTTTAGTTGTTCTTTTGAAATATTGAAATGCTGAAAAACGTTAAACACATTGGATTTATTTAAAATTAATTTCACCATACATCATCCTCATTTCCTCAAAAGATAGTCAATAACATACACAATTCCTATGATGGATTAAAATGCAAAATCGTGCATGGAGGACAGTTGAAAAACTCGTTCAAAGTAAAGACCGGTGTTAGGCAAGGTTGCTTACTCTCACCCTTTCTCTTTCTCCTGCTGATCGACTAGATCATGAATACGTCAATATCTGAATGGAAGCATGAGATACAGTGGACAGATAGAATGCAGTTGGACGATCTAGACTTCGCACATGATCTGGCTCTTCTATCGCAAACGCAACAACAAATGCAGGAGAAGACGACCAGTGTGGCAGCAGCCTCAGCAGTAGTAGTTCTCAAAATACACAAACAGAAAAGCAAGATTCTCTGATACAACACAGCATGCACCAATCAAATCACACCTAGTGGAGAAGATTTAGAAGATGTAAAAACTTTTACATATCTCGGTAGCATCACTGATGAACACGGTGGATCTGATGCAGATGTGAAGGCGCGGATCGGTGAAGCAAGAGCAGCATATTTACAAGTGGAGAACATCTGGAACTCAAAACAACTGTCAACCAACATCAAAGTCAGAACTTTCAATACAAATGTCGAGACAGTTTTACTGTATGAGATACAAGTGTTTATTAACAGTTGTCTACGCAACATACTTTGGATTCGTTGGTCAGACACTATTAGCAACAACCTACTATGGGAGAGAACAAACCAGATCCCAGTGGAGGAAACAATCAGGAAGAAGCGATGGAAGAGGATAGAACACGCATTGAGAAAGCACCCAACTGCGTCACAAGACAAGCCGTCACATGGAATCCTCAAGGTCGAAAGAGGAGAGGAAGACCAAAGAACACATTACGCCGGGAAATGGAGATAGACATGAGAAAAATGAACAAAAATTGGATAGAACTAGGAAAGAAGGCTCAGTACAGTGTGGGTTAGAGAATGTTGGTTGGCAGCTTATGCTCCATTAGGAATAACAGGCGTAAGTAAAGTAAAAGTTTTCCACACTTGTTAGGAAAGCATATTCTTATGTAGAGGCTAATTCCTTCTGTATCTGACTCCAATAAATAGTATCCCACCAATGGGAGAATAGATTAACAATTGACATGTGTTCAATCAAACTCATACAGAAATTTACATAGTGGATCAAGTGTCTAAATGACAGTGATCAGATAAATAATACAATAGTTGAATGGGCTTACTACACTTACATTAATTAAATCAGATAGTTCAACTTGACTAGATAGTTTAATACTAATTTTTTATTTCAAATAACTGATGTAGTTATTTCTAATTACCTAAATTAATCGTTGCTCTGTTTATCAGAAAAAACATCATCCTCGTGACATCCCAAAGATTTTAGCTTTTATTATGAGACTTCATAACTCTTCTAAATGAAGACCTTCTAACTTTCAGGATAGAGTTTAAATGGTTTGAATTATTTTTTTCTCGTTAGCGTTTATTAGTGAGTTCGTTTACTACAGGATAGGGTAGCTAACCTCATGCTCAACCCTCTTTTGTATCCGGGCTTTAGACCGGCAGTACCCTCAGAAGGGCTCCAGACGGAGCATATTGAGCATATCAAAAAAACATACGGCTAGATATTCGTTTTTTGTTATCAAACAAAGCTCAGATTTGACTGATTAAATTATAAAAAAACACTAACCAAATTGTTAAGATCAGCTGATGAAGAGATGAAATATAACTAGAATATCAGATCGATTTTAAACAACATGGTTTAAAGGTAAAAGAATATTTCATTGAAACATTATGTCATTATCAACAAACCAGTCTAGATATGTATATATTCTATCAGAAATATCAAAACATTTATATGCATAAAACTTATCAGAAGTAAAAATAATGATAATTATGTAATATCCTAATTGAGTAGAAATTTGAGTTTCTGACGTTTATCAGATTAGTTTAACACAAACTAATAAAGGAGAATATTTGTTTCAATAAGAAACAAAAGCAGATTGGATCTTGTTAATGTCAAGTCAGTTCAGTTAAAGTGATGTGAGATATATTCATACATTTGTACATTATTCGGGAAAATGCCAGAATTTCTTTTATTGTTTACTCATTGGGATATTACAAATTCATCACTGTTTGTATGAATTAAAATCTAAATAATTGTTATATAGTTGTGGCCTGTGTGCCTTGTTAATGTATCATGTAATGATACTGACAATTATAGTGCAGTAAATTATCGATCCGACCAATGATGCATAAAACCCGTACGAGCAGTCTAGAGTATTTATCGGTTCTGCTTTCTGACTAGCCATATCTGTTACGTCCAGAATTATGTATTTCAAACATATTGGGTTTATATACTAACCAAACAGACCACATCGTACCATAAAATAGGAAACAACATTTGTACAAGATTTAGTCAAATGTGGCTGTGAACAACGGAGATAGTAATTAATAGACAGAGCATAACTTAAGAACGGTAAATCGTAGAATAATAGTTTATAAATCAAAATAAAGCTCATAATAAGAGGGACATGAATATGTATAGTTTTGTTAATTACCAATTATACGATAAAAAATTTTTGTATAGTATTGGTCCATAAATAGATCCCAAAAGTTACCATTCATTATACTTATCGGAACATAACAATAGTAATCAATTGATATGAAATTTTAATAGTTGAATTCATAAGTCAATTGAAGCTAAACTACCATCCTATAATATGAGACTCCTCAACGGTGCGCATCCACGTTCCCGCTTTGATAGTCTTTAACACCGTTGGATGCCAATTCAGTAATCTAGAGGTTAAGTACTCACGCGCGAGACTTATAGATCCTGGGTTTTAAATCTCGCGAAGCTGGATCGTGGATGAAGAGTTTTATACTAAGATGAAACAGTCGTCAAGTACTTCCAAGTTTTCCATCTTTCTTTAAAAAGTGTAATTAATCAATCAATATAATAATGATTACATGAGTTTCTTTAATAAATCATTCATTATATCATTAATTTAATTTAGATTATTTATTCCTGATAAAAATAAACTAATGTCACTCTTTCTCATAATGAAATCATTTAATTCAATTGACCAATTATGTATTAAGGTAACATTTATCCCTATGTAATAGTTTACATAAACAAATAGAAATTTCAATATTCATCTATTAAATAATGTATGAATAGTATATATGGGTATAAAATTTTATTGTACAATGGTTACTATAGTAACCGTTCAATTACACTTCTATTCTTTTATTTTTTTATTTTTTTATTTTTGGATAACCAATTCAATAATTTATCCACCCATTTTATAAATTCATAGAAAATGATCGATTAATAATAGGCAAATTATTATTTAGAAAGATATAATATAAAACTTGTCAATTTTAATGAAAGGATTACTTTGAAATGTTGTTTTCATTTTAAATGCTACTATTAATAATATTCTAGTAGTATTGTATTATATAAATGAATTGTAATTTAAGTATATATTGTTATAAGTTATGGTTGGTGTGTTCTGTTAATGTATAATGTAATGATAACGTCAATTAGAGAAACAGTAAATTTATCGATTGGACCAATAATATATAAAATCTGTACGAGTAGTCTAAATTACTTATCGCTACTTCTCCCTGTCTAACCCTGCCTATTGAGTCTAGGACAACAATCTTAGCCTCTGCAATAGAAATTATGTATTTCAAACATACTGGGTTTATATACAAACCAAACAGATCACATTGTACAATAAAATAGGAAATAACATTTGTACAAGATCTATCTAAATGTGGTTGTGAATGTAGGAGACTGTAATTAATAGACTGAGTAGAACTCAAGAAAGGTAAATCATACAATAATAGTTTATGAGTTAAAGTAAAGCTTATAATAAGAGAAACACGAATATGATTAGTTTAGTATAATGTTGGTATAGTATTGGTTCATAAATGGATCCCTAAAGTCACCATTCATTATTCTCATCTGGATATAACATACATTTATATATGGATTCAGTTTTTAAATGTAAACTAGTAAAATTAAACTTATCATAACATCTAGACGAATGTAAATGTCTGACTTAGGATTTTAGGTATGGGATAAATGTTGGTTATTACCGTAAGATAACGATTACTTCCATATAATTGTAATATTATTTTTCATAATATGTGTAAATTATATACTTCTTACTATGTAAGTTGATGAGAAAAAAAACGCTGGTGTGATACATGATCATTATATGTGAAATATATCCAAATATAACCATTATTAATTACAGTTAAACTTGAGAACTGATGGAAATCACTTAAATCATAACTTTTATTAGACAAAGTAAAATTTTTTTGAGATAAAGGATAAACCTTGAAGTTTAAGATTCAAAAATTTCAATTACAGTCTGATATTAGATATTAGAAAGACTTGAAACACATAACATTGATCATCACCCAGTGATCAATCAATTGTGACAGTCTGTTATTGTTTAGAGAATAACTATAAAGCATGAAACATTAAGTAGACTTTTGGTTTCCATTTTTTGGACTTCTCATTAGTGTGCTCAAATGATTTCACAAGAAAATGAAATCACTATCTTCAGATTTGTTGTCCAGTCCCATACTATTCAACTACTGATATGATGGAAAGAAAAGTCAAAATTCGATTGATTTACGTATTATGAATTTTATTCAAGATTACTCCCGTTTTGATTACTCAATGTAGTATTAGGTTTTGTTTTCCCGGTATGATATTCTTGTATTCCATTGACTATGAACTATACTCAGCATATGAATTGTTATAACTGTAAGTACTTTTCATATATGTGATTTCATTCTAATTATTAATCAAATTAGGTGTACAATCAACATATAAATGAGTGTATTTTCTACTAGAATCGTTGTCGTCTTCGTGTTTTGGGGTTAATAAACATTCACTTATACCAGTCTTTGTGTTCTTACTTTCGCGTCATGGGAATTGCAGAGGTCCCTTGTTTCGAGTATAAGTGATCAGCATTTTCCGACACAACAAACAGCGACGAACAGATATAACAACTACTTAGTTGAAATTTCATATCTCATATTTTCAACCTAGTGAACTCATGATAGTGCCTGAGTGTAGTCTAAAGTCGTCGATAACAACTGGCTAACATCTGATTTTGATTAATTAATCAGTATTTGATTTTCAAATGAATTTCGGGCAATCCTTCTGAACTTTAATCATCAGTGGTTTAGTGTTCTTTAAGTGAACAGTTTTTGGATTAAATGTAACTTTTCTCATAGTGATATTATTATTTAGACGATTAAATTGTTGACCTTTATTTCCCATTAGGATATTTTATTAAAACAATAAAGTGTTTTTCTCTTGAACTTTTACCATAACAACTATTTGAAACCAGTCGAATTGTATTTTTATTTAATTTTAATCTTAGTGACTTAGGTTTGAGACCTGTTCAAAGCACCAGTTTCCATCAAGATTGTAAGCATATAACTACCTTCAACTAAACAACATTAAAATTAACACTATTTCACATTGAGTTGAAGTATATTTAATTAAAAGTATAATAATATAATGCTTTTTAAGTAGGGAAAATTTCCTTAATTTCTGTATGTAAAATGTTCTTATTTCAGCCAGTCAGTAACAACGTAGAACTTCGTACGTACGTACGTACGTACATCACTTCGAGTTGTCACACCACATTAGCACAGAATTGCAATTGTCAATTCAAATCCCATAGTGGTAGAGGTGTAGTAAGAGTATAAGCAGTAATCGGAAACTTTAGGGTTTCAAGATGATATTCAAGGAGTATAATCCTGTGAAATAAATTTGGAAAGACAAAAAAATGGAGACATGAAGAATTCAGAAGATTAGAATTTGTCAGAACACAAAGAGTGGATGAACATGCGCCATTGCAAACGATTTTGAACCATGTCATTAAAGATCTCTAACCATCGGTTGCTATCATCTCGCGGATCCCAACCAGGTAGTCTACACCTACCAACATGGCTCAGTTCACTTGCCAGTGATTTCATAGATTTGTGCCACGTTTTGATCTTATTTAAACTTACAGTTTAAACGATTACTCACAGTTCACTACTGATTATATCTGGAAACTCATATATAAGTAAGTGATCAATTCATGCAAAAAAGGTACTTTAATGACCATTAACCTGGCATATAGTAGTCATTAAGTTACAGGGACCAATTATTAACACAGCAATCTACAACCTTTCACATCTTTGATACAATAACCCTACTTTCACATACATAAGAAATTTGAGGCATTTTCGTGTATTTCTTTTAACACAAGTAGATTATTTGGAGAAAGGGCCTAATGTTTACTTTATTGTTTTCTAACGAATAAGTTTAATGTTTTTCATCGACTATTAGGAAGTTGAATTTTAGATCTTTGCTTTCCTCAGTGAACAAAACTGAACTTTATTAAGTCTGATTCACAATTCCAGTATCTTTGATATTAGTTAAATGATTATAATGTGTTACATCCAAAAGTTTTAAACCTGATTAAAAGGCACGTTATAACAAGATGTGATTGTTTAAAGATGTCTTTAAAAAAACAACATATACATTGATAAATGGTGAACATAACAATGGTAATCTAACATAAACTATGGTTATAAATAAAACAAATCATTATACTGAATAGTGAAAACTAAATGTTGATCATTATAATTTGTTTCGCGTATATTAATAAACAAGAGTTACATAAATCAGGCTATTAGATTGACAATTATTCTTATAATGGAGTAACGTGTAAAAATATTGTTTCATATGACCAGATTTGTTATCTAGTAAAACATAATCAACAGTAAAAGAGATCATTTAGGCGTATTGTGCTAATAATTATTAAAAACCACGCCTTGCAAACATTTCGATCTTTATCAGAAGGGGATTTTGTAGATATTATAGCGATTTCAATAGTTGAGATCATGAGTCTATTGAAGATAGAGCATCATGAAAAACCTGGAAGCACTGGATGGTGCACTGCTGTGGAGTCTCACAATAGGATGAAACGGCCGTTCAATGCATCTAGGATATTGATGGTGGTCTAGCTTCAATAGACTCATGATCTCAACTACTGAAATTACTATAATATTCACATAATCCCCTTCTGATAATGATCAACATATGCTCACTAGTGACTGGATTCAATAGGTATTTCCTGGAGTTCTGGTGAGAAGAAGTGATCAGTGGAGTTCAACCGGGTCTGTTGTGAGATAGTAACTCACTGAAGGCAATGATGAATGTGTCATTCAATTTTTTGGAATAGTGAAAGTTAGACATTAACACCGTTGGATGCCGGTCAATTCAGTGGTCTAGACGAAAAGTGCCGGCGCGCGAGACCGTTGGGTTCTGGGTTCGAGTCTTGCAAGACGGGATCGTGGTTTTGATTCCTGTCAACTGTTTTAATCTTTTCAAATGATTATATAATACATAATGAAAGTAACACCTCAGAAATCTCACTTTTCATCGTATTTCAGCTCACTTCCAAGTAACTTGTAAACATCTGTAAAATGATGCATATAGTTTAATATCACCATCATCAACAGCAAAATCATCATCATACAAATGATCATCATCCAAATCAACATCATCGTCGTCAATTGACATTCAAATGTCACTTAAAGCTTTAAAGTTGACTAGATGTATTTATTATTACCCATTATGTAAGTCATATGTATCAAATTCAGGAAGATTCTACGTAACAGACTATAGAATGTTGATGTATAAATGAATAAAGTTAATGTCAATAGGCGTCTATTATGAAACACAATTATATAGTTATTCAAAAATTTTAAGTTATTAGTGAAAACGTTGCTACGATAATTGTTTATTGATAAAAACTGATAAATATTTCTTCTTAAATATTAGATTCTAGTTTGTTTACGTAGAAAAATGTATGTCACCTAGTCATATGTACTCTTAACTTAAAAAAAGATACATTCGAGTAACTTTAAATGTTTATTATCAGAATAAGTTAGTTTTCTACGGGATGTGGTCGCTAACCCTATACCCAACCCTTCTCCTTTATCCGGGCTTGGGACTAGCAGTAGAACCAGAGGGCCTCCAGGCGGAACAACACTCAACCAACACTAAGGTCAGAATTTTCAAAACAATTGTCAAAACAGTTCTACTGCATGGGGTGGCAACTTGGATAAGTACGAAGGCCACGTCCAAAACATACAAGTGTTTATCAACAGTTGTCTACGCAACATACTTTGGATCCGTTGGTCAGACACTATTAGCAACAACCTACTATGGGAGAGAACAAACCAGATTCCAGTGGAGGAAACAATCAGGAAGAAGCGATGGAAGAGGATAGAACACGCATTGAGAAAGCACCCAACTGCGTCACAAGACAAGACCTCACATGGAATCCCCAAGGTCGAAGGAGGAGAGGAAGACCAAAGAACACATTGCGCCGGGAAATGGAGATAGACATGAGAAAAATTGGATAGAACTAGGAAAGAATGTCCAGGACAGAGTGGGTTGAAATGCTGGTTGGCAGCCTCTGCTCCATTAGGAATAATAGGCGTAAGTAAGTAAGTAAGTAAGGTTTGTGGAAATTGTACAACTTTTAATAGTTGAATTCATGAATTGATGTAAGTGGTATTGTGGATGCGTACTGCTGAAAAGTTACATATTAAGATGAAATAGCTGTCCAGTACTTCCAGGTATATCCATGGTGGTCTAACTTGCATCGACTCAAGAATTCAACTATTAATCATGCATATTTTAATGCATATTTAGTCAAATTTTATCATTTTGTCCTAATTTAAAGAAAATATTGACAAAATAAAGTACTTCCTTTCTCAACTCCAAAAGTATAAGTAGTTATGTAGTGATATTGTTATACAAATCGTGGATGACAAAAAATATAGTCTGATTGTAGAAATATTGTTATATCCCTATAAGTATTATGAATGGTAACTCTTGGGAACTATTGATCGACCGATACGATACATATATTTATATTGTACAGTTGTTAAGTAACTAAACTATGCATATTCATATTTCTCTTACTATAAGCTTTATTTTGACCCATAGATTATTATTATTATTATTATTATCATTATAATACAATTTACCGTTCTTGAGTTATGCTCCGTCTATTAATTACAGTACCTCACATTCTCAGTCATATTTGGATAGATCTTGTACAAATGTTATTTCCTATTTTATTGTACAATGTGGTCTGTTTGGTTTGTATATAAACCCAGTATGTTCGAAATACATGATTCCTATTGCAGAGGCTAAGATTGTTGTCCTAGACTCAATAGGCAGGGCTAGTAAGGAAGAATGATCGGTAAAGACTCTAGACTGAATGTACCGGTTTTTATGTGTTATTTGTTCAGTCGATAATTTACTGTTCTCTAAATTGGTAGTATCATTACGTTATATATTAATAGGGTACATGACCACAAATTATAACAAATATAATGATGTCATACTTTTTGTTTCAACTGAGTTAGTTCGTAAAGAGCACATTAATAAAACTATAAACACTAAAGAGAATAGATGAAATGAACTAACATAATAGTAAGTAATACAAATTTAGAAATAATGGTGATCAAAGAAGATAAAATCAACTAACATTAAGTATTGTAAAATACCTGAAATCGATTTTAATAATCTTCATGTAGTTATTTGAGCTGAAATAAAATTTTGAATATGAATACAACATCGAAGTTACTTGATCATGATTATTAATTTTACAAATGTATTCGATGTTTTGTAAAGAAAAGTCAAAAGGTACTTGTTTAGATCCAGTTAGACTTACAAAAATCTACAGAACAATTAAAGCTATTCATAGTAGCAAAACATTATGACTTATAAGGAAACACCATTTTTTTTTGAAAGATTTACAAAACCACATACATTAACAATTATTAAAGTAAATTTTTGAACACAAGTCAGTAATTCCAGAAATGCAAAACCTAATATGTCTATTTGATTGAGTCAGTCAGTCAGTCAGCTACAACGTAGGACCAGGCACGTATATGCATCGGTCCAAGTTGCCATACCGCATTAGCACAACAAGATGAACACCGGATTCATAGAAGTAGTTAATTCAGTGGTGGTAATATATAGAAGAAAGAGTGTGTATAAGGAGATAGTACAGGAAGATAGAATTAGTTCGTAGAAAGTAAGATTTGAAGTGATTTTAATTTGATTGACCATTAGAATGACCCTAACATGTACATTCCGTTTGCATGATAATCTAATTATACATAACTATAAAACTATTTTTACCACTTCGGTGAAATTCTGGAAAATAACATCAAGCCGTTAGACAACAGAAGAGTTGAAACCTTATACTAAACTAACATCGTTTTTTTTGCATGTTGTCGAACTAGCAGAACCACAAACATCCTTACATTTTCAAAAAGTACCAAGGTAGACCGGGTTCTATTCATCTGCACCTAAAGCTTTTAACATGATACTTAATTATCACCACTAACATGTACGCCAAAACAGGCATTTATTTTAACAGCTGGAAAACTACGTATGAAGGTTCCTGTTTCACATCCATAAACACAAACAACGTACACAACTGCAGGTATATTGACGCCATAGTAGTTAACTTAAAAGCTATGAAAAGTATTATATGATAAAACACCTCATTAGTTATATACTATAAAACTTACTATCAATTTACAGTATAGTTTCATAAAAACCGGTGATTAATACCATGTCATTCTGAATTTTTAAATGAAGCTTCACACAACAAGGTCCATGATAACTAATTGCATTACTATATCATATAGTATTGAAAGCCCTCAACATTGTTAAGTTGGTTAGATACTACAGGATCAGAGGTACCTTGTAGCACAAATAAACTTACTATTCAGTCACCGTCACTAACAGTTAAAATAAAATTTATGCATAACTATTGAGTGGTTATGTATGATGTCATAAAAGACAGTGTTTTGGAGGCTTGACTCCTGATCACGTATATTGCCAGGTTGATTATGAATACAGTGGTCTTGATTGCTGTTAGAGGTATGAGGGCGGTTATCACTTCCCGGTTGCCCACACCGTGGAAGGGTTCTGCTGGGGGTACCTGAAAAGGAAATTGGATTAGAGGTGGTCATAGTGACCTGAGAGCGTGACCGCAGTGCCCAAGGGACAGCTGCTTGAGGTCGGTCACACACAACCTTTTTATGAGTAATTTTTGTGTTAGCTCCGTACTTGTTGAGACCTTACCGCCGGAGACGGATATCCATGGGATAAGGCGAGGTGTGCATTTTTAGGGTCGACCTTTTCTAACCCCTCCCCTCCTTTTGGGAAGACAGCATCGCTGTTATGCTGGTTGTCTGAAGGAAACACCTTACTGCTGTCACACCTCTGTACAGTCAGCAGTACGACTTCGCCTTCGGACCTTGGTTTTGTTGCTCTTGGTCTTACCGCTCTTCAACCGACCTGTCTGGCATGGTAGGACCTTGAGGAAAGGTTGTTCCAGCCAGTATAACTCAGTTGCTTCATCACGATAGGCAAGCCCGACCACCACGTCAAGGTAGCAACAACGGTCAGAATAGCAACAACGGTCAGCACGGATTCGAAAAGCTCGCTTGGCCTTTGCCAACTTACGTCACCTATGGCGAAGGCGAGATATCCTTCTATCAATTAAGGGACGAGTATACTGCGCGGCAGTTCGTTCCGTTCTACTATACGGCTGCGAAACTTGGACTTTAAGAGTAGAAGATATTCGTAAGTTACTAGTATTTGACCACAGATGCCTTAGAAATATTGCTCGCATCTGCTGGGATCACCGGGTAAGTAATAGTGAGGTTAGACGCAGGGTATTAGGGAATGATGGTAAATCAGTTGATGAGGTTATGAACCTTCATCGACTAAGATGGTTGGGCCACGTGCTGCGTATGCCTGAACACAGATTACCACGACGCGCAATGGTAACCGGTGTTAGGGATGACTGGAAGAAAGTTAGGGGCGGCCAAACCAAAACGTGGCATCAGTGCTTGAAGTCACTAACTTCTGGTCTGAGCCATGATGGTAGATGCAGACTACCTGGTTGGGGTCCGCGTGACTATCGTAACCAATGGTTGGAGACTCTTGGTGACATGGCTCAGAATCGATCACAATGGCGTCGGTGTATACACTCTCTGTCTTCCTTTAAACTAAGAGATTAAAATCACTTCAAATTTTTCTTTCTACGAACTAATTCTATCTTCCTGTACTATCTCCTTATACACACTCTTTTTTCTATATATTACCACCACTGAATTAACTACTCCTATGAATCCGGTGTTCATCTTGTTGTGCTAATGCGGTATGGCACCTTGGACCGATGCATATACGTGCCTGGTCCTACGTTGCAGCTGACTGACTGACTGACGTATATTGCCCATACGATACACTAAAAATTTACTTTCTTCTGCAATTGTGTAAAAAATGGTAACACGGAATACCATGTTGCCATCATTGGCGAAATAATAGGAGTACTAAATGTCAAGACACTATTATTCCTAAAATTACTGGTAAAACTTTCTTTGATACTAACGGTTTATATTTTTATACCGAAAAGTGTTTACTGTATTATACTTGATTAATCACAAACTTTAACCCACTTATATATCAGCTCATCATTATTACTAATCTGTGCAAAACTGTGGGTTATGTAGAAACTTTCCACTGCAAATTAAGTTACAATAAAAAAACTAGATGAGTATCCAGCACTTACTAAGTACATTACCTAGCTATTAGGTCTTGGCTTTTGTTTTTTTCTTGCTATAGATCTCAATATGAATGCTGCAAGCAGACAAAATTGTAAAACATCAAATTGATGGTTTTTCTTTTCGCAATATTCATGTCGCAGTTTTCTGATCAAAAACGTACTGGGTACCCGAAATTGGTTTGTGCTTTTATTTTGTTTAAAGGCTTAATGGATTTTTGTGAATAGCCCGTTGAAAAACTTATTACATAATAGAATATGATTGAGCAATTTGGTCGGAAGTCATAATCACCTTCACTAGTACTTAAATAAACTCAAGTCATTTTAAAAAACTAAATGCATTATATATCTGTCAAGTCATTGCAGCTTAAAACAGTAATAATGACTGTCAATTGTTATTGAATATGAAAATTATGTAAGGATTCTAACTGAACTGCCTAGAGATTAGACTGTTTAATGTGCCCTCTATCGACAAAATGTAGTATCTGTCACCTTACGATGAATAAATTTTTAGTTGTGCCGCCTGACTAGTGCAACCGGTTCACCAACAAATTAATCACACGTCCAGACAAAATAGCTTATGAATCACATCATTTCAGATAATGTAATCATTTTTATTGATGGCTCTCTTTTTGCTAAACTCTATTCAAGCTTGTAAAGACGTTTGAGCTTTCATTAATTTCGGAATAAATTTATATGTAGTTGGCATATGAAGCAACAAAAATAAACCGTTAAACATTATTTCGGAAAAAAGCACACCGTTGAAGAAGAATGTTGGAAATAGAAACCAGATAAATGTGTTCGTATTATAAAAACCGAGCGACGTACACATATTCGTTTATCAAAAGTAAAAATAAATGCAATGAAGATGTAAAACAATATTTTTTATAATAATATTTTTAAACCTCATTAGAATTACCACATACTTGTTATTTATTGTGAGTATGTAGGTGTGGTAAGCAAGTTCATGTTTATCGTGGTTAAGAATATGAAATATACACCTTAAAAAGTTTCGGTGCAACCCAACAATATTTTATTGCAGCACGTGTAATTCACAAACTTTTCAGATGGTGTTCTTTGATAAAGCAAACATACGACTAAAAACGGCATTACTTAATACTTACTAGTCTTTCGGTTTTGAAATAATTATGGTAAGTCTTCACAAATCATCGTTATCTTCTTTTTACTTAAAAGCTAATATGTTGTGAATGTTTTCAATTAGATCCTTTTCAGCTGCAAGAATACCTGAAATTTACCAGTGAAAAATGTTTTACCTTTGACAGCACTTAAAGTACCCACATAATCCTACTTTACTAACGTCTACGAAATAGTATAAAAAAGTAAACAAAATACAGCACTAATATTTAAAATTCAGTGGTTCTGCCATCAATATTTAGAAGTATTTCAATTTCTCCACTTCACCACTATCTTTATATAGTTATTCATCACTCAGATAAATAAATAATTGTTTCAGGATCTTAAATATCACAACTATCTACTCCGCTAGTTTCGCGAATTCCAAATCCATGTCAAGTGACTGAGTCTAATGAGACAATCATTGTTAACAAGTGTTTTCTGATGTGCTTCTTACATTTAAGACCTAACGTTATGACCGCGATTATTTAATTCAATTTGCTCATTTAGTTTTACAACTAATTTTATTTGTTTTCAAAGAATGATGATGAGTTTGACCTTTTCTGGTTTGATTGAAACTATATGTTTAATTATTTGCTCTTGTATTCCGTGTTTTCTTACATTTTTACGTACCATTTATGAGTGTCTTTTGGGGTATTTTGGAGTCTTTTCATTTTTAGGAGTGACTAAAACTTGATGAATATTGCTTTGTGTTAGCAGACAAGCGTCCATTTTATATTCTTAAAATGTCTTACCGTTTTTCCATTAATATTTGATAAATTTTTAAGTAAAGTGTTTACTTTTAGTCACTTTATTAAAGTAAATTTCCGTAAAAGGCATTCAAATGCAAGTATGTTACAGAATAAAAAGTAGAAAGTACAAAAAGATTTTTAAACTGTGCGCATTGTAATAAAAAGATAATATTGGTATCTTAAAGACCAATCATTGGTCATTGTTCATCGAGACTTAACAAGAAAACAGTGTCGACATTATTATTTGCGCATGATGTCAAAATATGGAGAGCAATAAGAGGTGAGGCTGATCATCTGGATCTTCAAGCTGACTTAGACGATTTAGTTAGATGGGCTCGAGATTGGGGTTTAGAAATCAATTCTAGGAAGAGTGTGCTAATGCACATCGGTCACGGCAATAGTTACCATTATACTATTGATGGTAAACCTCTTCCATGCTTTCAAGAACATAAAGACTTAGGAGTAATAATAAGTCATGATTTGAAAACAACTACACACTGCAACGCAGCCGCTGTCAAAGGTTTTCGTGAGTTGTGGTCACTTCGCCGAGCGTTCAAATCCTTTGACGAGGAAATGTTTCGAATTTTTTATCCCACCTATGTAAGACCACATTTAGAGTACTGTATTCAAGCAGCTAGCCCATGTCTGATAAAGGATACTATCTCACTTGAGCGTGTCCAGCGTGTGGGAACGAAATTAGTGAAGGGTCTTTCTAAACTCCCTTACGATGAGCGTTTAAAACGCCTAAACCTTTTCCCCTTGTCGTATCGTAGGACTCGAGGTGAACTTATACTGGCATTTCGTATCTTTACTTATGATTTGTGTGTTAATATGTCTTATCTTTTTGCTCCCTCCAGCACTAATAATCTCCGAGGTCATAGCAAGAAGGTTCATAAACCACGATCTAATAAACTCAAGGTGGGGTTCCGTTCTTCTCATCGAGTAGTCAATGGTTAGAACGCTTTGTCCGATCAAGTGGTATCAGCCCCATCAGTGAATATTTTCAAAGAGAAACTGGACCTTCACTGGAAAGCAACCTGTTAGGATTAAAACAGGTTCACTAACCTACTATCCTTATTACTGAAGACTGAAGAATGATCAATTTCAAGTCAACTTAAAAAAGTGAAAAAAGTTATTATTTGTCAAAAACTGACTTCATACATTTCCGCTAAAAACTAAGTGCTCAAACAGTATGGACTAAAAAAACCGTACGACTGAATAACTTGACGCTCTGGAAAAAACCTTATTTGTCTATAATAACCAGGACATTTCATTTGTGATCAACATACAACAAAACTTTGCTTCAGAAACATTCAGACATCGGATTGTGATAGTTTTTGAATAAAATAGACAAAGTTTGAGGATTCGAGAAGCCGCACATATGCTACTATGCTTCTTTGAACAATTCACTACCTCTACATTTGAATTTCATGAGCGTAAGGCTCCGAACGCCGATACATAATTACAAGGTATCACTTTTGTTTTTAACCAAATTTTGAGAGATCCATGGGTACTGTAGTTTCCGAAATGGTTTTTCCCGGGATTTCCACCAGATGTTTTTGTCGCTAAATGCTTAATCCATTTGTTTCCCACAAATAACACAGGTTTACCATCATCACCTCTAATTTACAGTAAGAGAAAGCATATTTACAGGAACAAACAACCACATTGTGCTCAACATCGAAACTGATCGCATGCCTTACAAAAGCATTTTTGTCCTATGGAATGTTTGAGCAGTCTCATAGTTACTACTGAACTATATCAGACTTCTTCAACACTCACACAAGAAACAAATAAATGGATAACAGAACACAATAAACATACTGTAAACTATGAATATTTACTGAATAGGAGAAAATTTGTTTAATAAAAACGTGTTTTCTTATTGCGAGACATAATTAATGGCAAATTAATTGTCGTTCTCGTCAACATGCAAAATTGATTAACATACGTCATAATAAAAATGCATCTATGCATAAAATTCAAAGCATGAAAAGGCATATCACCAACTTACTTGAAACAAATTGTTAAAAAAATAGGGAAAGCACCTATAATTCACAGTAAATTAGAGAAAATGTGATGGAATAACTGAGTTGTAATAAACGCGAAAACGTATTACAAACTTGAAAGCCACCTATTTATTGTCCAATAGATTGGTTAAAACACTTGCTTTAGAATGCTAATAAACACGTTATTCATGGTAAGTATATTCAAAAATCTTGTTTATGAAAAAAATTTAAACTTAGGAGAGCAAACAGGAAAACATTTTGGTATGAAATTGGCAGACACAATGTAAGTAGAGGTTGAACCGATTCGTGAACTCAACTTTCTTATGTTGAAATTCTGGGTAGAGGGAATATTAAAAACAAAAGCTCGGCACTCAGTACAATCAACAATTTACAAACGCATCGAAATCGATCCAGTCTATCAAACAATCAGAACGTTCATGTACAAGTGTAGGACCAACAACCATACCAATAAGAAACACAATTAAAATAAAAAACATATGGTGGTAGGCCAAATATTAATGGTAACTAGTCAGTATTGAGGACAACAAGACAAACTGTCAGTCATACATTGCCAACTTTAAAAACTCCACTTCCACCCCAATCTTGTATTAAGGATGTTGTTCAGATGAACAATAGAGTCTCCACAATCTAACTATCCAACTGTGAGAACGAAACTATTGAAAACAGTGGTAGACGACCAAGTGTCAACCAACAACCCGACACTAAGTTAAAAACATCCGTAAATGAGCTTGATGCTACCCTCTACTTCATCTTATTTAGGTATAACATATCTTGTTTTACTAAATTATGAAATTTTGTATCTGCTTAACTGGATTGGTAGTTTTCACTAGTGAACCACCTGACGATATGCTGAGATATTTTTCCAGCCAGTATAGTCTAACGAAAGTAAATTAGTAAGCCCTATACATTTCTTCAGAGACACTCACTTTTGAGTTCCATGAACTAGTACTACATAATTATTATTGGGTACACTTCAAAATATTGTAGCCATGTTTTTAAAGTTAAATAACTTAAGACTGACTACCTAAGTATATTTGAATCAACTAACGTTATCATCAAAAAGCCAAGAGACAAATTCGTGGAGGTGAATTAACAATATTATTGAAGGCACTTTGCTATGGTATGAACTACTGAATAAGTCGATCTGTGTTTCTTTATAAAGATTTAATTCCGGGCAGTATGAGCCTATAAATGTGAACTATAAATGCGCTGACGAGCAATAATATTTCGTTTTCGGACCACCTAGGAGCTTACAGTAAGTCAGAATCCATGCGGCAAGCTGAAAGTTGCTACTGTAATACTCTTGTAAGCCTGTAGTCGCCAGCGTAAACTGTTTGTTTCCATTTAAAACTACTCACGACTGCGTCTTTACAAAACATTCTCCAAAATACTAAAGACGATTTGGAGTATATACGCATACAGAGTTAACAAAATAAAAAAAATTGTGTTACACATGTATAGATCAGATGATGGAATAATATGACAATTTCTTCACTTAATGTTGTCCGCAGCACTTACGTCACCAATTATAACTGATTTTGTAGTATTTTGTTAAGAAAATCCAAGCAAACGATTAGAAATGCCACTAACAATTAATTTTTCGGCTTGAATTTTTGACTGAATTTTCCACACATGAATATAACTGTACGGTTTTTAACATCTTTATAAAAAGAGCCTTAATGACTGCTGGCACGTTATGCAGATCAACGGACGTAGAATGTCCTCAGTAGGCAAAAGTTTTATGATATGAATTTCAGAGCTGAATAGCAACTTGGCTAAAACTTGGCTTTGCATCTACAAAATCATGAAGCATATGATTGACAACTAAAGAAAATGTGCAAATAATCTATTTAATGTATGGTTTTCATGTTTTACGAAAGCACTCTAAATTTGCGTTGAATAATAAATTTATTATCATCACCTAGTCTTTGTTTGCTACTTGTCCAGCCGTTATGAATTGGGCATGATCTGGGATTTGCCCATTATTATTTGAACGGTAATTGAAATGGACTTATCTGGGTCCTTGTAAAATAAACATTTGTTGCAAACATCAACCTTATTTAGCGAACGATTTGCGCCTTGCTGGAAATCATTCATCGATTGTATGTGATATCAGCAGACTTTCGTCTTTCAATATTCAAATGAGCAATTTTTGGTTCAAGAAACTTCATTATTATTTTTGCGTGTGGTAAAGCGACTCGGCACTGAAATATTCACTTCAACTCCTCTCCGTGTCTTTGAACTTTGCAACAGCGGTGAAACTGCTATCAAGGTTTTCACATTTTTTTTGCTTGAGCATCCGGTTGAGTTGGCCTTGGTGTTGCCCGAAAATCTTCGTACTTTGATTCCGTAGTTGTCAATCTCTTAAACATTTTATAAAAACTATCTTCATTGGCTGATGCAGAACTCTGTTTTTGAAGCATTCAAAAAGTTTCTATGCCCAGGTTAGATAGTACAGAATCACTGATGAGTAATGAGCAATTTATAACTGTAGATTTTTCATTGCTAATCATCAAATTATGAAGTTTATTATCATTAACGCTCGAAATAGGTCAAGTTGTGATTTTGGGAATAATGAATTCTACACTCCAACTGAAACGATAGATTCGATAGTATCAGATCAACAAACACCACAGAACAAAAATAGTCGTCCTTGAATATGAAATGAATTACTGGAAGTTGCAAATCAGCATAGTTTGTGACTATTAGAATGACCATAAATAATAAGATCAGAAATACAGAGCTTAGAATAAGCATTAATGAGAAGATTAATAGTTTTACTAACCGACACGATATGTCCCGCACTTGAAGCATATGTCTTGAGAAAATAGAGATGAATTACATGAGTGAAGTATTGGAAAACATTTATCGAACTTGTGTTTGTCTTTGTCTACTGCCTTGAAACTCTCAAATGAACCGTTTATCACATTTTCACGATAATTAAGTTATTGTTAATTGAACGCCTACCGGTGTGGTCTCGAATATGAGTCGGATAAGAACAACTAAGTGATGTAGTAAAATCCTTGATTGTTTGGAAATTAGTTTCATGCAATACATCATAATTAGTAAATGAAGTTTTATATTATTGAATACTTGCGTATGATCTTTTTTCAGATTCGTATGGTAATTCAAGCAATCAATCGATCACGCAAATGGACTTGAAATTTATCATCAAAATTAAAATTGGTGGCTCTATCACAACATCCAAAGTGTGTTCAACAACAAGATTTAGTTGTAGCTTTTTAACAGTTTCATTAGAAAGTAAAATAGGTTTATCTGGAAACGCTTTATACTTTAGTAAGCTTCGGGTATCCTATGATAGTTAGAAAGTGCTCTAATTATTGATCTAACTAAGAACTTCCGAAATAGCGCAATATGAGGAAGACAAAATATGGTGAGCTCAGCTGAAAGTGTGATGCATGGAATTCATAATAAATGCTCGGACAAGTACAGAGCAATCATCAGTTGGTAAAATTATCACGTACGGGCATTTGGTGACCAAATTCTTTATGATGAAATGATGTCACCACGTCATATCCTTTCGGCTGGCCTGGCGTCATTTATTTTTCAGAATAATCTGTGTTGTTTGTGTCCTGGCTTTAGGTTGTTTCGTTTTAAGTTCATCTTTAGAACTCATTCCTAATTTACATACATGTGAAACCTCGAGAAATGTACAGCCAGAGTCTCACTAAGAACTGAAAATAAAACTATCAGAATATAGTGATTGTCATGAACTTGTTGAGGTAAAAAAAATCCTCAAAATTAGTAGTTCTGTTTGTCTTTGACATTTGATGATGGCTGCGTTAGTTTTAATGAACTCATCTGGCTCAACGCGTCCGATCATGCATCCACACCAGGTCACGGGTGAGTACTCCGTGCTTCACATCTCCTACAACCGCTAGCCAGCTTATATTGACCATTTCTTGGTATATCGACAGCCTATCAAATATGTCTTCGAAACTCTTCGCTTATCACTTTCGATTTTGCTGGGTTGGCACATTTTGATTATAAAAGGTATTACTGGTTTAGACGTTGTCAGACTTGTGTTATCTTTAAACCTTTTACTCTTTTTTAAACTTGCGTTGTTGAAATTGTTCAGTACTCGTCTATTCTCCATTTCAGTATGTACTGCTTTTGCTATTTATAAAGTTAGAATACCAGAAATTCCTCACCGTGTCGCCTTGAAGTGAACTTTTGTAATGCTTCCAACAACCCTCTTTCCTATTACGTTGAAAATTTCTTGTTGGTAATCCTCTGTGAAACAACGATTTTTTGTCGTATATCAAATTGTACCACGTCTAAAACAAGGAACATTTACTGATTTTTCTGAATCTAGTTATTGATTGACGCTTTCTGCTTATGTGTGTTTTGAAATGGTGAAAATGTTCCCGAGACCAAATACATATTCAGGTCCTTAATGCTGGTAGACATGCTTTGTTCTGTATGTGGAAAAAGCCAGACTATTGGTTGTAGGTCTCATTCAGATCTTATAACAAAACACTTATAGCGCGAGGTCCTAATTTTGAAAGTACTAACCTTTAGAAATTTAATATAAGATAATGGGAAATATAATGCCTAATCAAAATAAGGAAGTTAATAAATATTTGAGTTGTAATGTCTTGACATTGTCAACCTTTAACTACCCATATTATGTCTACCAGATTTCCTCAACTACTAGTAGTAACTAAAAGGAAACTAATCCATTAAAAGATGAACACATGTACTCACTACATTTATACACACTGTCCTGAAGCCACTAAAATAACTGATAACTGTGTGGTGAACAGTCCCAAGTATATTAATTAGTTCTCTCTTTTTGCGTCGCATCACTTATTCTCTTGTTTATCAATCCCTTTGTTTTGATTAATACCTTAATGTCCTTTTCTCTGACTTTAATTCTCTTAATTTTTTAGATCATAATACATTCACCTACGCCACTTCGCCATTATTCCTTCAATTTCACTTCTTTAGTCAAATAAATCACCGTTTATTTAAAGGCAGATAACAGTTTCATCAGCTCATTGTCTTAATACAAGATTACTATATACCTTAAAAATGAATCTTTTTTCAGATACTTATCGTGGTCACCAGCCCTTCTATAGTTACTTCCGGCCTCAAGCCCGGGTAAAGTAGGAGGGTTGAGCATGGGGGTGGCAACCCCATCCCGTAGAACAAGAAACAAGTAGTTTTTCTTTTCACATTTATGATGTTAACCTTAACCGAGATGAAATAAACGACAACAAATGTGTTGATAAACATATTTGTACTGTATTTCTCAATGTAATAACATAACACAGAATGTTTATCGATAATAATGTACAGACCATTAGGGAAATTTTTCATTTTTATTACCTGACACGTGGTGGACTGAAAACATGCCATATTAAACAACTAAATATTACCTGTTAATGTAAAAAAATGTATGGTAATAATATTTAAATTCCAGTTTTTTTTCTATGATAAACACATTTTTATAATATTCTTCTTAAATAAACTTTCTTGATCTAAACAAAATATGCTTATTATTTTAATAGTAGACCTTAGTACGGCCGAGAGTAAGGAGAATCGGCTCTCAGTCTTGAAATACTCTCATATGGCCACTTGTATGCAGTCGTTTCTACGGAAGTCCTACTCAGTACCTTCTCGTGACAGGGGTGTTGCTTACGTAAGTGAGAGGACGAAAAGTGAATGTCCGGTGTTTTAATCGGGTTGGTGGATATGGAAGAATCACCTAGAGGATTTGGAAAACCTTCATTTCAAACCAATGGTGAACATGGACTCCAGGATCTTGAAGGACAAAATGGCGTCCGAACCAATCGTTAGTCACTGGCTACTATGGGACTGCATCTCCTGACATTTCTCCACTACGTTGTGGATCAGACTTTTAGGTTGAAGGCTTTGAGTGTGGTCCCTTAAGAAAACCACCTGCTTCAGTCTGGGCATCCAGGCAGTATTTCAGTCTTCATACATATTAAGTGACTTGTGTGGTACATATGTGTTCGGTGCCTCTTTGTACCAATGCTTATGTGTTTAAATAAATAAATAAATAAGCAAATAAAATAAATCATAAACATGGGAACCGCATTTTACTGGACATAATCATTCACTCTGAACATTGTCATGAAATCATTAATTAAATTCATTACTAAGGTCAGACGTTAAAATTTCAAACTAATTGAGTTTATTCTTCTGAATGTTAGTCACACAACCATAATATATTATGAACAGGTCCATCTCTCTAAGTTATTAAAAATGTTTGAAACAGTCAGTCAACATCTTTTAAATCAAGTATTTACTGTATCGGTCTCAGATTTGTGTTCAAACACATCCAACTATATTAGAAAGGGTTTTTGTGGAGATTGTAGCAATTTCAATAATTGAGATCATAAGTCAATTGAAGCTAGAACATCATGGTAAGTTTGGATACACCGGACGAAACGGCCATCTGGTGCTTTCAGGTTTGCCATCGTGTTCTAGCTGCAATTGACTCATGATCTCAACTGTTGAAACATTCAACTGTCCCCACTTATGTTCTCGTTCAATACAATACTACTTATTTAATACTTAATTTATGCAGAAAAAGCACTACTTTTTCACGATTACATAAAAAATATATAAGTTTTTAGTTACAATAATGAGATAGTAGTTGTAACTAAATGGTGTATTAGTGATCAGTTGACTTTATTTACGTAAATATTCGGGTGAACAAACTTACTATAAAAATTGTAGTATATGTAAAGTAATATAGTGTTTCATAACTGAAAAATTCTTTCATCATATAACTTGAGAATTGTGATTGAAAACATGGTTCTAGTGGGGGACACGGTAAAATCTATTGTGAAGTAAGATGAAATCAAATAAGATAGTAAAGATACAAAGAAGATTGAAAGTATTGCTAAATGTCACTCCCAATTTTAAAAAGATATCCAGTTTTAAAAAAATCACATTGTTTATTTGAAATGTAAAATGACAATAATCTTGTTCTATACTTTATATCTCAAGTTCACTTGGTGTTGTTCGCTTGTAACTTCCCATTGCTGTATAGGACTGCAATTGATCAGTCTCTTATTGGTATATGTACATACTGTGCGCATTGACTTGATATTGCTTTAATTCACAAGCATTCTAAACAAAGATGGATAGTGGCTATCAGTAGAATCTAGAACGCGCCAGCTGTATATACTTGCATCTCAAAGTTGATGTACACTCCGGAACTCGAACCCAGTACAGTTCACTTCAAAAGCCATCGCGGATGCTGGATATTACTGCTAGCCACCATCCATTTTTGTTTAAAAAGCTTGTGACGTGATGCGATATACGCAAATGGTGCACATATGTCAATAAGAAACTGATCAATTGCAGTCCTAAATAACAATAAGAAGATACAAGCAAACAACACCAACTGAATTTAAAGTTCATCCTATCGCACAAGCAGATGGCTATCAGGACTCAGTAGCTAAGTGGATAATGCGATAGCGTCTGAAGCAAACTGTACTGGGTTCGAGTCCCAGAATGAACATCAACTCTCATATGCAGGTACATCCAGCTGACGAGTCCAAAATTGGACGAAACGCGGGTCCTGGATTTCACTGCTAGCGTCTATTCATCTTTGTTTATATCTCAAGGTTTTATTCTCGATATGTAAATAAGTATATACAGTTCTAGAAACATTTCTGAAACTTATCATTTATGTATTATTCATTATTATTTTGGTCCACCAGGGTGCTTGCTACCTGTGTGGTTGCGCCACAGGATTTAGCTGTACTATTCAGATTGTAGCTTTAAAGCCTATACAGTGTCTGGCTCTCTTGTTAAACGGGCTTCAGATATACTGTTTGGGTTGTCACGTGAAAGTTTGAACGGTGTCTGGTTCTCCTGAAAACCAATGTAAAATTATTCTGGCCCACAAGGGTATATTATATAACTGTGTTATAACACTATTATATAGATGTCAATGAATTTTTGGAAAGTGCAACACAAATGGATATATTTTTCTCACTAGTTCAAAATTTTCGCTGAACATATAACTAAGATCTCATGAGAGATAGAACCAAGAACTTTCAGTTCATTTGAGTGGTATATTGTTATCCAGGAATTAAGTAAAAATACAGTGGCTGATTTTTGGAGCTCCAGATCTTCAATAATGAATAAGAGTTTAAATTTCAAACTTGTTATACTCCATAGGTCACAGTTTACTTTCACGAGCTTAGAGGAATTCATCTCAATCCAGGTTACCAGTGAGATAGAAATTTTAAGGTTTAGCTCAAAAAATTAATTTGTTGGAAAATCATTGAAAAAAAAAACAAAGTTTTCAACATCTTTTTAGACCGATTATGAGAATTTCTAGAAATTCGCATCCTCGATTCCACCAGGAAATAAATCCAGATTCTTTTCATTTCGTGAAGAGCGCTTAACCTTTACACCAATGAGACGCTATTCAATGACTTAGGCTGTTAACCTTAATGAATACCCGTTAGTACAACACTATCTTCCAATACCACTGGTGGCTGATTGACTCATATTCAACATAGTTGAAACCCACTGGTCATAGCTTTTTGCTAGAATTCATGAATACAATAACAACTTGATGAATTATCAAACTTTTAATTACTAGCAAATACGAAAAATTTCAAAAAAAAGTAACGTGAACGTTCTACAATAAATACGTTAAGTTTCGTTCAATAATTCTTGTTAGGTTCATTTTTCCTGTTTGTCCTTATAAAATAATATAAAACAGATTCTAGAGGGTTTGTTATATTTACTATTGAATATATATCATCAAACTGCATCACAAGGCAAGCGCTAATTTGGGATCTTGAAGTTAAACAGAAAAGAGGAGGGCCGATGAAAAGACTACGTCGGGAACTGAAAGCAGACATAAAAAGGATGAATAACAACCGAAAAAGACTGGAAAGAAATGACCCGGACAGAGTTGAGTTGAGAAATCTGGTGAGCGACCCATACTCCTCCACGAGGAGTGACAGGTGTGAGTAAGTAAGTAATATGCATATGTTGATGCTTTTTGTCAAACTAGTGTACAACTTACTTCTTCTGAAATTCCTGGACAAGGAAGTGGCATTCTTCTCTTTAAGGTATCAATTCCATTTAATTTAGCTAACGAATCGGAAGAATGGAAAATCATATTATCATGGACAGTATTGTTCAAACATTGTCTCCTTCTCCAACGATAACGTGACAAACCGCATTCTTCTGGAAAACACGGTGAAGGCAGTGTCCAAGATGACCAAACTCCAACGGAATACTCACAGTTCAATCCTTCAAATTGTAATATGTTAGATGGACTTATAATCAAATATCATGCTGAATCATATTAAAACAAAATTCACTATATTACGCATTTTCACCAATGATCAAGCAAAAAGTTATTCAAATAGAAATACGTTTCATCATTTAGTCTACTGTTTATTAAAATAAAAGTATGAAGTCTAATTCGTCAGAAATATTTCTTGACAGATTCAGTTAAAACATAGAACTAATCAGAATAACTAGTTTTGGTTAGACTGTTCAGTTAGATCAATAAATTATGAACAACCTATGTAAACGAAAAATATGGGAATTCTTCAAATTATGAAGAAACATTATGTGTAAAAACATTTCTTGGGAGACAAAAGACTTAAAAAGAAATAGATGTGGAAATGTGATTCGTAATGGTTTGCTTTACAATATCATTTGTTTTGATCGGTTAGATTCGTTTAACGTGAACATGGTAATATCTCAGATAATGGTTGTTACTCAAAGAAGATCTACATAATGTGATGAAATAAATCTTTTTATCTCAGAAAATTCACAAACTGATAAGAAGCTTGACAACAATAATTCCGGATCAATCCAGTAATCGGTTCACTGTTTCGCTAATCTTTGTGAAAATTTTCAAACTAGGGTGAAAAAGGTGTTCAGATCTCTGTGGTATTTGACATTTCCCTAAACTCAGCCATCATATGCTTGAGTGGTAACTAAACAAGTTAAGAGTTTTAGAGCAACAAAAGCACTATGTTTTCAGAACACTTGGAGACCAGACAAGAAGACAGTTCAGATGGTAGAAAACATCAAAAGATGAAAAATGGAGGATTGACAGCTATGTATATGCATTATGTGAATACTTTTTAACTTCTCTCAATAAATCTACATTCCTCCTGCCCATTGTCTTGTTTAATAGTAGTATTGCTTTCGACTTATCCAACGAAAATATTACTTAAGAATTAGACGAAGCAGGGATAAAGACTATCAGTCCAAGTTTTTTAGAACGAGGATGAAGGATTTTCTGATTCCACTGTTGCAACATAGATTCAAACATCTCAACTCACATTGATCAGTTACTCACTTTAGGATCACACACTTTTTTGATACAAAACATTAGTAACAATTTCCGTTTGTTTTAGCTCACAACGTTATTTAAATTATTTATCAACAATATGAATAATGACAGATATGATTAGGGATGTGTTAGCGGGACATGGATTGAATTAAAGCATGCTCTATGCACGATTGCTTTGGTGCACGCTCATTGGCTAATTCTTATCCAATCAGCTCTAGTCGATACTTGAAGAACACTCTAAAAATCTTCTCATGTAAAAACTATAAATATACTAACATTTTCCTATTGTGCTTCTTCTTACTTCCATCTAACCTTGTCACTTGGAATATAGTCCCTTTCCTGTTCAACCGTGTTCTGGTTTGAGGATTTGTCGAGTGAATTGGTGTCCGAGAATACTAAGCAATATGAATAGCTGGATTGTAATAAGAGAGAACTATAACAGAGTGTCATAAAGAAACCGAGAGAAAAGTACTTTAATGACTAATTTCACTCTTAATCTAGGATTATCCACTGTTAAATATTTTTAACATTACAACTTCTAAAACTACGAACATTAAATATACACAATTCACATTTGAACTAACTAACCAGTATATAATAATGAACCGTCTGAAGCAGTAGGACAAACACAAATAGCATGTGTGAAATCTTCTGAAGCAACACATTGACCACCATTAAGACAAGTTAAACCCCAATGTATAACAGTACCAGGATGAATATTTTGATTTACATTTGAAATCATTTGGAAATTTTTATTTTTATCACTTAAACTTGAATTTATCAATAAATCAGTTACATGTATTGTGTGGCAAGGATTGATTCTTCCAAAACAATTGGGTTCAGAGGTATACAATAAAGGTTGATAGCTTTCTAAACATATACATTGATAATAATCTGTTCCTAAAATAGGTTGACATATATTTCCTAGATGAATTTGACAGTTAAAATTTCCGTTGGGCTGTGACTAAAATAATATTAAAAATCAAACACATAAACATTGGTACAAGGGGGCATCAAGTAGACATGCACCACATAAATTATTAAATTTTCATAAGGACTGAAATACTGCCCGGTTGCTCGAATAGAAACAGGTGGTTTTATTGGAGGACCACACCCTCTGCATTTGACTTAAAGGTCCAATCCACAATGTAGTGGGGCAACGTCAGGAGATACAGTCTCATGGTAACCGGTCACCAAAAATTGGTTCATATTCCACATTTTCCTTCAGGATCCTGGAGTCCATGTGCACCATTGGTTTGGAATTAGGGTTTCCAACTCCCCTAGGTAGATCCTCCATATTCACCAACTCGGTTAAAGCACCGTACAATGAATTTTCATCCTCTCATTTTCGTAAGCAACACCCCCGAGAAGGTATTGAGTAGGACTTTCCTGACAGTGTGTGTATACAAGCAATTCAAGAGAGAAAGAGAGCTGACTCTCCCCACTCTCAGCTTTATCAGGGCATTCGATTCATAAACAAATCAAGTACAGAAAGATCAAAATGTATTCTGATTGACTACGACCTTTCATAGTCAATTGTAATTGTCTCTGTTATCGTTATTCACAAATCTTTGTATTATATTTCTCCTTCATATGAAAAAAAGATCCATAGATTCATGAATTTTAAAAAGATCTTTGTAAGTTTCAACGCCTAACGTAATCCTCTTTTAAGGATCACTAGTTAAGACCCTACTGATACATTTCTCAGATAGAAAGGTAGTAAATGCTACTATAGGTATTATTCAGAATGTTTTATCAAATGTTTTAATCTGTAAATTCACACAGATACAGGTACTGATAAAAATTTAAAGGGAAGCCTCTTTTTTTAAAAAAAGTCTACCTTTGAATATTAAGAACAAGATTTACCGTAAAGATCTTAATTTTTCAATTAAATGTCATTCTGATATTCCATATCAGAAGAGGTTTTGTGAATATTACAGTAATTTTAATAGTTAAGATCATGAGTCAATCAAAGCTAGACCCTTGGGTTCAAATCTCACGAGGCGGAATCGTGGGTGCATATTGCTGAGGAGTCCCACAGTAGAACGAAAAGGCCATCCAGTGCTTCCATGTTTTTGACGGTTGTCTAGATTCAAATGACTCATGATCTTAACTGTTAAAATTGATATTCCATAGATTAAAAATTGGATCCATTAAATGATCATTATTTGTTGTCTACTAGAGTTAAGGATACTCAGTAAAAAAGAAATTAAAAAAACGCAATCATTGAAATATTGATCCATTTACTTATGGTAATATACATTAGTTTCATTTCATCTATTTATTTTTCATACACTAATAGTTTATAAAAGAAAGAAGGAACAATTATCAAGTTATGTACATAATATCAGATTAAACATGTCTTTTACTCTATGAAATAGTAGGTTTTCCTAATTCGTTTATAGTGAATAAGTGATAAATGAATATGGACACAGGTATTCTTATATTTCAACTTCTCCTGAAGTCCCTAGGAGCTGCTGCCGGTCACAAGTCCGGATAAAGAATGAGGGTTGGGTGTGAGATTAGCAACCCTATCCTTTAGACAATTAACTCGTTAAAGAAGTGCTAACCAGAAAAAAATAATTCAAACTATTTAAACTCTACTCTGAGAGTTAGAAGGTCTTCATTTAGAAGAGTTATAACACCTCATGGTAATAGTCGAGTTCCTTCGAAAATCACGAGGCGAATTCCTCCTTCTGACAAATAGAGCAACCATTAATTTAAGTACATGATATGCTCATACAATATGGGAAACCAGGAGAGTCTTTCAAATTGTTGCACAATCTTATATTTCAAGTTTCCTTAATTGTTTTAATAATTGAAATTTATCGAAGTATGAAATCATCTATCAGATATCAAATCAATCCCTTTTTAATATCTGATCAGTTTCATTCAACAGACAGTTTACGTAGCAGACCAATTAATAAAACAACATTGTTGAGTTAAGCTAATAATTGTAAAAGAAATACAATGAAGGCACTTTTCATTAATATAGAATATTAATAAATTACTGTTTAGATAAAATAATAGTTAAAACAAAACAACTACACTATTAAACATACTTTATTCACTCGTTCATAACATGCATCACGTAATAGTGAACAATCAATTCCCATATAGTTTGATTTACAAATACATTCATATTTAGAACTATTATAAGCAATACATTGAAGTGTATTTTCAGGTATACACATTTGAAATCTTTTTCTATCACATGGATTTATTGGAAGACATATTTTTAAATTTTTATCCCAAATCATTTCTTCTTTACAATGACATTTATATTCATTCTTTAATAAATTTACACATATTTTAATGTAATACAAATTAAATAATAACATAAGAAAATATTACTAGTTGGTATCTATCTATCTATCGATCTTTACTACCGGTTTCTATGACATCATAATCATTTTAAAAGAACTTAAAAGAGATTGATATTTGATTAAATATCATAATCTCCACAACCTCAATACTGATAATTAACATGTGCTCACTAGTGACTAGCTTCGTGAGGGAATTCTCGGAGTTCTAGTGAGAAGCCGTGACCAGTGGAGCTAATCCGTGTCGGGTAGAGACAGGTATCTACCTCAGTAAAATGGAAGATGGTCGCGCAATTTTGTGGATTGGTTGATGTTAGACACTAACACCATTGGATGCCGGTTCAGTGGTCGAGTAGGTTAAGCGTTCGCGCGCGAGACTAAAGGCCTTGCGTTCGAATCCCGCGAGTGGGATCGTGGATGCACACTGCTGAGGAGTCCCATACTAGGACGAAACGGCCGTCCAGTGCTTCCAGGTTTCCAACGGTGGTCTAACATCAGTCGATTCATGATCTCAATCAAAAGCTTAATAATCTCCACAACCCCAATACTGATAAATATCATTCAATAATTCTAATTGACTTATGGAGAATATTTCAGATTACTATATAGATGTCTGAGACAAGAAAGTATATGACTACTGACAGGATCAACGAGTTTATTCATAGTTATATAATATACTCTTGTGGGTTAGGGTAATTTTACATTGATTTTCAAGAGAACTGGACACCATCTAGACATTCAAGTGACAACCCTAACAGTACAGGTCAATCCCTTTCAACAGGAGAGCCAGACACCGTCCAGGCTTAACCCGAGTAGTACGGCAGGAGAGCCAGATATCACCCATACTTAAAATTCATAACCCGAATAGTACGGCTCAATCCTGTTTCACAGTAAAACTAGACATCATATGAGCTTTAACGCTACAATCTGAATAGTACAGCTCAATCCTGTGGCGCAACCAAGTAGATACCAAGCACCCTAGTGAACCATTCGCACCATTCATATACACATATAGATCATATATACAATTATTCTGATCACTGATCGCGTGAATTAATTTCGCACAGCACGAACAGGCCAAAGTTGACCTATTCCGCTTACATAACAGTCAAACTCAATAATGTTAGTAATGGCAACATGCCTTAAAATGTCTCAATGAAAATGGCCTTTGAGAATACTGGAAAGCAACCACCAGTATGAATGAAATCGGTTAACCAGCAAATCAATTTTCATATGAACAGTCAGCAAAACTTGCCAAAGTAGTTCCGAACCATCCACAATACCAATGGCGAACCTCCAGTTTCATATGAGACCTTCATCTCAACATAGCACTATATAGCTGACTATTTAAATGTACTTCTACTTTATAAAATAGACTGAGTAATATAAAATCCTGATTATCAGATTAAAGTACATCACATCACTGCTCATATTTGCATTTATAGGTAAGCTTTTATCGACTGATAAACGGTTTATGACTTTAATCTTGTCCTATAAACCATTCTTACCAGCTTCATTTATATATTTGCTTATAAATAATGATTTATTTTTACTGAGAAAAATTCTTAGCCTTTTATGATTTTAGTAGTTGAATTCATGAGTCGATTTAAGCTAGACCACCATTGGAAACCTGAAAGCACTGGACGGCCGTTTCGTCCAAGTAAGGGACTCTTCAGCAGTGCGCATTCACAATTTATTTGTCGATTTTTAGGACACGTTTCTCATCTGAGTTACTATCAAGATTGAATAAACTGAAACTGGCTACCATTGTCCGTTAATTAGTTAAGATGGACAACTCAGTTCTTTAGGAGTTCATTTGCAGCACAAGATGATGGAGATTTAAATCATTGAAGAGTTCCCTAATTACCTTGTAAAAGAGAATGTGAAAATTTTTACTCAGTTAACAGAACTTAGTTTTTCTCCTAGCAACATATCAATAATTATCATGATTACCAATTCTTTCACTAGAATGTTTATAATCACTTCTATATTTGCTGAAAATTTAATATATTCTAGGCAAAATTGTTTCTTTTATCGCGTTTTTCAACAGTAAACAAAAATAACTCATGAATACCTCAAAAGTTCCTGTAACATGACAAATATGATTCTTCACACCTTGAGTATTTTTACATGGATTTCCAAAACATGGATTTGGACAACCTGTTTCTATATCCTCGAGAAAATCTCTTTGTTGTGTAGTATTAAATTTATGAAAATTTGCCCATACCTACAAAGAGAATCATAGTAATAATCATGTTACAAATACAAATTATGTGAATTGGTTAAGGTTAGACATTAACACCATTGGATGCCGGCTCACTGGTCTAATGGTTAAGCGCTCGCGCACAAGACTGATATGTCCTCGGTTCGAATTTCGCGGGAGGTGGGATGGTGGATGCGCACTGCTGAGGAGTCCCACAATAGGATGAAAAGGCTGTCCAGTGCTTCCAGGTTTTCAACGGTAGTCTAACATCAATCGATTCATGATCTCAATCAAAATCTTAACAATCTCCACAACCCCTAAACTGACAAGTTATGCAGATCATATTTTTACCATCTAATTCATATGATTATTTGAAACTATTTACATTTCTAGCTATTTGAACATAAGTTTACAAAATTCTTCTTCCCAGGTGATCTAATATTGTAGTAAGCTCATTCAACTACTGTATCATTTATCTGCTCACTGTAATTTAGACACTTGATCCACCATGTAATTTTCTGTATGAGTCTGATTGAGCACATGCCAATTCCCAATCTATTATCCCACTGGTTGTAAGACACAGATAATCAATAATTTATCCATACTTGATTAACATTCATAAATATATATGGATTTCTAACACACACACACAGATACTCTTGGTTTCTCTGTGTACTTGCTTCGTGTACGCTTGCGGGTTTTACGAATCTTTGACAATGAACTATCTCTATAACTGATGTTCAGGCTTCTGAATAAATCTCGAGTGAATCCATAATTAGTGATATATTTATCCATAATTCTACTAGAAGATTTAGCCTGCATTAAGTACTTAGTTAACGGGATATTATTATTTATTGGAGTCAGATATACAGGAAATTAGCCTCTACAAAGTTGGTGAACCGCATTTAGACCACGAACTATTTCGCTACAATATTCATCAGTGATCAATAAAATAAGCTTAGAACTGTGGAATAGAAATGGTTGATGTATTTTATATACTTAATTATTTCATCCTGTCAATTATTTTCATGTATTGTTTTACATTTTGCTGATTTCAACACCTTTATCCCTCTATTGAGTGATATATTAGCTCGTTAGTTAACAGAAACTGCAAATATATTTATTTAAACTATAATTGTTAACTGTGAGGACGGTCTACGGATGAACTTGAGGAAGCTCTAAGAAGATCAGAAAAAGCCGAAGATATTTCATCCAATCAGCATTTGAAAGAAAATTCCAGAATCACCACGTGTAGCTTCCCTATTGGACAGATACTAATAATCTCCTGTGTGCGGATTGGATAACTATAATGATAATTTTGTCTTTACTAAATACTATAAATACCTGACAGTTTTATACCGTAAATGACACTATTTGAAATAATATTCCTTTCATTTGTCTTGTCTTCTCATTTGCGACTTGGGAGGGTTCTAGCGTTCCAGTGCTCAATTTATACGCGGTATATTAAGAACCTAAGCTCTAGATATAACACTCACAAATAATGGTTAATGGATATCTCATCCACCTTGTAATCATTCTCATAATTTATGTATATTTTATTGTTTTTATTTTTGTGGATAGCTAGAACTTTAGGAAGTAGAAGAGTTTGTTCAAAAATATCGATTGGTTAGTTTAAACTGTTCATCAGTAGTTCATGAGACATGATAGTTTATCTGCAAAACAAACCGTATCACACTGAATTTACTCACAATAGTAGTATTTATCCAGCTCAGCTCTGAAACTAAAATATCAAGGCAACAATGTGTAGTTTTATGTTGCACCGATAATAACATAAAGAATGGACATACATATAATCAATATGTGCACTCATCTATAACATTTGGTTGTCGCTAGATTATGAAGAAATCGTTCTAAATTCACTTGTTGTTTTACTTGTATCTTCCCATTGTTATTTAGGACTGCAATTGACCAGTCTCATGTTGGCATATATGCATCCTGTACAGATTGCCTCGATATAGCCTTAAGTCACAAGCTTTTTAAGCAAATACGGATAGTGGCTATTAGTGAAACCCAGGACGCACGTTTCGTCCTACTTGAAACTCATCAGCTGGATGTACCTGCATCTCAGAGTGGGTGTTCTCTCTTGGACTCGAACCCGAAGCATTATTTTAGATGAAGATTATCCAAAATTAGTTGATTATTGTCTTTGGATGAATTCTCTGATCTACAAATGACTTTCATCAAGTCAAAGTCAAGCTATTTCTCTACCTGATCTGCTGTTTTGTTACCAAAATACAAAATAGGACATCCATATCAAAATGACATAATACGATTTCTTATTATCTTCCTTTTTTGTGGTATGAAATAATCAAACAGTCTGTAGTGCCCTTTATTACGTGCCTTATATTCAATTATTTCTTAAGTAAAATAGTTAATTCCTATTATTGACTTCATTATTGTTTTATTGATACATATTTTCCAAATTCTTCTCTTTTAGTTTGTCTCATCAAGATCAGTTTTTTTCCCTTTTTACCGAAAACTGTTTTAATACGTGCTTATTTATGTTTAACTAAATTACAACTTTTAAACTGTATGCTGAATATATGCTGAGTATATCGAGAAGTGTACTACGCTACTACAACTGTATTTTCTCCACAAGTGTCTTCGTCAGCATGTTCTACTTACAAGTGTAAGATACGGACTCCCAATTAACTGCCCATTGGGATAGAGAATAGCTGGGTAAAGGGTAAGAAAAAAAGTACACTTAATGATAATGGATTCACATTACAGGATCCTCAAATACCAACACGTCGAAGAGGACCAAAAGATGAAGCTAAAAAGGACACTCACGTGAGTACACTTGGAAATATTAACAACAGCCGTCGAAGTATCATGCAAACGATACAGGCTGAGTTCATCGTTTCATCAGCGTTGTCAACTAACTATATGAGATTGTAAAAAGACCTTGATAAGTGAGTTTTCAGTAAATTTGTTAGGATATTTTGTTTATTTTGTTTTATTTATTTCTAATTTCATAAAATCATAGATAATAGGTCGTATTTAAGTAATAAACTAGGTTTGACTTCCAAATACCAAATGATTATATTTATTTATTTAAACACATAAACATTGGCACTAGGAGGTACCGAACAGATATGCGACACACAAACCATTCGATCTGTGTGACGGATCGAACACTCTACGGGTACTCAGACTGAAACAGATGGGTATCTTAGGGGGCCACGCCCGGAGTCTTCGACCTAAAGGTCTAATCCGTAAGGTAGTGGAGCAACATAAGGAGATGAGATCCCATGATAGCTGGTGACCAATAATAAGTTCATACGCCATTTGTTCCATCAGGATCCTGGAGCCCATGTGAACAATTGATCTGGAATCAGGGTTTACCAACTCCTCTAGGTGGATTCTCAGGGTCCACCAACCCGGTTAATTCACCAGACATTCGCTTTTCTTCCTCTCAATTTCATAAACAACATTAATGTCGTGAGAAGGCAGTGAGTAGGACTTGTGTGGCAGTGGTTGTATGCACGTGGACATGTAGGAGCATTTAGAGAGAGAGAGCTGACTATCCCCGTTCTCGACCTTACCAGGGCATTTTAGGGCAAATGATTATACAGATAGCGAACAATATTTTCTGGCTTATAAAAACTTTATCTGTAGTTAATTCAAGAATTTAGTTAATTAAAGTCTAAGAAAGAAGAAAGATAAAAATAAAACTCACTTTTGTGCACCATAGATAAGCAAATACTAAACTAATATCAGTTTGTGGATCTCTTAGCATAGTTTCAATAGCTTTTGTTCTCGATGGTAATATAGAACAACTTGGATGATTAGGCTGTTCACAACATTTCCATTTTTTCAAATTGTCCTCCATACATGAGTCTGAATAGATTTGATTTCTAAAATTAATAAATGAATCTTTTAATCGATAACTTCTATTGAATACAATTGAGTCATATTTTGACCAGAATGAATATCCTTTAGAAATAGAGAGTGAAATGATTACAGTTAGTTTCGATTTACTGAGATCAGAGTAACTATTTCATTAAAATTTCAGATTATTTAGCAAAGATGAAAGAATAAATTAACTTATTGTTTTACTTGTATCTTCCTATTGTTGTTAAGGATTGCAACTAATCAATTGCTTATTGGCATATGTTCATTCTGTGTGGTTTACCTCGATATAACCTATAGTCAAATAGGATAAATCTTGCATCCTGGATTCTACTACTAGCCACTATCCATCTTTGCTTATAAAGCTTATAACTTCAGGCAATATCGAGACAACCCGCACAGGATGAATATATACCTACAAGAGACTGATCAATTTCAGTCCCAAATAATAGTAAAACAACATCAAGTGAATTTTACTCTTTTCATAACATTTTGACCATTTTGGTCATTAACACAAAAGCAATGAAAACATACTCAGCTTTTAGTTGATAAAGCGAATACTAGGTGAGCTGTTTAAAAAATCTAACTATAAATAATATTGAATTATTAGTTAGACTGCCATAAAATTGTGGCTTAATACTGTGTAGACTAGAACCGCTAAATGACTAGTCATGATAATATTTTGGGTATGCATCTTACAGATTAATTTAGGTTATGGATAAAAAATCAAATTTATCTACGTGGGTATAAACCCTCTCTGATTGAGATACTTCTACCTGCGTCTTACACAGCTGACAACTAGACAGCCGACTTTGTAATAATGTCCGTGGTAGAAAACATAGAGCTGACAAAATAAGGGTTGTTCCTGCCTATAAAGTCACCACTTGTCTTCCTAAATCTCCTAGGAATGTTAAAATCGCTGTTTGACTTCTTCATGATTTGCATTGGATAAACATAAATGCCATGAGCTAGGACTTTTGATAGTGACTTAGTCATTTATTTACTTTCTCCCACTTAATATCTTTCCATCATTAAACATTTTTGCTTTTTTGTAATATCTTTCTTCAGAATTACTCTCCTTATGTTTAATTTTCCACTTCAACCAAAATACTTTAATTTCGTTTCTTCATTACACTTATGGATTTGGATCCGTATCAGGTAATACAATGCATTTGATTTATTCGGATTTGCGTGACTAGACAATAAAGAGTGGAATACGATAAGTTCTTGTTACGAAAGTTAGTTAATTATCACAACGCAGTAGTTGAAATATCAGTCTTAGGGTTAGAATCTTGCGAAGCGGGGTCATGGATGTGCACTACTGAGGAGTTCCACAATAGAACAAAATGTCCGTCCAGTGCTTTCAAATTTTCCATGGTGGTCTAGATTCAATAGACTTATGATCTCAACTATTCAAAATATAATAGTCTGGTTTACGACTACACCTTAACTTTTAGATATTATATTCACTGAAATATCAAGTCTTGAATTTAAAACACATATAAGTGTTTATTTCTCCTACTGCCTTAAAAATAATCACGATAATTGATTTGTAGAAAGAGTAGTTTTGTGTTATTTTTATTTATTCAACAGAACCTAAAATTGCAGATTATGATTATCATAATTTCAATGATTAAGATCATGAGTCAGCTGAAGCTAGACCACCATGGGAAACCTGGAAGCACTGGACGGCCGTTCCGTCCTATTATGGGACTCCTCAGCCGTGCGCATCCACGACCTCGCCCCCTGCGCGATTCGAACCCAGGACCTACTGGCTTCGCGCGCAAGCACTTAACCACTAGACCACTGAGCCGGCATCCAACGGTGTTAATGTCTAACTTCAACCAATCCACGAAATTGAGCGACACATTCATCATTGCCTTCACTGAGTTACTATCCCACAACAGACCTGGTTGAACTCCATTGACTCATGATCTTAATCATTGAAATTACTACAATCTCCACAAAACCGCTTCTGATAATAATCAACACATGCTCACTAGTGACTGGCTTCAAGAGGTATATCCTGGAGTTCTAGTGAGAAGTAGTGACCAGTGGAGTTCAACCAGGTCTGTTATGAGATAGTAACTCACTGAAGGCAATGATGAATGTGTCGTTCAATTTTGTGGATTAGTTGAAGTTAGACATGAACACCGTTGAATGCCGGCTCAGTGGTCTAGTGGTTAAGTGCTCGCTCGCGAAGCCAGTAGGTCCTGGGTTCGAATCGCGCAGGGGGCGAGGTCGTGGATGCGCACTGCTGAGGAGTCCCACAATAGGACAAAATGGACGTCCAGTGCTTCCAGGTTTTCCATGCTGGTCTAGCTTCAACTGACTCGTGATCTTAATCATTGAAATCACTACAATCTCCACAAAACCCCTTCTGATAAGTATCATAATTGTTAGAAAATAAGACACTTTAAAAACGGAATCAGACATAATAAGGAATTAACAGACAAAATTTTGATAACCTCATGTCTATTATGATGGGAACAATTTTAAATTAGATAAATACGTTTACCATGTTAAAATCGTTTTATTTTTTCGAAACTATACTATTAGCAGGCATTTTAAATAGGCAATGAAATTTTTACAATTATATTCTTCAGTTTTACATTTACTTTCAAAACATTTGCATTATTGTATGAGGTTTTACGCACCAAAATTTCAATATTTTCAAATGCATCTGAACTAGTAGCTAAATTAATAACAAAACTCGTGATTTTATTTTGTCTTATTTCAATTTTTCCTCAAACCTAAGCTTCCTCGTGGAATAAGCAATTTAAGCTTCTGCTGTTACATAATTTTAGGGATGCAATTTCTTCAGTAGACGTGTAATTATCACTTAAGTAATAAAACCAAGAAGCTTAGAGGAAGAATCTTTCTTTTATAATTGTTTTATCAAGCTGTATGACCATGTAAATACATATGAAGTTTCAAGCATTAATTACTTGAGGACATATGAAAATGTAATAAATACGATGATATAATAGAAAGGTTATAATACTTTATTAAGAAGCGTGAATAATAATAGTAAACAAATGTGTGCTTTCAGATATTACTAATTTAATAGTGGATTATAAAAGAAATGTTCTACGCAGCAAAGCTACAACTAATCTTCACTTGTAGAAATATTTTTCTATATTCGAGAAGGCAATATTCCTCGTCTGGTCGCCTCTCTGTGCACCTAACAGTTTACTTGCACTTGTAGATCAAAGTGCGCAGGTCGTAGTTAGCTCTTTTTTTCAACTCGGACGCAAGTATATATCCTTGTTTGGTTCTATAATGGTAAGAGGAAAGTAGTTAGGAATTCCATTATTGAATACTTAATTCACTTTAGTCATTCCATTGACTCACAGGCTGATTATGAGTTCTTTTAGATAGTTTGTCTAAACATGCCTAGATTTCCTTTGTATCCAACTACTTAAATCACCATAAGCTCTTGTCATTAGCGCAATCAAGTCAGGATTGTATATACAAAAAACTACGTCTTATCTTGATTTTTACCATGGGCTGAAATTTTTACTATTATTGATATTAATGTTTTATTTTGTACCTAAAAATATTACTTTCTGCTTAATTATTTCACAAACCGTCACAATTTTATTCGTAATTGTTTCTGATATCATAGCTTTTTACCTAACTCTTCTATTACTTTTAATTATTGTAACGAAAACAGTTGAACTATCTTACTCCATTCATATGACAATCTTTTGCTTACATGTTAATTTTACATGACTTTTAATCTGCATAAAGACAATCTCATCTTGTTTACACAGCATTGTAGGGCCAGTGAAATTCCATTGAGTCCTAGCCAAATCATCCGGCAGTTAAGTCAACGGATGTCAAGCAAATCATCGATCCTCGTCAAGGTCAAGGATAACCAACGCGCACCAATTAATCGCACGCCACGGAATGGTCCATGCGGCAGTGGTCTTACTTTCGCTTGTATCTACATTAACTAATATATTTCTGTAATAATGTCCCCTGTGTTGTACAGTCTTCAAAGTATCTATGATACCTTGATACGTCAATGGGGTAGTCCACGTAAGGTGCTGACCATGAGGTGAGACTTCGATGTTAGCTAGTTCGTCACACCATTCCCGTCTAACGCGAGTAGGCCTCCGATCACTTGACATAGATCATCTACCTTGGCGATCTACAGCATAATTTGTTACTATATTCTCTTAATAACATTATATTGCTAATACATTGTTCATATGTCTTCACGGAATAAATACTTAAATATAATATTTGTATGTACATAATGTCGTACAGCTTGATGAAGAAAGTAATGAAAGGAGACCCCTTTTCTGAATTTTGTGTCTTTAATTTCTAACCATAGAAGTACTTCACAGCACTGGTTAAGGAAATGAGAAACAAAGTCTCTGAAAAGTAAAACTTACAAACGCCACCTGATTTTTAATTGTTTCTGGCGTTACACAGAGAACAATGGTGGTTTTATCCGATTGCTTGTGCTAGAACAATCTCGATGATGCATAAAAGTCTCAGATTTTACAAATATCGGCCCTCGGTAATTTTGTTATCAAGGCCAGTGAAAAATATATTCAATTTTTACTCCAAAGTCTTGAATAATAGTTAAAAACAACAAAAATTTCATGCAGCTCTACAGACAACAATGATGGAATTAATCCAGTCATTACATCAGTATTACTGCTGGCGTTGCACATGAAAATTTATCTGTGGCAATACAGATTTAAATCTGAACACTATAGCAAAAAGCTATGTGACTCAATAACCTACAAACAGTTGATGTTTTAAGGGTTTGTAAAGCGAAATAGATATATATCCCCTAAGTTTCTAATTTGTAACTAAAGTGTTTGTAAAAAAACACTTTCGTTACTATAGATCGCATTTGAACTGTGTTTTATCAATGAATTCCTATGAAGATCATTTGGAACTGCCTGAAATTAGTCAGCTGTCATTATATATATATATATATATATATATATATATATATATATATATATAGACTAATACATATTAGATTTTGCTAATATTAAGTAGATGAATAATTAGAAAAGGAACATATTTCGTCTTAATGGTCGCAGCGAAGTAAAAATCTGAGTTTTCTTCAGTTCAGAAAACCAAGCAAAACACCTTTCATTAAAAAAGTGACCGGTGAGCGAATGAAGATAACCCAACTTATTTATGATGTGAATATATATTCATATTGTGAACACGAAAATGTTATATAAAAACAATTATCAAAAAAACTATATGAGTTACACCTGCGTCATTGTCAGAAGATCCTCTGTAAATATCAGGGAAAGCAGCTGTCCCCCAGATACCTCTAGGAAAACCTCTATTGTACTTTTTGAAAGTATTCACATTGTCTGTCGAACTGAAATGCTTGTCAGAAGTCTTGAAGTCAAGTGGCTTAACAGAGCTTGGGTTTTGGCGAAAACGCATCCATAGTTCTGAAGCACTTTTAGTACATAATAATGAATGCAGGTGAAACACGGTCAACAACACAAAGCGGTAACACATAGCTAAAACCGAAAATGGTCAATAAATGCTAAGCAGGAGCCAATATTCAATATCTTTGTCGAAAGCTTGTGTAAACCGATTGATTTCTTTGAGCTCGTTGTTTCGGTATAGTTTCAGATGTTCGTTACTTTATGAAATCTTCGTGACGAGCTATTATCAATCAACTGATTCTATAGAATCAGTATATTCACTTGATAATATAAATCCTAGAGGACTGGAAGAAATATTTTCAGGTCACTATACTTTTGTTATAAGTAAGTTCGTTAGTCTCTACCTGTGAGATTGCTGGTAGCAGCAACTAATGTTACCAAGCCGCTTCATTCAGCCCAAAAGTCTGGGACGTTACTGCTGAGCTGTTTGGGCCGTGTAAGATAGACTTCAAGCATCAGCAAGGGAATTAGCAGAATATGACATCAGTCAGCACTTAGTGATTGATCAGTTATCAAGTAATAATACATGGATGAGTGCAAAGTATGTTACCCCTTTTTGTATTCTGAATCTGTTCCAGAGGACAAGAAACATGACCAGGCATACGTTAAGCATCGCCCATTTGAAACTATTTGCTGAGAGTGTCGTGTTTGCATCTTCTGTTAGGCCATTTCAAATAGAGAAGACCTCTAATCTGAGGGGCTAAGATCTGTTCTAAGTGACAGTACTTCAATGTGAGACTTTGCGAGAATAGCTTAGTAGATAACGCGAGTAAGCCCCAAGAAGAATTACTTTTTCGGTGTGGCGTGAACCACTTAATAGTTTGTGTACTATGGCCAGGTCACATTTTGTTATACTGTGACTTAGTATCAATAGTGTCAGCTATAGGGGTCTATTTTCATGCGATTTGTTCCCCTATCCTATGTACAGCTAACTAAGTCAGGGATCAGTGACATTTTATTGGGCCTACACCACTAACACATCCTGTCGTACCTCTCTTTGGTTGAGTAAAATAGGCACGAAAGTATGTTGGATTTCAAGACGTGTGAATATGCTAATGTTAAATAGTATAGAGACGATTTAGGGAATCAACATATGTATCTTTGAAACCAATAAAGTGTCATTCGCTTCGTCTGCATGTCCCTGACAGTTATCGCTAGTGCCCATATCTCCTGGGAATTAAGATCTTGTGTCACTCGTCGTCGGCATTCCAGTGACCCAGAGGTCGCTTTGGAAACGAGATGTCCCTTCGTTCCCTGGATTTGGCAAGAATACCATTGGATATTTCAAAAGTTTAAATTTCAAAATGTTTCCATAGCACCATTGGATATTTTGTGACCTTGAAGCAATTTCGTGTTTAATGGAACTACGCAGTCCTATGTTTCCTGAACCAGTAAGGACATGAGATTTGTTGGCTGTCATCAATTTATGTAAAAACATCAGTCTATTTAAAATGATTCAACGTAATTGCTCAAATATACATTACACCCGTACGCTTAGGTGCAGAAAACCCCTTCTTGTAAGTTGTTCTTTAGGCGAAGAATTGTGAAGTCTATTCTCGATATATTAGTTGAAAAACGACATGTGTCACAGTATTGAATGTTTTCGCCAGGTCTAGAAGTAATGTGTGCGCGTATCCTTTCTAGGACTACCAATTTATTTCAACTATCACAACCTAGTTGAACATTAGTGATACAAAACTTTTTTCGAAATTCGTATGCAAAATAAGAGATTAATTTTTAAAATCAGTCAACTAATTTTAGTTGTCTGTTTGTCTTTCAAATGCGTCTGATTATATAAGATGGAATCCTACTGGTTTGTAGAAGTCCTTATATTTTCTGTACTGTTCTCTGAAAATCAGACATAGAATGGTTTCATTTAGCCCTCGAAGATCATGGAAAAACCGATGTGATGAAACCGATTGTTCATCGAATAACGGTGATCTCTGTGCGTTGTATTACGATAGTTCAATGGATGACATTGTAGGGCCAGTGAAATTCCATTGAGTCCTAGCCAAATCATCCGGCAGTTAAGTCAACGGATGTCAAGCAAATCATCGATCCTCGTCAAGGTCAAGGATAACCAACGCGCACCAATTAATCGCACGCCACGGAATGGTCCATGCGGCAGTGGTCTTACTTTCGCTTGTATCTACATTAACTAATATATTTCTGTAATAATGTCCCCTGTGTTGTACAGTCTTCAAAGTATCTATGATACCTTGATACGTCAATGGGGTAGTCCACGTAAGGTGCTGACCATGAGGTGAGACTTCGATGTTAGCTAGTTCGTCACACCATTCCCGTCTAACGCGAGTAGGCCTCCGATCACTTGACATAGATCATCTACGTTAGTGATCTACAACATCACTAAATTTGACTCCCTCAGAATTTTAATCCTTTTCTATTAATAAAGTGAGGTAAATCAGAACCGCGGCTTATCCAAATTTATTTTGAAGCAGCGTATTTAGTATGTTGGTTTGTAGTCTGATCTGATTGTCTTGTATGCCCTCGTAAAGTGGTTCAGCATATCCGGCATCCCGTTTCGTTTAGAATTTTCTATGCTACAATAAAACGCTAAAAGTTTCGGATTTCACTGTGGTACTCTGGGTAGAACTAACTGCACAAACGTCAACTATTCCACATCTGAATGTTAGAACTATTTTCCATTGATTTGTTGTGGTTATATTCAGTTACCACTAGCGAGGTCGTTCATACGTTTCAATTCTGCTGAATGTTTGGCGTCATCCTACATTTTGTCGCATCTAAAGGGTTTTCTTACTAAGTCTACTGATTATCATTGGTAGATCGTTAGGAATACTTTACAAGTCAAAGTCTTTGTTTAATATATAGATACTGAAGCTGAGAAATTCAAATCTGTTGCAAATGTTCTAGATGGATAGACAACTGTTATATCTAGAGAGGTGGTCAATGTTATGTGCATATCGAATCTATGGAATCAACAGTCTTACTGCTTTTTCTTGGATATCAAAAGAACTGTAACTCCTCGATGCTACTACTTAGACTGTGAATGGGAAGCTACAATTCCCAGTTTCTTTCAAGCTTTATAGCACTAAATTGAGGTGGGATTACGTATAATCACTGTGAAAATATACATACATAATGCAGGAGCAATTTGAAAGACTCTCTCAGGATCCACATTATACGAGCATTCCATGTACCTAAATAAATGGTTGCTTTGGTTGTCAGAAGGGGAATCGGCCTCGTGGCTTCCGAAGGAACTCGGCTTTCATCATGGGGCGTCATAATTCTTCTAAATGAAGATCGATCTCTAAAAATTTGAACCTGTAACATTGGGCAACATTCGTGAAGAACAGCTACATCTATTAATCGTCAAAATAATGCTATATTATATCGTCGAATCATCAAGTCCACACCCATTGATAGTTTTGCAGACCCCTATGAACCATGTCATAGGTAAGTCACCCACCAGATTCGAGCAATTTATCCGGCTGTAATTGGATCATCGAGGTTTATCGTTGTATTGTAATGAGGTTGTGGTGCTCTTCGCCATAATCCTTTCCATATAATCGTTACTAAGCACTGAGACTTAGATTGAGAGTTGACTGTTTTACAATAATGTACACAATGTGGAACATTCATTTGCAACTAATGAGAAATAAGTTAATTTAGATAATATTAAAATTATTACAGTAGATTATTCAGTGTGAAAGCTATTAATTGAATTTTAATACATGCTACCTATGATTTTATTAGTTGCAAGTACCAATATTTGAATATTTAAACATTTTTTATTGATATACAATCGATTGCTTATAGTAGGTTTCAAGGGACCCAAGGTGTTGAAATCATCGCTCGTGTGTGGTCACTCTAACATTCCGTCTCCTTGTTCGTTCGTATTTCTATCGTGCCTGGGATTTGCAGTTCGCGTTTGAATATCTGTCGAAATAAGGAAGATATTCGCTGTTATTAATACTGTTTTAGAAAGTTGTAATTGACATTATACCAGTATTGATGTATAAGTGAATAGAATTGCTATAATAGTTGGATTTAAGGATTTCCGTTTTTCACTGTTTGTTCACTAATTATAGTTTGGCGATTGGAGATATTTGATCACATTGTATTTCATTCTCTAGTGGGACGATGATATTTCAACCGCAACACTGTTTCAACAAGAAAAATGTCACCTGTGCAAAAATAGTATTGTATTCCAGTAATCGAGGGAGGAGCAAGAAGAGAATATAAATTGATCTGTTCTCAGTGGTGAAGTCAAAGTAGTGAGAAGTTAGTACGAGACACAAACACTAAATAGCGCCGGTAACGGAATGGAATGGAGAAAGAATTTCAACAAATCAGAATAATTATTGTGCCTTAGCGTTAGTAGTTCTGGGTGGTGAAGAACTAGAAGAACACATCTACAGCATCGTCCAACACGCTGATTCCAAGTCTTTCACGCTAAACAGCATTGTCGAACTCAACTATAATCTCGATTCAAATGTTACATTTGACAGAGAGTGCAAACGGTAGGATAATAATTTTGCTAGGTAAGACGATAGATAGAAAGCCTGATGACTACCTTAAAAACTAGGTTATGCTGAGTTGGACAAGCAACGTGATCTTGTTCTACCTCCGAATTCACGAAACCGCCATTAAATGATACTATGTAATAACAAACCAGCAGTTTGGCAAAAACTCATGATTGTTCAATAATCAGTACAAACGTTTAAAACCAATAATTTATGAAAATGATGATTTCCAAACTCAGGTTATTAATGTCAATCATGAATTTGAACGACACTGAAAAACTTTATTGACGGGAGGCCAACTCTGATAGACTTGTAAACGTATGTTTCATCGTTGTAATGGCAGATCAAATTGTTAGACTACACTGGAACCACCATGACACCTTTTCCTATATATTTTACAACTGTCACTTTTAAGCCACATCGGGAATAATTGAAACGATGTAGCTGCTTATCTTCAGTAACAAGAGGTCAGAGCTATCGAATAAATCCAATAATACTAATAACATACCGAATGACCATCAAAACTTGCCCAGCCTAATATACAGGTATTTTTAGTATAGTCTTACAAGTAAAGTGAATAATTTACATGGTAACTTGGGGGAACGTCATAAAAGAGTGGTTATCATCCTTGTAGTTATTATTTAGAATTAACGTATATAATCACTGGTTCCACCCAAGTGGTAAAAAAAAATTCTAATCAACCTCTTGGATAGTTGAAACCCATATAATTAGCAAATTTAGGGGCTCAAACTAAACATAAACTGAGCTTCAAAATGACCTGGAGAAATTATCTGAATGGTGTCAAACTTGTCAGTTGCTGGCTAGTACTTTCAAGTGCATTGTGATGCATATTGGCCATCAATGTACAGATACATACATGATGAATAACATTAAGGTATCTGTTGTCCGCAAACACAAGGACTTAGTACTCATCGTTATCGAAGACTTAAAAACTACTACGTACTTCATTTTAACAGCCACCAAGGATGTTTTAACCCTGTGGTCAATATGTAGGGCTTTTATCCATGTCGGTGCTACACCTTTTTGACTTTGCTAACCGTAATCGTAAGTCCTAGAACTTGATGCAGCTGTCACTGCATACAAGAGGCTACCCCCTGCTTACAAAATGAACAGTTAGCCTTTGCAAAAGGTTTAGAAAACAGCAAAAAGCTGATTTTCGGAAAAGCAAACCTCTCTTATGATGTCCGACTGGCTAAACTAAACTTATTACTGTTGTAATATCGAAGAACCATAGGTGACTTGTCTACAGTTTTCAAATTAATTTGTAATAAATTAGTACCCATAATTTCCGAATTTTTCTTGTCGTTCGAAACAGAGAATTAACGAAGACACTCTTAAAAGGTACACAAGCCTAGAACAAATTACTTGTCAGGTGACTTTCAAATTGTAGCATGTCATCGAGTCGCATTTGACTATGATCACCACTACAAGAAGGTTGAGTGCCAGATATCAGAAGGCGGTTGAAGGATCTAGCGAAATATATTTGTTGACGATCTTGTGGTATCGAAAGAATACCGAGATCTTGTCAAAAGAATACAAACGGAAGTGCTGAGCGAATGTGGGTACAGCCAAAAAATTACTAGTACAATTGGTTATAATAGTAATTATTTCCATCACACCAATAACGTTCTGTTGATAAAAGTAGGTCACTACACGTGTTTAAAGCTCGCTCTGTCGACTCTTTCGAAAAAAATGAATCAACTGATAGAAAATAATTGCGAGGACCAACATATTCCACCTAGCTTCCTGTCGTTTCCAAACTGGAACCAAAAATGATTATCTAAACAGATATTTAAAGCCGCATGATAGACTATATAGCTTTGTGTTAATTTTTATCATAACAGGACACAATTGCTGCCCGAAATGCAAATGTGGATTCTGAAATATGACTATTCAACTCATTAACACTGACTATTACACAACATCTTCAAACTCCAAGGTATGTTTTTTTCTAAAGTTCAACGATTGGACGTTCATAGTCCGCTTCATTTAGATGTGAACGGTACTTTGTTTTCGTGATGTCGTTTCATACGAAATCAATTGAACGCATTCTTAGCCCAGTAGCTCAACAGGTATTTTCCTCGAATGCTTAGTCACACGATTTAAAAGGTTTTAAAACTAATATTGCTGTTTGAAGATGCTGGATCAGGTACAGAGATTCCTGATCTGGAATTTCGCGTAAATGTTGTAAAGCTTGCAGTTGAAAACCTTATAAAGGTTAGCATAAATTTCTTTTAACCAGTACAAAAGGTTGGTCATCAAACAATCGAGGCCAGTGATGACCAGCTGCTACAGAGGGATATGCCGCCCTCACTCAAGCGTGTTGAAGATGCATCTTTTTATCTTCAGGATGCTGTCGTACTGTTGCAAAACGACCCAAGCTCTTCAGAAGCACGAAGAAAATTGATAGAAGGATCTAGAGGTAATCTATTTTGTTCATAATTTCTTCAGGTATACTACAGGGAACATCATCTGTTCTTCTTACCTTTGATATGTCTGAAGTACGAAAAATCATCAGACACTGCAGACGAGTACTTAGTGTCCTAGCCACTGCGGAACATGTTTCGAGTCTCACTGGTTTGGCTGATTTTGTCAAGGTAACTACTTTTTGAATCTTGAACGTTGTACAGCGACTAACCCCTTGTATGGCGGATATGATTAAAGAAGTAGATAATCGACAGGAAGAATTGACTATTCAATCTCACTCTGCCCTACTTCTTAGAGGTATAGAACAAGTGAAACGTCTTACGCCTATTTTAATATCGTCTTTGAAACTGCACGTAAATACACATCAGAATCGTAAGTTAAATATCTCAAATTTCAATTCTTCTGAAGTTGTAAGGTCCTTTGTAGAAGTGAAATTTGTTAATGTTTTATCCTGTTATCTATTATCGATTAGGTCTGGTCATATATGTAGCTACTTTAACGATGGTTACGTCCATATACGTCCACTAAAAATTAGTGGTCAATGAACATGTGGTCCACATAGTTTATGAATAATGCCTATTTGAATTGCTTATGTTCACATGAGCTCGGATTTAGTTTATGTTGGCATCAATATGGTTAAATAATCTTAGCACAACGGTTAATCTTTGGATAGGTTAAGAGTATTTCTTATTAAACCCCTATCGAGTCTCTAGAAAGAATATATCATATGGTGATATGTAGCATATTAGTTGTCAATTTAATTCGTGTTTGAAATATTCATAGTCAGATTCTCACAACTTACTCTTTATCGAGTTCACTGTTAGTTATGTCATACTTTATCTATTTCACGCCCAATATGCTGTCGTGTGCAATGTTTAAGCTAGTTACACTTGTTTTATACAGACCTACCTGGAGCTGCTGAAAGTCAAGCGAATCGAGACTTCTTGTTGTCTGAAATGTCCAGTGAGATACATGAAATCATACGTGGCTTACAGCTTACCGAAACGGATTCATCAGAGTTATTCGATGATGACTTAGCAGCTATGCATATGAATAAAGCAGCTTTTGATAGCCGTCTACAGTTTGTCAGCGACTGGATTTCTGATTCGAATGTAAGTTGTCCGTATTTTTTGTTTATTGACGTGATATGAGATACTTGTAGAATATTTTTTGGTAACAGTTAATATACATTAGTACTTTTAAAACTTCGAGCCGTGATGCATAATCCCAGTCTAATATTTTAGGAAATAAGTTTTGTAAGTTATTCAGATATGTTTCAGTTGATGAGAGCCACTCAATTTCTCACCTACTTTTGTGTAGCACACTTAGTAATCGGAATTATATAGATTGGTGCATAACTGTATTTTATTGCTCGGTTTTTACAAAAATAGCTTTATACTACTGTGGGTAAGTTTCACTTTTTAAATGTCACCCTTCTGTAACTCAGCTTTCTCATCAGTAGTACTTCTTGTTGAGACAGATTGATAGTAGATGCTAGACAACACATCTTGACTTGATATAATTCAATATTAGTTTGGTTTACTTTAATCCAACGTGAAAACTACAAACCAACAAACTAGAGAGAGAGGAAATAAGCTAACAATAACAATTTTCTGATATCAATACCTACCATATCATTTTTTTTGCTGCTTATTTTTGTGTATGACGGCTGAAGATACTACTCAGCTGCCCAAACTCATGTTGATGTAACATTTAGATCTATAACGTAGCTTTCGAATTTCGCATATTTATATGTCTATTTAAACACATAAACATTGGTACAAGAAGACACCAAATATATACGCGCCGCGAATCGTTCGATATTTGTGAGGACTGGAATGTTACCCGGGCGTCCAAACCGAAGCAGGTTCACATGCCAGAACTACTTTGTCACTGCTCCCAAATATTCTGTTCTATGCTTCACAATCATTCTAGGATGTCCAGATGGTCCTGACGTTAAAATCATAGTTTAACATGGGAAAAAGATGTTAAACAGTTGATTAATTTTAAAATGAACAGATAGACGAAACTGATTTGTACTCGTTGAATACCTTTATCATTTATCATTTACCGTACTTAACTACCTCACCCCTCTTCTTTAAAGAGCAGAATGTCTTATTGTGTTGAACTCTAAATCCCTTTGGTTAAGCTCAGTTTGGTAATTGATATTTGTTTGGGTAAAACTATATAAGAATATTAAATTACTCATTACCGGTGACTTTTAGATTACTGTTTTAAGTGGTTTTCTATCTTTTGTCCAAGCCGCTAATATTCTGTATGTGAATAAAGTACTCGAAACCTGAAAATTTACAGCCTGGTTTGAAAAGCATCTGTTAACGAGTTTTAAATCTTTTGACCTAGTAAGTTTTAGAGAGGCTGTTTGAATTATTAGTTCTAACAAAATGAAGAGGTTCGTACATGAAATGTTATATTATTAATTAATTGAGTTTTTCACATCCTTTCGAAAACGTTCTTGTTTTATAGACAAGAATGAATGTTATATTTGTTTACGAAATACAGAACCATCTTAAATAGTAGTTGCCTACAATCTAAGCTACTTGTTAGCCGTTTGACTAAGCGATCAAAGCCAAGGAAACGAAGTCGTTAACATGATTAGACTAATATGTTATGCTTGATTTTTGAGAAATTGTTACAGTTCCTGATAATTACACTGTCCAACCCGATGTATAATGGTCACACGACCATTGGATATCAGTTTGGCTTTGAGTATCCTAAAATCACTAAGGAAAATCTTTGAAAAAAACATGGTTAGGAAGTCATTTAAATAAATTAAAGTTGTCTATTAATCCTACAAGGAATCATAGGCGGGACATCTTTTATTTAATCAGTGTATCTGTGTTTATTTTTAGATTGAGATGGGTACATAAAAATTGGAGCAGTTAGTTGTGTAAAGTTGTATTACTTAAGGATGAATTTATCACACCAACAGCTTCACAGAATAATGTAGGCGATTAAAAACTTTCTGTCTCTGTGTATATATTGTTTAGTCTTATTCTTTTTTAAATCTCCTGTTTATTTTTTCATCTCTTAGTGTTCCGTTGCAATGACAGCTGGTGAGAAAGCACTGAATCAAGTTTTGAATTCAGCAAGAAATTTAGCCAATTTAAATCAAACAAGTTCAAATAGTAAAGCAATAATCCATTTATGCGATGAATTAAACGATTATGCACAGTCACTTATTCACTTAAGAAGAAATGGTCATGTAAGCGTCTATTGGGTGATACATTATAACATATTTTTTTAATGTGTGACAGCAGTAACCTTTATACTATGTGTCTACTTTTCAATGTGGAATTTTAATAGTTTAGAAGGACACTACTGAATTTGTTGTTAACCTTTTAAGTCAAATGAATTTTGGTTCCACAAAAATATTTAAAAAGTAAAGTAAAATATACCGATGTGTCGGTCATAAATAGGCGCTATCCTTTTTAAATCAGATAAGGTTAACTTCGTACTACGTTTTAAAAAGGCATGGTCAGTAAAATCTAGTTTACTAGTTTTAGTCGGATGATACCCTCCTACACAAATATTCTCTGTTTTTGAGCTACAGTATAATAGTGATCAAACATAAAAATGCTCATATTATTTGTGTCGATTTATAGTTTTGATTTATTTTTGTTCTCAATTGATTTCAATAAAATCTTTTCCTAGTTGTACTGAAATACCGATCACCTTTTAAAGTTGTTCAGTCCTATCCATTGTGTACATCAATTCAAGTTGCTAAACCGCATTAGCACAGTGCGCTGAAACTATTTAAAAAAATACCAGTGTAGTAGAATTAGGAACAGTACCAGTAGTAATAGAAGTAATCAAGTATAGAAGTTATGATTATAGAAGAAAGTATTGATTCGTGGAATGAAAAAAACTAAGATAGTTTGGGAATTTAGAACCTAAAAACAGAGATTATGTATCTACATCCTTGAGACTAATTTTGAATTATTTTACCCATTTCGAAGTATTAGTTAGGATTGTTGTGAAGACCCAAACCAGGTAGTTTGTATGTATTTACATGGCTCCTCTTGTAATTGTCAAAAATTTCATGCATTAATACGTTGTCTCGATTTGGCAGTCTGTATCTTTCTTCCAACGTATCACTATACTAAACAACATCGTCCTTTCAGTCACTTGGTAGTTGACCGTAGTCAATACATGTCGTAACCATCTCAATCCGTGGAGGCTCACTATCTCATCAACCAATTTGTCATCAGTCCTTCAAAGTGTAATAATACTTGGATTATAAATTAAAATAATTCATTCCATGCCAGTTCTTGTTTTTATCGTAATTAGTTACTTCTTTGTTGCCGGACTTAACTTATTCAGTAGTTTATTATCAAAAACATATCGACTGAGTGCTGTACCATTTGTTTTACTTAGAAAACCAATTATTGTTTTGTTATGGATCGATTTAAAAATCAATTGATTGGTCAGTGAAGAATTGTAGATAACTGGGAAGTTACCCGTAGAGCCTAGTTTTTGCTTTACAAATTATGTATCCAAAACTTTCAATGTTAAGAACTAATCTTCAGAAACTAACCAGTATCGATTGGTTATAAAATATAGATAATTAATTTTTTCAGCATAGGGTTGTGGAGATTATTAAGTTTTTGATTGAGATCTTAAACCGATTGATGTTAGACCACCATTGAAAACCTGAAAGCACTGGACGGCCGTTTCATCCTATGGTGTTCTAGCATCAATCGGTTCATGATCTCAGTCAAAAACTTAATAATCTCCACAACCCTATACTGATGATTACCATCTGTTCACTAGTTACTGGCTCCGTAAGGGAATTCTCGGAGTTCTAGTGAGAAACCGTGACCAGTGGAGTTAACCTGTGTTGGGTAGAGACAGGTATCTACCTCAGTACAATGGAAAATGGTCGCTCAAATTTGTGGATTAGTTGAGGCTAGACATTAACACCATTGAATGTCAGCCAGCTTAGTGATTTAGAGGTTAAGCGTTCGCACGCTAGACTGGCGAACCTGGGTTCCAATCCTGCTAGCGGGATTTTGTGTGTGCACTTTTGAGGAGTCACACAATAGGACGAAACGGCCGTCCAGTGCTTCCAGATTTTCAATGATAGTCTAACACAATCCAGGATAAGGTTTAAATTATGCATTATATTTTGCATTTGAACAACAATCATAACTGTTAAGTACTCTAGAATTTAGTACTTCTTTCTTTTTTCTCTTCTCTGTCAATATCATTTTACGTCAGAAATATTTTGAATTCACAATCCCTCTCATTGTTATTATACTACTAATCAATCTTGTTTTTTTAAAATACCAAGTCAACATACCTATACTACATTCTTGCATATATGAATAGACAATTCATATGATCAATATAATAGAAAGAGATTCTTTTGATCCATATATCATAAATTATTAATAATGGAAAAATAACAGAAATCAGTTCTTCTTTTTCCCTTTTTTTTCCCCATTCTTAACTTTATTCTTGGCTTTTACACATAGAAATTATTTTACCTTTTATAAGTTTTACAATGTTTGTCTCAAATTCATGCATAGATACACTTACAAGTATTTATCTTCTGTCTCTCCGTATATATATATACTAAAAGAATGTAACTTGAGATTTTGTTTATTGTACAAGTAACATATTTCTGGGTGTTATTTAAATTGGTTAATGTGCCCTGAAGGACTGACTTTTAGTCGAATCATTTGTATACGAAATTATATATACACCTACGCGATTGTGATCGATTGTGGTCCATATCACCGAGAATCTCCAACTATTGGGTTACGATAGTTACGCGGACCCCAACCAAGTGATGTGTATCTACCAACATGGTTAAGATTAGAACTTAGTGACTTCAAGCACTGATGTTACATTTTAATTTGGCTGCCCCATAACTTTCTTCTAGCCATCTCCAACATTAGTTAGCATTGCGCATCGTGGTAATCGATATTCAGGTATACGTAACAATATATATATGAATTGGTGTTGTAAATAGATTATAGTGTATAGCTAGAAATTAAATATACACGATTGTAAAAGCCTACCGACTATGTCCAACCAACTCATATCGAAATATATAGCATATCATATTGGGTTAATTATGTTAGTAGCAATATTGTAACTTCACTTAGAGAATCTGATCAACACTAAGAACTGGACATAAATGATATTTGTTACTACTATGATCACTTAGTTGTAAGAATATCTAAGTCAGTCGGTGCCCGAATAAATTGGTGTTAATATATCAAATTGTGAATTTGAGTGATTCGGGTTTGAATCTTGTAAGGAATATCAGTCCTTTTATCCTCGTTTTTTGTGTATATCTCTGGTGTCATTGGGATACGTACATGTACAATCTATTCTTATGTATAAATATATTGCCGTGATAGTATATATATTCAATGAAATCCAAATCAGTTATATATAAACCTGTCTAATTATTTCATTATAGAGGTCTGTACAGTAAAGTAAACTTCGAAATATCATTAATTAATTAATTTAAACTATCACGATACCCTTTAATTTGTACAACTGAATAGGATTGTTAGTCTAAATGATTAATTTTGTTTGACAAATCAGTACACACTATTTATTTACTGAGTTTTGTCTTATAGGCCATAACTATAAATTTGGATACGTTTTTACAATTATATGTGAATTAGAATTAGTTTATCGTAATTAGCTAGGCTCCACAATGTATGTCTTTAAATTGTTATACTTAATTTCACAGAGATTTATAATTTTATTCTCAATCAGGCTATAATTATTGTAGACAAGTTAAAACTATCACATAACTTGCAAAGATAGTTTGTTGTTACATCATGATATCTGTTGTTAACTGTTTTGCATAATATCTAAAATCTCACCAGTTACATAACTATTAGTTGTTGAGGTGTAGTAAAAAGATTGATCTACACAGAGAATGATTTGATTATTCATCACATTGGTTCGAAATAGAGTCGTATTGTATTTGATCCACATTTATTTAAGGTCACTCTCTTTATATCTTAAACATTAAGTTCCTTACATGTATTTTATCTTTCAACATATGTGCTATATAAATCATTTGATTTGTGTGAGAGCTGGGATACTTTCCGAGTGCTCAGACCGAAACAGGTGGTTTTCCTAGAGAGTATTTAACCTAAAGGTCTGACCCACAAGGCATTGGAGCAACATAAAGAGATACAGTCTCATGTTAACCGGTCACCAACAATTGGTTCATATGCCATTTGTTCCTTCACGATCCCGAAGTCTATGTTCCCCATTGGTTTGGAATGAGAATTTTCCAACTCCCCTAGGTGGACACTCCATGTCCACTAACCCGGTTAAGCACCGGACATTCGATTTTCGTCCTCTCAATTTTATAAACAATAGCTCCGTCACGAGAAGGTAGTGAGTAGGACTTAAGTGGCAGCGGTTGTATGCACGTGGCCATGTGGGAGCATTTCGAGAGAGAGAGAGAGCTGACTCTTCTGAAGAGTTGCCTTATTAACTTAAGTGTTTGAATTTTAACTTACCTAATTTTGAACTCCTCTCCGTATCATTAGCCAATAACATATATATTGTTACCCGAAGATAGCGCTACACAAATCTGTACAAAAAAAGAGGAAAGTTAGTTGGGTCCTTCTTAAAAGATAAGGATTACAATTACTTCTAGTACCAGTTATTATTATCTTGTTTGTCTTTCTTATTATAGATTTCGTCCTTTAAATTGCAATTGTTTCTTTAAATGCATAGTTTACATGGTAACTATTTAAATGAATTCAATGTCGATTGGTATAAAAGTTTCCTCTATTTTTGTTGTTGAAATATTGGTATTTCTTTTTTGTATTTCAAATGATTATATCATTCTGTTTTATTATTATCCTTATTATTATTGGTTAATATCGGTTATTGATTTTCACTATTGAATAGGAATAACTTTTACTGTTAGAGTCAGCCAACTAAACTAATCAATTAAATGTATTGAATACTTTCAGCATTTGTCCTGTCATCTGTCAGTCGTAGAAAACTTTATATATATATATATATATATATATATATATATATATCTACTAATCTTGTTATTTCTGTCCCTGGAAAGTGTATTTTTCTAGTACATTATAGAGTTTGTATTATATCCTATATGGTATTCTGTCGTCTTTGGCATTTGAATAACTCCGTTCGCATCCCCTGCTCCCCCTTTTTTTTCTTTCTCTCTCTCTCTCTCTTGGTCTCCAGAATAATGTCCTTCATAAATTTTTTTTTGACTAAAGTATTTATTCTCGATTTATTATCCATTTACGAAATAGTACAAACTTTTGTCGTGTATTTGTATTTGTGTGTGTGTGTGTGTGTGTATGTGTGTAAGGGTAGTTAAGTGTACATATGTACATACATGTATGTTGTACTTTTCTTTTTTGTAAGGATGAAAATTTTGTTTGTGAACTGTTTTATGATTAAACCTGTCTTTATAGATTATCAATTCATTGTTTGTTTTATTTAGTACTTATTTGTAACATTAAGTTTCCCAATTAGTAAGCACTCAATGATTGACGAAGTGATTTGTGTATGTGTATGTGTGTGTATATATGTTGAGTTTTTTCTTCATTTTTAAGTACAAAGTTGATTGTGGATCAATTGAAAACATTATAAATGTTTGTAGTAAAACACTTGGAAAATTCAACACAGACTCGTTAGATCAGCTCAGGGAATATACAATAAATAATAGTCATTAGAGTTGGTCACTTACTGAATAGTGATCGGTTTCTGTCTTGTCTAGTTATATAATACTGACCAACTTACACCGATCAGATTGTAATATTTTTTTTTTCGGGTTAGTGTTTGTTTTAACGAGTTAGTTTTCTACAGGATGAGGTCACTAACTCTATGCCCAACCCTATTTTTGTATCCGGGCATGGAACTGGCAGTAACTTTAGAAGAACTACAGGTAGATTATGAAGACCTCAACATCTGAGGGAAAATACGGAATACAATAGACAGCTCAGAACCAATTAGACGATTTGGACTTCGCAGATGATCTGGCCCTCCTATCCCATACACACGAACCAATCCAGATAAAGACAGTCAGCGTAGCAGCAGTCTCTGCATCAGTAGGCCTCAACATACACAAAAGGAAAAAGTAAGATCCTCATATGCAACACGGAGAGCACCAATCCAATCACTCTTGATGGCGAAACTCTGGAAGATGTAGAACCCTTCACATACTTGGGAAGCATCATCGATGAACAAGGAGGGTCAGATGCAGACGTAAAGGTTATGATTGGCAAAGCAAGGGCCGCATTCCTTCAATTAAAGAACATATGGAACTCAAAACAACTACAACTATCATCAAAATGATGCAAGTATTTATCAATAGCTGTCTACGCAAGATACTCAACATCCATTGGACAGATACCATCACCAACAGCCTTTTGTAAGAGAGAACAAACCAGCTTCCATCTGAAGAGGTAATTAGAAAAAGACGATGGAAATGGATAGGACATACATTACGCAAATCGTCAAACTGCATCACGAGGCAAGCGCTAACTTGGAATCCTGAAGGGGAACGGAAAAGAGGAAGGTCAAAGAACACATTACGTCGGAAAATAGTAAGTAAGTAAGTAAGTAAGTAAGTAACGTTGTAATATGTCCACCACTCTAAGTGACTCAGCATCGTATCCACTGTGTTGAAATATTGGATGGTTGTTGTTGTAATTCGAAGTGGCCAATTCTGGGTTTGAAACTCAGTAAGAACAATAGCACCAAGATTATATATATATATATATATATATATATATATATATATATATATATATATTCAGCTTATGAGTGCTGAAACTGGACAGAGTATATCATGGTTTTCTCTGATAACCTATGAAACAAGCGATTTAAACTTATACGTGTATTCATCGAATTCTTATTTGATGGAATGTATTACAGTAGATGTTTACCGGTAATCACAGTACATAAATTATCATCCGATCACTTTCAATATATTTAAAAAATTACAGGAATATGAAGCTGACTGTCGTTTTATGTCCATTAGAAGTTACTACTGATTTAGCTAATGGTATTGTATTCAAATTATTAAATCGTTCAGACATACCAATAATACTAACGTGCGGATATTCTGTTCCTGTACAAGTGACCTAAACTGTGGTAGAATATAAGCGTTTGATCCATCTTTTAGAGTGATGGTCATCATGATAAGGTATTATAAACAATTTCAGAATAAATTTTGAAGGTCACTTAGTCTCCAGTGAATTAAAACTGTACTCACCATATGGTGTAGGAGTAGGTTGAAAGAAAGCTAGGCGCGACCAGACCATAACATGACACAAATCCATGAAGTCACTGACAAGTGGACTGTGTCATGTAGGTGTACACTACCTGGTTGGGATCCGCGAGACGATAGCAACCGATGATTACTTACTTACTTGTCTTACTCCGATACTTACTTTGAATGCATCTGTCAGCTGTCCTCCATGCACTGCTTTGCACTGTAGTTCGTCGTATGAGTTCCGGATAATATTGACAATCTTCTCAGGAACCCCGTAGTGTCGAAGGAGTTTCCATAACGTTCTCTTATCTACGCTGTTAAGTGCCTTTTCATAATCAATGAAGTTGATGTAGAGTGACGAGTTCCACTCAATTGATTGTTCGATGATGATCCGTAGTGTCGCAATTTGGTCTGTGCACGACCGGTCCTTACGGACTCCAGCTTGTTGATCTCGAAGTTGAGCGTCTACTGTGTCTTTCATCCGGTTCAGCAACACTGTTAAAGACTTTTCCTGGTACTGACAGTAGTGTGATGCTTCTGTAGTTTTCACACTTGCTCAGATCTCCTTTCTTTGGAAACTTGATTAGGTGTCCTTCTTTCTAGTCCATCAGCACTTGTTCCTCCTCTCAAATCTTCTTGAATAGAAGATGAATCATGCTTGTAGTTACTTCAATGTCTGACTTCAATGCTTCAGCTGGTATATTGTCGGGTCCAACCGATGATTAGGGACCTTAAATGACATGGCTCAAAATCGTTTTTATTGGTATAGGTGTATCCACTCTTTGTGTTCTCCTAAATTCTTATCTTCTGAATTCTTCATGTCTCGTTCTTTTTTCTCTTTCCAAATTTATTTCACTGGATTATACTCCTTGAATAACATTTTGAAACCCTAATGTTTCCGATTACTGTTTATACTTTTACTACCTCTACCACTATGGAATTTGAATCAACAATTGTATCTCTGTGCTACTATGGTATAGCAACTCGAATTGATATAGATACGTACAAAGTTCTACATTGTTGCTAACTGACTGACATCATATCAAGCAATATATAATTATTGTTTTACCTTTGAAATACTTTCAATTAGTACTTTTCATTTAAACAACAATTAGTCAAATGCCATGGTACGGCCGAGAGTGGGGAGAGTCCGCTCTCCCTCTCGAAATGCTCTCACATGACCATGCGTATATAGCCTCTGCCAGGGAAGTCCTACTCACTGCCTTCTCGTGGCGGGGGTGTTGTTTGCGAAAATGAGAGGACGAAAAGCGAATGTCCGGCGCTTTAACCGGATCCCAAACCAATGGTGCACATGGGCTCCAGTATGCTGCCTGAAGGAACAAATGGCGTATGAACCAATCGTTGGTCACCGACTACCATGAGACGATGCTCCACTGCCTTGTGGATCAGACATTCAGGTCGAAGGCTCTGGGTGTGGCCCCCTAAGAAAACCACCTGCTTCGTTTTGGGCATCCGGGCAGTATCACAGCCCTCACACAAATCAATTGAGATTTGTGTGGCGCATATGTACTTGGTGCCTCCTTGTACCTATACTTATGTGTTAAAATAAATAAATAAATAAACAATATTTCATAGTATATTACTGATTTTCTATTCCTTGTAAAGAAGTTCATTAGAAAAAAATAGATTTTGGTTGTTATTTATGTTATATATATAACATATGACAAATTGTCTCTAGTGTTTATCATTCATTACTTATTATATTGATGTTTTAATGAAATACCACTGTATATGTATATATAGCTTGTGTATAACTGAATATGTCGCGTTGTTCACTGTCATATTACCAGTTATTGGAAAAGTGTACATTATTATAATTCATTGGATAGTATTCAATTGATTATGTTCTTTTTCTTTTTATACTACTTAATCAATATCTTTAAATCTATATATATATGTATGCCTGTTTTTAGCCTTAGCAACAAATATCATGGTAATATTATAGAAAGTACATATTTTAAAAAGGTATTAATAATAACCTCATTTCTAATCATTTGGATACATTTAATAATTAATCGTTAGGTAAATATCAAAAAGATTAAATTTCAATTAGTTTATTAGTTACATAAATAAAGAGGATCTATACAATGTAATAATAAATTAACCATCAGAGAGGAGTTAAGTGAAGATTGTAATCATTCAATTCATAAGTCAATTGAAGCTAGACCATCATGGGGCATACAAATTCTGTTGTGCGACTGAAATTGTGGAGAGTTAGTACTCTTCTTCTGGAAATGCTCTCACATGGCCACGTGCATACAACCACTGTCAGGGAAGTCATACTCATTGTCTTCTGGTGACGGAGCTATTGTTTATAAAATTGAGAGGACGAAAATCGAATGTCCGGTGCTTTAATCGGGTTAGTGGACATGGAGTGTCCACCTAGAGGAGTTGGAAAATCCTCATTCCAAACCAATGGTGAACATGGACCTCAGGATTCTGAAGGGACAAATGGCATATGAACCAATTGTTGGTGACGGGTTACCATGAGACTGCATTTCCTTACGTTGCTCCACTGCCTTGTGGATCAGACCTTCAGGTTGAAGGCTCCGGTTGTGGTTCTGAAAGAAAACCACGTATTTCAGTTTGGGTACCCGAGTGGTATCACAGCCTACCCACAAATCAAGTGACTTGTGTAGCACATATGTATTCGGTGCCCCTTTATACTAATAGTTATGTGTTCACATAAATAAATTATATCACGGGATGCATAAATGTTTATGTGTTTAAATAAATAAAATAAAATAAGACCAATATGGAAAACCTGGAAGTACTGAACAGTTGTTTTATCCTAGTATAGGACTCCTCAGCAATGCGTATCCACGATCCTGCCACGCAAGATTCGAATCCAGGACCTATCAGTCTCGAACGAGAACGCTTAACCTTTAAATTACCGTGCTGTGGTTTGAATAGTTGATTGAAGTAAAATTGGGTAGAAACTTTCAATATGAATTATGACGAGTCGATTGAAGTTAAATGGTAATCATAATAAGATCCAAATCTAGTATGATTAGACAATTACAAAACTGTAATGAAAAGTAAAATTAATATTACCATTAGGTGATCGTCGATCTTTGTCACAAATTGATATAAGTTGTAATTTTACCACTGATAATTAAGTGTTCGTCTCAGTACCACATAGTTCTCAATTCAAATGCAAACAGAGTCTTGTGTGTACAGCTATCTGAAATGCTCTCACATGGCCACGCGTATATAGCCTCTGCCATGGAAGTCCTACTCACTGCCATCTCGTGGCATAACTGTTGGTTACGAAATTGAGAGGACCGAAAGCGAATGTCCAGCTCTGGGTGACATGGAGATTCTACCTAGGGGATTTGGAAAACACTGATTCCAAACCAATGGTGCACATGGGATCCAGTATCCTGACGGATGAAATGGCGTATGAACCAATCGTTGGTAATCGGCTACCTTACGTTGCTCCACTTTCTTGTGGATCAGATCTTCAGGTCGAAGGCTCCGGGTATGACCCCCCCAAAATACTACCTGCTTCGGTTTGGGCACGAGGACATTATCTCAGCCCTCGCACAAATCAAATGAGATTTTTGTGGCTCATATGTATTTGGTGCCTCCTTGTACCAATATTTATGTGTTCAAATAATGGTAGTAATAATAATAACAGCTATCCGGTTCTTTTTAGTTTTTAATGGGCTCCTAATTAACATTGAATTATGATGAATACAATCTACAAATTGAACTAAAATTTCCACAATTCTGTCCGACTAAAATTGATAAATATTTCACGTCTACTTTCTTGAGATGTAATCACTAAGGAAGACTAAAAGTTTGAAAATGCACTACTTCATTGGTTAAAGCTTCACTGGTTATGTATGTGTGTGTGTGCCAATGTTCATCTGTTGTGTTAAATACTTGAAGGGATACTTGAGATTTTTATTTTAATGTTGACAGTATGACCTGGCTCGATAAGTAGGCATTTGTTTTGATTTCTTTTGACTTGACCATGTTCCTTTGTCTAGGTTTCCTTGTTTGGCCAAATGAATGAAGAATTCGTTGGTACTTTATCAGTTGCATTTTTAACTTGATTTACTATTTCCTTTAGGGAAATAAGACGATAATTGAATGAATAGATTCGTTATCTTTTTTGGGTAATAATAAGTTGATATGTTTGTTTTACGATCTTTCTAACAATCTAATAAGCGTGTAGTAAGCACATTTTTGTTTCGACTTGTAAATTACTTACACCTGTAGCTCCCGATGGATCATAGGATGTCGACCAGTATTCTCCAACCCACTCTGTCCTGGGCCTTCCTTCCTAGTTCTATCCAATTTTCGTTCATTCTTCTCATGTCTGTTTCCGTTTCTCGGTGTTATGTGTCCTTTGATCTTCCTCTTTTACTTTGGCATGAGGATTCCATGTGACGCGGTTGGGTGTTTTCCTCAATAGATGCCCTATCTCTTTCAGCGCTTCTTTCTGATTTCTTCCTCCACTGGGATCTAGTTTGTTTTCTCACACAGTTATTTCTGATAGTGTCTGACCAAAGGATCCGAAGTATTTTGCGTAGACAACTGTTAATAAACACTTGTATCTTCTGGATGATGGCTTTCGTAGTTCTCCAAGTTTCCAACTCATACGGTTGAACTGTTTTGACATTTGGATTGAAAATTCTCACCTCGGTTTCGACTTGTAAGCTAGTGATCAAATGTGATTTTGCTAAAATTTGATGGTATCTGATTTATTGTAGGATTGTATTCACATACATATTTCACTGTAAATACAAAATCATGATTAGGTTAGCTATTCCTACCTACAGTTTTGATTAATATAACTCATACATAGTCCAACTTACCTTTCCTGATGATTACACATTTCAAAGGAATTTACTCATTGGACACATACATGTTTGGTTTATCGATAGGATGTTCATTTCCTGTTGACCAGGAATTATATCATGTGCAACTCGATAATTCAATTGCTCATTCGTTGTAAAACCACTTCATTTATATTTTATTTGATCAACTTAGTTATATATCTATCCCTATACATACGTTAACTATGGTTAACGTTGTTTGATTTCAGAATTGATTTACGTCACTCATATCTTACATATTTGTCGTACAACATTCAATACAGGTAAATTTCGTGTAATCAATACATCGAAGAGGTTCATTAATCTCATAGAGTTTCATAGGTTTGTGACCTCTGAGGAACTTTTTACACATCTTGACTGGAGTTTTTAATAAAGTTAAACATTGTATAGCAGGGTCTCCAGAAAATTTGTTTTGTTCTATATGGATCTTTTCGGCTGAATACACTTATACCATACTGCTAATACCTGTACCGCACGTTTCAAATAACAAAACTTCATCCATTGGAGTGCTGATCTTGGTTGAAGTCCTGGAGATCCCTCAATCTTTGGTTGATAACCTTAACTTTCCAAATGATTTCAAAATCCAGCTATTACTAATAAAAAATATATTCATTTTCTTCTATTTCTACGCAAAATTATAAACATCTATCTATGCATTGTCTTATTTCCTTTCCTGTCTAGCTTTAATATAACGGAATTTATTTTATTGAATGTGCAGAACCAATATAAACGGCCGCTAATATGCTTCCTACATGAATTTTTTTCCTGATTACATAACAGTCTTTTTATGATAGTCAATTAAAACAAAAGATAATAATTCTATTCTATGATTCTAATTATTGTGAATGGCGTCATTTAGTTAGCTAATTGTGGGAAAGCAGAATCATTTATGTTGTACGTACGTAACATTTAATTGCTTAGTTATATGATCGTATCAATAGTATTTGCGACCGATTATAGCCCTTAACTACTAACATTTCCAAAAATTTACTTACTTAATTTGCATGGATTTCAACCAAGGAGTCTGGTTTAAGTTACACTACTGAGTTTAGTAATTAGTGATTGTTTTTTTTTAGACTGATAATCACCTTCAATTCTCTTCAAACCTTCTTACATCAACCAATAATGTGTGTGTCGACGTAGGCGGTGCTCAGTTTTTTTTTTAAGTTATAAAGAGATATTCATTAACATGATTTAGTGTTACCAGTTTGTATCGAACCCACAGTGTATTGTTATTTTCTGCATCAAATCAAGAAAAGTTATTCATATCAGTTCAACATATATACAAGTTATTGATTCCGAACAGATGATAGTTATTTATTCATCAATGTTCAATATACGTATTTTTATTTCAGGGTAATGGATCAGAAGCAAGTCATATTGCCAATACACTTAGTACAAAATTAAATCAATTATCTAGATTATGTAAAGATTTAACATTACGTGATAATAATGGTGATGGCGTTGGTGATCAACAGCATCATACATGTAATCCATTATTTCGTTTGGCTAGAACACTTGAAGGTAAACTAGTTCAAGCTCAACGTTGGTTAACTGATCCTCGTGGTCCATTACGTCATGTTGGCTTAGAAGCATGTCGTTCATTAGCTCAAGGTGCAAGAAATATTATCATGTCATTTGATAGTATTGATATTTCTGCCAATAACAATAAAATAAATGCTAACAGTAGTCCAACTGAAGACAAAGGGACAAATGATGCTTGTTTAGAATCATGTGAACATGTTGAGAGAGTTTCTGACAAACTTTTTGCAATATCTTCTCAACCATTAAGTAAGCACCGTTACTATTATTTCGTTCTCTTCTATATATGTTAATCCAATGTACAAAATATTAATCATATACAAGTTCCACACTTGTTTTCAGCATGTAAAGTAAATGCAGTGAATTTTAATTTTTTGAATAATCCCAGTTATATTAGGTATATGCTTTTTGTGGAAGGGTATCATAGTGGTGCAGTTATTCGACACTAAACTACTAAGTCGAAAGCTCAAGTCCTACTTCTACATTTTCTCTTCGGGTTAGCCAAGTACACGAATATATACTTTTTAAATAAGTAACAAAATGTATGTCTATTACTCCAGAACCGTGCTATTTTTGTCAACATCACCAGGAAATCGAAAATAGACATGTTCCTCAAGAGTCACTGAAGTTCTCACTTGATACAGACATATACAAACGACTTAATTGGTATTATCGAGATACCATATAATGAACACAAATTAAATATCAGTATAGGGTTATCAGGTCCCGATAAGCATAATGAATGGTAACTTTTGGGATCCATTTGTGGACCAATACTAAACGTATATTTTTATCGTATAATTGTTAAATAACTAAATTATTCATATTCATATTTCTCTTATTATAAACTTTATTTTGACCTATGAACGTTATTATACGTTTTACCATTCTTGAATTATGCCCTGTTTATTAGTCACTACCTCCTTCATTCACAGACACTTTTGGCCAAATCTTGTACAAATGTTGTTTCCTATTTTATGGTACTGTGTAGTGTTTGATTGGTATATAAACCCCGTATGTTTGAAATAAATGATTCATATTGCAAAGGCTGAGATTGGTGTTCTGGACTTAACTGGCTGGGCTAAGCGGAAAGCAGGACCAAACAGGACTCTAGACTGCTCGTACGGGTTTACGCTCAATTGATCCGATCAATAATTCACTACTCTCTAATTGGCAGCCACAAGTTAATAACAGGGGTTATGGAGATTGGTTAAGTTTTTTGATTGAGATCATAAATCGAATGATATTAGGCCACCATTGATTAAATTTAACCATGAATACCTTTAGATGCTAGCTCAATTATCTAAAGTTTAAGTATTCACATACAAGATCAATCGTTCCTAGGTTCGAATCCCGCGAGCAAGATTTTCAATAATGATCTAACATCAATCAATTCATGATTTCAAACAAATTAAAATAATGTGAAAAATGAATGACATTATTAATTAGCAAAATTTAGTAAGAATAATAATTAGAAAATGAAGTATGTACGTGGGTATTATTCACATGTAAATACCATAAAACAGTTGATATAATTAATCACTATGTAAATGTTATTATCACATGATATATCTAAATACTTTACATGTTCCTAAAATTGTGTAAATTTTTTTTAAAGAGCTAAATAAGAGATCAAAAGTACATTTTAGTTTTGGTTTATTGATGGTGTATAACATAACAGTGATAATCTTTCATTAACATTTTAATTTGTTATACCCCTATTTAGCTCTTAAATGCCCTGATATAGCAGAGGGTGTAGAGAATTAGCTTTCCTTCTCGAAATACTCACATATTGTCATATGTATATAACCATGTTGGGATGGCCACTGAGAAGCAGAGAACTTAACAAGCCATTGATAGGGAAATCCTACTCACTGCCTTCTTGTAGCATTACTGTTGTTTACGAAATTGAGAGGACAAAAAGCGAATACTCGATGCTTTAACCATGTTGGTAAACACTTAGTGTCCACCTGTGAAAATTGGAAAACCCTCATTCAAGGATCCTGAAGGATGAAATGGCGTATGAAACAATAGTTGGTCGCCGGCTAACATCTCCTTATGTTCCTCTACTGCATTGTGGATTAGACCTTTAGGTTAAAGGTTTGGGGTGTGGCCCCCCAAAGAAAACCATCTGTTTCGGTTTAGGAACCTGGGCAGTATCACAGCCCACATACATTCAATTAAATAAATAAATCTATTTGGATTATAGAATCACTATTTACACACGTTATTATATCGTCAGTGATTATTTTGATGTTCACTTACCATATAGAAGGATAAAAGGAAGCTGAAAAAACCATTTGAAGATATATTCTTAGCGAAACATGTTGGTATTCGAAGCGGCATTATTGTTGATACATGGTTTCAGTCAGTTTACGTATATAACGTTTAGTTTTAAATGTATAAAGCCATTGAGTATAGGTCTTCATTTAGAACAAAACAGTTTACCAAATGATCCGATATCTTTTGTTGATTATCCGAATGTGATGTCGATTCCTCTTGGATGGAAGTTCTATATTCCAACTATCGAACGATAGTTTAGTTTACAATTGATTGTATGTAATCATCAGGATACTTTGGACCTAATTTTTTTTGCTAGTTGTGTAAAATCTTAAGGGATCTGATGTTCTTAGTAGGATCTAACCAAACATCACTCAGCTCCACGATCTGATACTTGACCACTAAACGTTTCAGGCAGCAACTGATCCCACGTAGGACTGACATATTTACAACCGATTGATGACAAATCAATGCTAAATGTCATGTTTGTCTAGTCCTTGGTGCTGATAGAATCCTATCAATGTAGTTTCAGCCTGGTCACTTGTCTACGTGGCTCAGTTTGGAATCCCATATTTTGAATCAGTTCCTTCAAGACAACAGGTGCACTTTGCTAACAAACGGCAGTTAACACGTAACATGGTTTCAGCACTTCCTGCCACCCTCAGAACATCCCAACATTATGGATATTATGCTAATACTTAAATCGGTGGTCACATTTGAATTTGATTGATAGGACTTGATCAGGATTTAGGATTAGACAAACACGACACTGATCACTACTCAGTGATTCTTTAGTTATAAATGAATAGTACTTTTCCGTTGTTGCTTCATATAATGTCAGTTCATGACGAGAACTATGGACGCATTAGTTCTAAGTTTAGTATTTCAACCACTGAACGGTAAGTTCGTTTTACAACTAGTTGGATGATGTCACAACTTTTTTTCTCTATCTTACAATACTCTAATTTAATTGCATCAATAAACAATTTTTATGTTTGTTTGCATTGTTCTTTTTTCTTTCTGTATAAAATTATCAGCGGCAGAAAATGAAATCCATCAACAGGATTTAGCAATGGCTATCAGTCGTAGTTTGGCGTATATATGGCAAACATTAGAGAAATTATTAACAAGACAAATTGCTGAAGTTTACACAGATCTTGTTGGACCATTACGTCAATTAGTAGAATCTGCATCTCCATCATCTGGTAATTTACCAGATCAAAATGATTACAATGTGAAAATGAAAGAATTTCTAGTAAGTGTAAATAAAATTTACAAACTATGAATTACACATACTAATTGTATGAAACCAATAGTTTACTAGTTATGAAGTATTCAACTTTAAACAGAATATCTGGTTTAAATACACGAATGTCCAGCTCTTTAACCAGGTTAGTGGATATGGAAGATCTACCTACGGGAGTTGGAAAACACTGATTACAAACTAATGGTGCACATGGGTTCCAGGATCCCGAAGGACCAAATTGCTTATGAACCAATTATCGATGACCGGCTATCATAGGACTGCCTTGTGGATTAGACCTTTAAATTAAAGAATTCAGATGTGACCCCCCTAAGAAAACCACCTGCTTCGGTCTGGGCACCCGGGAAGTATCAAAAATCAAGTGACCTATGTAGCGCATATGTATTCGGCGCCTCTTTGTGCTATTATTTATGTGTTCAAATAAATAAATCAAGTACATTCATCGGTCAATATTTGTTGCTCTTTTTTGCATGTATACTCCCACTGTAAACTGAACAAGCTTCATTATACAGATACAACCTACAGTAATGTCTTTCATTTTCTTGAAACCTGACTACAAATTATGTCTGACTTTGAGTTTAATATCTTAAAGTCATTCATAATATATATATATATATATATATATATATATATATATATATATATATATATATATTATTCATTCATTTTGACTGAAACATAAAAACCGGGATACAACAATCTGTATGATTGAAGGTTATTTGGAATATATCTTGAATTCATAATATAAATGGGGATGGATCGTGAACATAAGTGTCTTCTATTATTTGTGGTCTAGTAATATAATCATTTAACTGTTAATAATTGATTAGTAACGTTTGTGATTTCTCAATGCTGATATTTAGGACTACTGTTGATTACTCTCGATTGTCATCCTTAGCGGATTGCTTCGACGTGACATTTAGTCACAAATTATATTATACCTTAGTAGATGATGTGTTGTTGTTTGGACTTTAAAATATCGAACCGTAGACTTCACCTGAAAAGACCGTAACAGGACGAATAACGCTTTTTTTGTATAGTTCACTGCTAGTCAATTATCAAATATAATATTTTAATAATCATAACACAATTTCGAATAGTATTCTCTATCTGCATATCTTATTCAATAAATCTTGAAGTTAAAAATTAACAACGTTGGATGTTGGTTGGCTCATTTGTCTAGTGGTAAAGCGCTCACATGCGAGATTGGGTCCTGTTGATGCGCACTGCTGAGCAGTCCCACGATAAAATGAGACAACCGTTTAGTGGTCCCAGGTGTTCCATGATGGTCTAGCTTCAATTGACTCACTATCTTAACTATTACTATACTATCCACACAAAAAAAAACTGACATTAAACAATAAATCTTTATCATTAAAGTTATGCTAATTATTTCAACGTTACAGTCTATTTAACTCTCAATTATTATCGTTATTCTGTGCTCTTTGTAACAAAATAAAAACAAATAAACCAACTAAATAATGATATCACTGTTAATACATTAATCAATGTCATTTTTATCCAATTCACATTACTATGGTAACACATATATCATTTGATTAAGACATATGTCATATCTTCTTGAAGTACTCATTATCTCTCTATGATTCCTTGAATCATTACGATAACTTCAATTATCGATGTTTTTGTTTTCCTTTAATAACTCTTATATATTGATTTACTAATGATAAGTCTTGCTACATTGAACGCGATATTCGGTTCCTAAGCTATTCTCGTAACTCTCAAGTTGGAACCATACAGCGACCTGAACACAAGAGAAAAGACACAAAACTATGCCAGAAGCACTTTACTCCAAAGGTTCGTTTTAGTACAGAAAATATAGTGTTTTTATAGTATGTTAGGATATCCTTGGGTTTCCCGAAGATTCTGGAATGCTACTATGTTTAGTGGCAGTATGGTAATCAGCCAATCAGAAACTTAACATATGACTTTTCACTTCCTTGATGTTTCTGGCTAAAACTTCAAGTGAACGCTGATTGGATGAAATGCTTCTTAGTGTTTCCTGATCCTTGCTTGTCTTTTGCGATAAATTTTCTGGATCACCCCAACACCTTCTCCTTTCAAAAAATATGACCTATTTTTCGGGTCTACTTGCAGCTTAATAACTGCTTTTCTGTGACGTTCGGACTTTCTTGGTATCCAGCATCTATGAGTGTCTGTTGGGGTTCCTGTCATTAGAGTATCTGGATATCACCCAAACAACTAATTAATAATATAATCTAGAATTTGAAAGAAATAAGATTAGTTTCTTACAAATTATATTGTTTTCTATCTTATTTCTAGTTTGTTTATTTTAAATGAATTTGTCTGTATAACTTACATTCAATTGTTTACTTTAGATGTATATGTTTAGTAATCATTTATAGTTATAGGTAAATCAAGTGAATAGGTTGTTGTGTTTATCTTCTTCTTCTTCTTCTACTATTACTACTACTACTACTACTACATCTTCATCATCATCATCATCATCGCCGTCATCATGATCTTTTTGACTGATTCCTTGTAAAAATAACAATGATCATAAAAGATTCCTCTTGTTATTAATTGACAATCAAAAGTATTTTAAAGTAAACAAATGTAAGAATAGGTTTAATGTGTTTACCAAAGAATTTTTCAACTAATGATAGAAGATTATATGATTGTATAGATTTATTAGAAGTAATAGATGGAAAAGAATTTGTACGAATTCGATATATAAAGATGATTATTATTGATAGAATAAGTTATAGATAATGGCTAATTCAATTGTATAAGCGAATATAATTACCAAATCTTAGAAATACAAATAAAATGAGCTTAAAAATGAAAATGTTTAAAATAATCTTTAACAACTGTTAACAAAAGTTCCCCCTAAATGCACTGGTACAACCGAGTGTGTGGAGAGTCAGTTCTCGTTCTTGAAATGCTTTCTCATGGCTACGCGTATACAGCCACTGCAGAGGAAATTCTACTTAGAGTGTTCTCGCGGCATTACTGTTGTTTACGAAATTGAGAGGACAATAAGCGAATGTCCATCGCTTTAACCAGGTTCACGGATATGGAAGATCCACCTAGGGGAGTTGGAAAACACTGATTCTAAAGCAATCGTGCACATGGGAACCAGAATCTTAAGGAAACAAATGGCGTATGAACCTATTGTTGGTCACCAGCTACTATGGGACTGCATCTCCTTACGTTTCCCTACTGCCTTTTAGATCAAACCTTTATGTGGAAGGCTTGGGGTGTGCCCTTTAAGGAAACCATATCCTTCAATTTGGGCACCTCGCCCACACCCACAAATCAAGTGACTTGTGTGGTGCACATGTATTCGGTTCCCCTTTGTAACTATATTTATGTGCTTGTGAAATCTGACCTCTCTGGTTTGAGGATGTTAAACGACTCTCTCGTTGATCATCGTTGTCTCCGATGGATTGCCGACATTCAGTGGCAACATGTTAGTAATGCAGAGGTTCGACATCGTGTGTTCGAACACAGCAACAATTATCCAATTAGTGTCACTATCTTGAAACACCGACTTTGGTGGCTTAGGTATATCTTGTGAATTTCGTCTCAGAGAATTCAACGTTGTCCATTATTTGTCGACTCTGGGACAGGTGGAAAAAGTGGAGGTGTTCAGTATGTGACACGGTGTCGTGGTATGAATGGAAGCTGTAGAGGACTTGATTCTGTTGGTCGTTCACGACTCCCTGGTTGAGGTCTTAGTGATGGTGCAACACAGTGGCTAGAGACATAATCGGATATGGCTGGGAATAAAAGCCAGTGGCGATCCTGCTGTAACTTTCTTTTACTTTCTTCATATAGGTAAACGTAGCTTCTTCAACTGAAGGAATTCTTTCTGGTTGTATTTTTCTTAACTGAACTGTCTCTCCCATTATTATTTCACTCTCATACATTAATTTCTGTTTGTTATTGTTCCTTTTATTATACTCACTTTACATTCTCTATCTCTTCATAACCCTATTGTTATTGTATGATCCATATGTATTCGTTGCCTCCTTGTACTAATGTTTAAACAGACATAAGCTTTCACTATACTGTACTGTAGATCCAATATCCATTGTTATACAATTTGCAACTAACTTCACATTAGCCCTATTTTTCGCGATAGCTGTTTAGTTGTTAATAAAATATTGTTTATTTTTCTGTTTAAATCCTATGCTTAGAAACCCCTAGATACTGTTATTGATTTATTGACTGCTTTAGTGTTCTAGCACTATTTTAAAGTAAGCGAATGAAATCAATATGTATTGATAACTTACTTCAACTTCCCTAAGAGATTAATTTCATTATTAAGTTATTTAATACATTATTATCTCTTGGAATAGTAAATAACCGTTGATGGTTATGTAATTGTAAAGGATTATTATTATTTATTTGAACACATAGATATTGGTACAAGGGGGCGCTAGATACATATGCGCCAGATAAACCTCATTTGACGTATGTGAGGGCGGTGATACTGCCGGGGTGCCCAGACCGGTTATTTAATTCTTTGAATTGTGAAGGATTACTTTTACCTAATTTAATTATTTGATCAACTCCAAGAAAATGTCCAAGAATTTTTATTTGTTATTATAATAAAATGATGAATGTCTGATGAGATTCTTCTGTGTTGTTCTTTCTTTGAACACTATCCAATGCATAGAGTTTTAAAAACAACAAAAAGAAAATTGTAATTTTGTAATTCTGTATATTTAACTTTCTTTATAACATAACTTCTTGATTTAAGAATATATTCACTTAGAAATTGTATTACTTTGTATTAGACTCAATGTAATCAACTTGTTAATACTGGAGAATTAGCTGCAGCTACAAAATTATCCGATGTATGGCGTTCTGATGCATTACGTTGTTTAACTAGTCAACTTAATGAATTAGGTGCACAAGTTGTATTAGCTGGTCGTGCAGTTATTCTATCAGCTGATCCAAATTTACAATTACAACCTGGTGGAGCTAGTTTAAAACAAGCTACATCAGATCATTTTCTTATGATGCGTCAACATTGGACAGATACAGCTGAACGTATGAGGGCATTAGTTGATGAAGCTGTTGATGCTAATGCATTCATAGCTGCTCAAGGTAAGTTGATTTATGTTAGTATGCATTGTTAATATTACCAGATCGATATTTGTACTTATACATATCAAATGTTCTTTGGACTTTGTAGTTCGGAACAATTGATTAATTTAAAGAATAGATGAGTAATGGCTAATAGTGTTTTGTCCCTACGTCCTGTTAGTTGGCTGAGTATTTTTTTCATCCTACTGTTAGTTTTCACATTTGGGACTCAAACTCTTACTACTGAATATAATTAATTATTTTGTATATAAATTTAATTAAAATGTATATTACTTACCTTCATCATTTATTACGGTCATACAGTACAACTACTAACAGAATTTATGGTATTGTTTCATGAATTAATCACTACTTATTTGTTAAAATCTAGTTGTTATAAGTTGTATGTTAAATAACTGTGATCTAATACACAACGACGCATTTATTTTGTTTGCTATACTTTGTTACATTGCGATATGAGAAAATTGTCAACACAAAGAAACGTAATAGTGGGGTTAGACGCAGGGTATTAGGGAATGATGGTAAATCAGTTGATTAGGTTGTGAATCTTCATCACATGAGATGGTTAGACCACATGTGACGTATACCTGAACACCGATTACCATGACGCGCAGTGATGACATGTGTTGAGGATGGTTGGAAGAATGTTATGGGTGGCCAAACCAAAACGTTACATCAGTCCTTCAAGACACTAACTTCTGGTCTGAGCCATGTTGGTAGATGCAGAATACTTGGTTGGGTTCCGCGTGACCATTGTAACCAATCGTTGGAGACAGGGTTCAGAATCGATCACAATGGAGTAGGCGTATACACTCGTTGTCTGCCCTTAAACTATGAGATTAAAATTGATTTATATCTTTCTTTCTTCCTGTATTATATCCTTATACACAATCTTCCTTTTATATATTACTACCATTGAAGTAACTACTTCCATGTATTCAGTGTTCATCCTGTTGTGCTAATTAGTGAGGTGTGGCAACATGGACTGATGCATGTGTGCCTGGTCCTACATTGTATCTGACTGACTCAGTAGGTTATGACTTTGAAAATAGTGCGTCATATAGGTACGTGTATCTACTCGTTCCTGATGTTTTGGTACCAGACATATTTTTTATTTCGTCATTGTTAGTCCAAGTTTAACTTACTTATTTACTTACGCTTGTTACTCCTTATGGAGGAGCATAGACTGAGTTCAAGTTTAAAGTGCTGTCAAATTTTATATTTTACTATTCACTAGCCCAGTGCCTCAATGAATAACAAGTTATCTGTATTTAATATTAGTTTGTATAGATGCGAGTCTCTTAAATAGTTACAATTTCATCAGGATCACATATATACTTTTCTATTATGTCCTGATCACTACGAAATCAGATCTACAGTTTCTTACCACTTGTTTTCGACTATCTGTCAATGGTGCTAAACTGTTATTATGTCATTTTATTTGGATTTCTTATATTAGCAATCACTTTTCATGAGATATATTGCCTAGAGGTCGCCAGATCTGCTTTACTAGTTACTGACACTAACCATTATAACGTAATAAATCTGTTTTTGGTTAAGAGTTGTGTTATATCCTAGTGAAGATTACATTACGAGTAACGTTTAAGACCTATTCATGGACTAATATTATTTATATATTCTCATGGTATAAATATCCAGTAACTAGATTATGTACATCTATATTCCCCTTGTTATAAGCTTTATTTTAACCTAGATATTATTATTGTACGATTTACTGTTCTTAAGCTATGTTCAGTTTATTGACTACTGCCTCCCACATTCACAATCACTTTTTAGTTTTATTGTGTACAAATGTTATTTCCTATTTTATGGTGTGTTACGGTCTGTTTCTTTGATATACAAACCCAGTATGTCTGAAATAAATGATTCGATTCGATTCGCTTAGTGGAAGCTGGTGTTGGTATTCTGAACTCAAGTGGACGGGCTAGGCGAATATAGGATCAATAAAGACGCTAAGCTGCTCATACCGGTCGAACTTCATTGGTTTGGCATAGTGCTAAGATTGTATAAGTCGTATTTTGATTGGTGGGTAAATCATATGATGACTTTTCTTCTCTTTCCAAATGTATTTCACTCTGTTATACTCCTTAAATAACATCTAAAAACCCTAGTGTTTCCGATTACTTCTTATACTTTTGCTACATCTACCACTATGGGATTTGAATCGACAGCTGCATCTCTGTGCTAATTTAGTATGGTAACTCGAACTGATCTACGTACGTACGAAGTTCTACGTTATTACTGACTGAATGACTGAGTGATTAATTATTCCTCATTTAAATATATCTAAATAACCTAGTTTTATCCGTAACCACCGATTTTGACATGAACTAACCTAAAATTTGTGAAATGTTCATATCTATGTAATCAAATTTAATAAAAATATCTGACTTTATTTGTTATCCTCATTCATTATTGCAATTTTTTGTTACAATAATAGTGCACGATCATTATTATAACCATAAAAATCTTCAAACGAGACTATAATCTGTGAATGACTCTAAGGGTTTCTAAGAATGTGATCTTATGTAACTTCAGCCTGTTATTATTTTCAAAATAGGGTTAGTAATGAGGATTATAAATTGGTACAAAGTTAGGTTTTGAGATTTGGATTAGGGGATTTCATTCCAAAATTACATCAGTTATAATGCAAAAATGCTTTGTTTATCACATGGCTAAATAAGGTCTGCAAAAAGGTTCAAGAGATGCTATCTTAGATTTAATTGATTCGCCCGTAAATTATAGTCTTCCAATCGTCATTGCAAGTCTTAATGACATTATTTAATACTGATATTTTGTAGTTAATTATTCATTGAGTATCGGCTAGCGTTACGTTAACATAGATCTTTAGTGCAGATCGATTTCCGTCAGTTAAGTTACAATATAACCATTGATTTGAGTAACTCGACACCGCGTTCACTGTGTTGAGATGTTATAGTCGCATCCCGACTACCTTTACCCACCTAATATCCTTATTCTATACAAAATAGCTAGTTTCGAGAAACAGTTATGATCAGTTTGTACAAGGTATATTACAACGATTATTGTTTAATATTATTCATTTAAAGTGATTTTCCCCACAGCAATATCGATTTGAAATATATGACTACGCGAATATTGAAGTCTGTCCCCAAATGCCCTGGTACGGCCGAGAGTGGGGAAAGTCCGCTCTCCCTCTCCAAACGCTCTCACATGGCCACGCATATACAGCCCCTGCCAGTGAAGTCCTACTCACTGCCTTCTCGTGGCGGGGGTGTTGTTTACGAAAATGAGAGGACGAAAAGCGAATGTCCGGCGCTTTAACCGGATCCCAAACCAATGGTGCACATGGGCTCCAGTATCCTGAAGGAACAAATGGCGTATGAACCAATCGTTGGTCACCGGCTACCATCGGACTGCATCTCCTTACGATGCTCCACTGCCTTGTGGGTCAGACAGTCAAGTCAAAGGCTTGGGGTGTGGCCCCCTAAGAAAACCACCTGCTTTGGTTTGGGCACCCGGGCAGTATCACAGCCCTCACACGTATCAAACGAGATTTGCGTTGCGCATATATATTTGGTGCCTCCTTGTACCAATATCTATGTGTTAAAATAAAATAAATAATATTGAAGTCTAAAATGCTGTTTTAGATGTACTAAACTTGTATAAACCAACTATTTACTTCTCTATCTTTTTCATTTGTTCTTCTGCTACTGACAACTAGTTTGCAATGAATAATAATCTAATAATCATGAGTCACTTCACCTTGTGTAACCTAGTTTATCCACCAAGGGTTTCATAAAAAATTTTGTAACCTTAAGTTAAGTAAAAAACCTTAACTTCATAATTGAATCACTTTATTATTGACTATTAGAATTAGTGACGATAACAATTTGACTAGGTAAAAACATGTAGTCACGGTTATTAAAACTACAAGTTGGTTCCATTTGAGAATCACGATGTTCAATGATGTGGTTCGAAACCACTAATAGTGGAGTAAAATTAGTCACTGTTGATCTTTCGTTGTATTCTAAATTACACTTTTCATCCATGCATACCTTATCATTCTGTCTTTCTGAACTAATTTCTCACTATCATTTTGATAATTTAATCTCATCAGGCTTAGGTAATATGATAGCTTTGGTAAGATCCTACGTTGATTCTGACTAACCGACTAAATAACATTGTAGATATGGTTTTTCACTCGATTCAATGTACATTTACAAAACTCGACAAATTAAGAAAATTTCACTAGTTGATATCATGGATCAATTGAAGTTATACCACCATGGAAAACCTAAAAGCACTGAACGGCCGTTTCGTCCTAGTGTGGGACTCCTCAGCAGTGAGCATCCACGATCCTACCCCGCGCAAATTCGAACTCTAGACCTATATGTCTCGCGCGCGAGCGCTTGAAGTTGGACATTAATACCGTTGGATTCCGGCTCAGTGGTCTAATGGGTAAGCGCACGCGCGCGAGACTGATACGTCCTCCGTTCGAATCTCGCGGAGAGTGGAATCGTGGATGCTCACTGCTGAGGAGTCCCACAATAGGACGAAACAGTCGTCCAGTGCTTTTAGGTTTTCCATGGTGGTATAACTTCAATTGACTCATTATTTCAACTATTGAAATTATAAGATATTACTTAATTAAAAACGAAGTGTTTTGTTATATAAACCTTATTATCTCATCATTTAACCAGATATATAATATGTCTTCAATAATATGAACTTATGACCTGATTATATAGTTTGTTTAACAATTACAATATAAGGTTGTGCATTATTTATTATGCAGAAGGTATGTTAAAGTAATCTGTGTCCTTATCGAAATTTCTTTTATTTATTGTTTTTTTCTGTCAATAGTTATGTGTTATTTAATACACGTTATTTTTGTTATCGATCAAGAGCCAATGCTGAGATAAAACATCAAGTTTTAAGATAGATGGCAAATAGGTTGATATGATTGTATATCTGTTAGGGACGAGCTTCAGGTGTTATCTCTACTGTAACAAGACAATCGTCCACGTAAATGTTCCCTCGTAAGGTGGCCTTTGCTTTTTCATCGAACAAATCTCGGTGGTCTGCAGCTGTACGTCTTAAAGCATAGGTAGCACAAAACGGAGAAGATGTAGCCCCGAAAGGATATACATGCAACTCAGTGGGAGAGTCAAGATTACCATCAGGATACCATAAAAAGCTGAAGGCCTTTGCATCCTCTTCAGGAAGACATACCTGAAGGAACATTTCCTCAATGTCTGCTGACAATCCAATTTTATGCTTTCTGAATCTAAGCGAAACCCCCACTAAATCGTTTGTAAAATCCGGTCCAGAATGTATACAATCATTTAGAAACCCGCTTTGTAATTTAGTAGCACAGTCAAAGAGTATTCGAACTTCATCTGGCTTTTTAGGGTTAAACACGGGGTAATGTGGAGTAAAATACCTTTCTTCTTCGATAGCTTGAATCACTCGAGACAAATATCCTTTACTTTCGTGAGTGTCTAATATATTAGCATACTGTTTACAAACATGCTAGTCCTTCAATAACCTTTTACTCAGATGAATCAATCGTCTTTCTATTTCACGTTTATTCTTTAGAAGTGAGTGCCAATTCACTTTCCAGGGTATCGGCACTCGATAGTGTCCGTCGAACAATATTGTTTGTTTGTCGGTTATTTCCACAATGGCCTTATCGCATGGTGACATAACAATCTTGTCTGAGTACTTATTTTCGGAAAATTCGTGTTCGAATATTTTGAGAATGTCGTCCTCGATGGAACTCTTTGTTTCCAAACAGTTTATGAAGGCTGAGGTTTTACTAACTTGACCTGCTGGCCTTGATAAAGCCCATCCTAACATGGTTAGCGAAGCGTAAGGTTGTTTGGGCTTCCCGATACGTTGATCGAGAACCCAGTGAGCCTCTGGAACGTCGACTCCAAGTAACAAACCTACTCTGTCGCATGCTATAATAGGTAGCCGTACACCTTTTAAATGTTTCCATCTTTTTTGGAAGTCGGTCGGTGGGATTTCCGCCTTTTTAATAGGTGAAGTTATCGATAGCGTATGCGCCTTCGATCTTTATCCGGTTATTTTTATCTAAGGATTCGATTTCGAAACTAGTAAGTTTGGCGGTCTGAGATAACTCTCCGATTACAGAGGATATCTTCAATCGAGTCGCTGTACCCGAAATTCCTACTTCCTTGGCTACATCACTAAGTAGTAGGGTCGTATCTGAACCGTTATCTAACAAGGCATATGTATTTACGTGTCCTGTAGGGCTACATAACCTGACAGGTACAAATCCCAAGTACGTTCCAGTGTGCTTGTTTAATGTCAGGGTCTGTGTTGTGAAGAATTTTATGATGGCGTCGTCGAAGATTTACTCTTCTCACTGATCACAAGCCTCTTCTCACAATTTTCGGTTCGAAATCCGGCGTTCCAGCCCATTCTGCAAACCGTCTCCAGCGATGGGCTTTGATATTTTTGGGTTATGATTTTGATACTCAATACCAACGCACCCAACAGTTTGGTCAGGCTGACGCCTTGTCACGACTTATCAGCGAACACTATACGGCCGGCAAAGATGTAGTTATTGCTTCCCTAATGACATAGGATCACGCGCAATGTTACCTGACGGTCGCTATTCGTGCTTTGCCAGTCACGGCAGCTCAAATACAATCTGCATCCAAGAGCGACTCCATCATAAAGAGAGCGATGAAATACGTAATTAATGGCTGGCCGCCAACTATACTCGATGGTGACTTGAAGCAGCTTCACCACCGTCAGGACTCATTATGTGTCGTAAATAAATGCTTGATGTTTGGAGATAGAGTAGTGGTGCTAGAGTCTCTAAGATCAAGGGTGCTAAAGCAATTCCACACTAGTCATCCTGGTATAAAACGAATGAAATTCATCTCCAGAAGCTATGCTTATTGACACCTCATGTACCAACATATCGTGGATTTAGTAGGCAAGTGCACGCAGTGTCAGCAAACGGCCAAGTGTAACGCGAAAGTACTGCCTAAACGATGAAACTTTCGGCAGAGATGTTCTCCCGCAAAGGATTACCGGATATAATCGTATCCGACAACGGTTCGCAGTTCACCTCAAGTCAATTTCAAGAATTTTGCAAACGCCTATTCATCAAGCATTTCCGCTCTCCACTTTACCACCCACAGTCAAATGGCCAAGCAGAAAGATTTGTGGGTACATTCAAGAGAGCTCTAATGAAGTTGAAAGGGGAAGGGACACCAGTAGAAACACTGCAGACTTTCTTGTTTGTTTACCAAACAACACCTAGTGATATGCTTCCACAGCAGAAGTCCCCGGCAGAGATCCTGATGGGAAGGAAATTGAGAACGATCCACAGTTTGATGTGCCCAAGAACCACACCACCACCACCATTTCAGACCAGATCTCAGAAGCTGCCAACGTACGAGGTTGGGTGCCGGGTGTTCGCTCGAGACTACAGAGCAAATCATGGTCCTTGGATCAAAGCACGTGTGGTTGGAAGATTAGGCCAAGTTATGTACGAGGTAAAGGTGGGAAAAGACAGGGACTAGACACCGAAACCAACTACGGAAGCGGATAGCCCCAGACCGCCCATCAACAGTAGTAAATCTTCCCCTTAATATTCTGCTTGATACCTTCAACTTACCAGCAGCCCCACCACGAGAAGGAGCTCAACAAGAAGCTGATCTCCGTTCCAGAAGGTGGCCTCCCCGACTGCGGCGAACAACAGTCAAGATGCAAGTCGACCCCAGGAAAGTACGCTATTAAAAATGGGGGAGTGTTGGGGGTCTATCGTCCCCAACACTCATATTTTGTAATTTTATCTTTGTGGAGTTTGTATGCAGATGTATGTGTGGGCATTTCTTATCACCCACGCATATAGTCGATTGACGAAGTTATCAATTAAATGTTTAAAAGCTCCATGGCAATATCGATTATGTATATTTGTATATATACGTTTTTAAATTGTGTTTGGGAATCACTCGTTTTCTGGCTGTTGCAGAATATACTTCCCATTCTAAGCTTGAACTTCTCCCTCTAGATAGCGGGGCTGGTACGCATTAACAGCTAGCTTACTGGTCTTTGGTCACCGAGTCTTGTTTCTCGTTCGCAGATTAAGTGGACTCGTGATAGCTTCAAGCCGGAGGTAGTTAAGATATATACAAAGGTATGCCTAACTACTATTCAAAGATATATAGTGGTTAGCAGTCAAATCTAGGACAACGCATTTTTCGTCCTATTTGGGACTGGTCAGCTGTATCTATCTGTATCTCAAAGTTGATGTTTTCTGTAGGAGCGTTCACTTCAAACTCCATGGCGTTATCCACTTAGCTACTGAGTCCTGATAGCCACTTGCCTTGTGCAATGGGATGAAGTTGGAATTCACTTAGTATTGTTTGTTTGAATCTTCCCATTGATATTTAGGACTGTAATTGATCAATCTCTTATTAATATATATGTATACTGTGCGTATTGCCTTGATATTCCCTCAATTCACAAACATTATATGCAAAGCTGAATAACGACTAGTAGTGGAATCTAGAACACGCATTTCGTCCTATGCTTAACTACTACTTACTTTGATGCAGGATCTTTGACAGGATAAGATAATGTCCAAATTATGGCACTGTTGATTTTTTTTATCCGAGCCAATCTGCGAAGCATCACATTTACCTAATTCGATTCCGAGTAACTATCATGACGAATGTTAAGTGATATAACTTACTATTAGTTATAAATTTTGGACATTGAGCTCAAATGTTATCTTGTTTTCTATTCATTGAATTAATTCCTTCTCTAGTCACATAATGCCTATAACTTATCATTTTTTTTCTATTACTATCAGTGATACTACTGATTATGATATTGTGATTTTTGATTTTAGTAATTCCATTTCATTGTACTCATGTAGTCTGGAACTTAAACCGATTCAACTTCTTCATATTTAGTTAAATGATTCGTCAGTCAGTTTCAACGTATGACCAGGCACATATATGCATCGGTCCAAGTTGCCATATCTCACTCATTAGCACAACAGGATGAACACAAAATTCATAGAAGTAGTTAATTCAATAGTAGTAATATATAAAAGAAAGACTTTATGTAGGGATATAGTACAGAGAGAAAGAATTGGTTCGTAGAAAGGAAGATATGAAGTGATTTTAATCTCTTACTTTAAGGGAAGACAGAAAGTGTATACACCTTCGCTATTGTGATCGATTCTGGGCCATGTTACCAAGTGTCTCCAACCATTAGTTACGATAGTCACGCAGATCCCAACCAAGTATTCTGCATCTACCAACATGGCTCAGAACAGAAGTTAGTGTCTTGAAGGACTGATGTAACGTTTTGGTTTGGCCGCCCTAAATTTCTTCCAACTAGTTAGCATTGCACCTCGTGGCAAACAGTGTTCAGGGATACGCAACACGTGACCCAGCCATCTCAGTCAATGAAGATTCACAACTTCATCAACTGAATTACCCCAATACCCTGAGTCTAACTTCACTATTACTTACCCGGCGACCATGCCACGTCGTAAGCACCGGTTCTCGTCAGATCACCTCAGTCAAATGACTATTCTAATATAAATCTTATTTATTTTGAAAATAAGCTTTCATGGCATAATTTTCTCACATTAGATCATTGTATTTGTTTGATCCTTATTATTCATGTTTACATTTGATGTAAACATATCTATGCTATAATACTTGATATTTATTTAATATGTATACAGTGATTTAACTTTTTTAGAGAATAAGTATTTCTGTATGGGGTTGTGAAGATTGTTGAGTTTAGATTGATATCATGAATGGATCAATGTTCGATCATGATGGAAAACCTAGAAGTACTAGATAACCGTTTCATCCTATTGTGAGACTCCTCAGCAATACGAACTCATGATCTCGCACGCTGGACTCGAGCCCAGGACCTTCACTCTCGTGGACGAACGCTTAGTCTCTAGACCTCTGAACCGGTATCCAAGGATGTCAATGTATAACTTCAAGTAATCCATGATATTTTACAACCGTCCACTATTGTTATCAATGAGTAACTGCCTCACAACAGACACTGTTGTACTCTACTGGTCACGGCTTTTTACTGGAACTCCAGAAAATCCATCTTGAAGCTAGTCACTAATGATGCGCGCTGCTGAGAATCCCATAATAGGACGAAACTTCCATTTAGTGCTTTTAGATTTCAAATTAGTTTTTATTAAAAAAAAAGATACCTGAAAAGTAATCAGAATCACTACATATACGTATCTATTGATAATCACTTGATCGAGTGGAATTGACAAAAAACATTTAAGTTTAATTCTGTGCTATTGGTTACTCATCACTTGAATGTTTCTGTAACCAAACAAAAACAAATATTCTTAGCTTGATAAAATAACAGTTCTAATAAATATCCTATTTAAAACATCTACCGAAAACTTATTTTTTATTATATCTACATTATATTTTATATAAGATGTGACACTTTCTTATGTCAGTCAGTTAGTCACAACTTGGGACCAGGCACATATGTACATCGGTCCAAACAGCCATACCTTATTAGTACAACAAGATGAATACTGAATTCATACAAGTAGTTAATTCAATGATAGTAATATATAAAAGAAACGTTGTGTATAAGGATATAATGCAGGAAGAAAGAATTAGTCCCTAGAAAGATGGATATGAAGTTATTTTTATCACATTGTTTAAGGGAAGACCGAGAGTGTATACACCTACTCGATTGTGATCGATTCTGAACCATGTCACACACAGTCTCCAACCATTGTTGGACTGCAGTCAAGTAGTCTGCATCTACCAACATGACTAGAAGTTAATGACTTTGTGGACTGATGCGACGTTTTGGTCTGGCCGCCTCTAACTTTCTTTCAACCTTCTCTATCACTAATCAGCATTGCGCGTTGTGGTAATCAGAGTTCAGGCATACGCAACACGTGACCCAGCTATCTCAGTCGATGAAGATTCACAATCTCATCAACTGATTTACCATCGTTCTTTAATACTCTATGTCTAACCTCACTATTACTTAGGTGATGATCCCTGCAGATGCGAGCAATATTTCTAAGATATCTATGGTCAAATACTAGTAGCTTACGAGTATCTTCTACTCCTAATAAACATGTTTCACAGCCGTAGAGTTGAACATAACACAGTATACTTTTCCTTTAATTGATAGAAGGAATGACAAACGATTCACATTTAACACGCAGCATTTCATAGCATATACACAATAACCTTTAACTACTTTGTTAAATTTCCTATCCATGCAAATAGGTAACTAGTGTATCAGTAACCCTTACACAAAACTTTTCTCAGAGATAATTATGGAAAATCTCCCACCTGGTAGAATATTCACATGTATTATCCACTAAAATTCCCAGCATTTTAGATATCTGCTTTAATAACCTGTCACCTATGAAAGTAGCTGACATCGTTAGCATCTAAATTAGCGTTTCCTTGAAGGAGTCGATTGTACCTATTAAATCGTTACTTTTCTTTATTTAAAAGGCTTTTACTGAAATTAGTTTGATTGGTAGGTTTTATTCATCACAATAGTTCTGATGGTTGAAAATCCACAAAACTTGAGGGTCCTTCGTTCATTTTTTGGCTTGGTAATGGGTATTCACTGCTAAGGAATTTCGTTCTAAGATGAAGCAGCTGTTCAGTGCTCCTTGGTTTCCATTGATATCCCAACTAAAACTAATCTGTGACGAATCGATTAATAGATTATTTTTCTTTCAAAACAATATCTGCATCAATTCCAAATTCCTTATAGTATCATTAATTCGGCACCACTAAATAAGATCGACTCGCGCAAAATTGTCCACCGCACATCGGATGATACTGGTCATTTACGGAGTTTTAACATCATGTTGCTTAATCTTTAGAGCCCAAGTGAATCTCATTTATCAAATAGTGTTGCCAGCACTACAATAAATGACTCAACCTCGAGACAGATGTTATGACTCTAGGTGATCGAACATAATCATCAGGAAACCGTTGATTAAGTTGTGATGTTTGTCAGCACTTCTGAACAAGATGTAACTTTAATTCAGAGATGATGAAACTTCTTTTCGGACTCACTTGTATGAACCAGTGCGAGAATCGGAAACCTTACCTGTAAGGAATTTGACCCTGCTAAAACGAGATATATACACTAGTCGGTTCTTAATTATTGATAAATAACGTCAACGCTGTTTGAATCCTGTCAATTGATCTACATCCGTAGTTCTTTTCCGACCACATCTAAATGTTTCAGCTTACATTTGTACCACACTTGTTATATAATATGCATCAACTTAAGTCTTTTTAATTTAAATTACACTTTCTACTTTGAATACTACAGAGATTGGAATGTTACGTGATTCGGCCAGAACAGAAAATAGTATTGCTGCAATATCAACAACTGGTGTAGTTGAATCTACAACACGTATTGCACGACGAGCAAATCGTGTACTTCAATTAATCACACGAGAAGCGGATAACAGCGAAGATCCATTGTATGTTGATCGAATGAATGATGCGGTGAAAGCTTTACGATCAAGTAAGTGTTATATAATACATATGGTTTTTCTTTTTGTTTATGTTATGTATTTCGAAAAAGGCTTTTATAATTGCAAATTAGGATAATAAAATAAGGATCAGTTGTTCATCATTTTGAACCCGAACAGTCAATGGCCGTCAATTTTTGTTACAGTCCACGTATACCATAAAGAAGCTTGTAAATTATTCATTCACCTAATAATACTTGTAGACATTAAAAGACAATTCCTATCACAAACCGCTATTAGTGCAAAATCATTTGAAACAATTCAATAACTGTTTATTCTTAAATGATAGTTGAATTGTAGTTAGTATTAGGATTCAGGAGTTTGGTTTCGTTGTGTTCTGGAGTCGTCTCGTTTTCTATATTCAAGACTGAATTTTGATTAATCTGTAGTGATTGATGTGCGTTTTGTTAGGATCTCTTTGATATTACCAGTGTCACACATTTTATAAATGGATTATAACTCGCAGCTTACAAATCCCATATAAAACGAGACAAACGACCTAAATTTCACTGTTATCTATGTTTAAGCTATTCTGTGGAAATTTTTAATAACGACTACATCCAGGTACATCCTCATCGGATGTACATATTGTGGTGTATGCTACTTATGTTTGTTTTTGATGGAGTTTTGTTCGTTGAGCTGGATGGTTTGGTCGATGAAAGCTCCACAACCAAACCATCCAGCTCAGAGAACAAAACTCTTAAATCATCCATCTGAGTTACAAACCTTCTCACTTATGTTCGTCGACATAAGTAGTATTTAACACCAAGCAAAAGTGGAATACCTGGCAGCAGAAGGTTGAGAAGATCAAATTGAAGAGAACGGGAATGTAAACAGAGAATAGTTGTAATAGCGATGAAGGAACGATAAAGTTTGAGATAATTGATGAAAGATTTTTAAATGAAGTATTTAACGTATAGTTTTTCACATTTTACGGAAGAACTCTATAATTTTGCATTGAATACTAAATTAGTTATTCTTACCTGAATTCTCGTTCGCTACAATATGTCAATAACACTGATCAAAGTTTGGTGGCTACATAGATAACAAGTTTTGTGTATCTGCCTGCTTTGCACCTATGTTGAAGTATCACTTACTCAAGAAATTTATTGTTCTTTTCAATTATAATGTATCCCCTCAGAAGACTTGTCTCCTTTGTTGCAAAGATCAATATTATTAACAAAGTTTCGATCCATCTTTTTGACATCACTCCGGCTATTAGTTATATTTAAACGATGGCATAGTAATCGTATGAAATACAATTAGATTAAAGCGGAAGGCTTCTTATATGTGCTAATTCAGTGATCTATTTTCTACCTAATGCTTACCAGTTTGTAAGAATGCATGTTCAAAGTGTAACTTTCTTTACTTACTTTCAACCATTCGACTGTTTCTACTTTGTAACAACTCCACTTACTTTGGTATGCAATAGTGGTTTAGTGTTTAGGGTGTTTGACTTCCACCTCAGATTCGAATCCCACCCTTATTTTATTTATTTATTTTAACACATAGGTATTGGTACAAGGAGGCACCAAATACATATGCGCCACACGAATCTCAATTGATTTGTGTGAGGGTGTGATACTGCTCGGGTGCCCAAACCGAAGCAGGTGGTTTTCTTAGGGGGCCACACCCTGAGCCTTTGACCTGAACGTCTGATCCACAAGGCAGTGGAGCATCGTGAGGAGATGCAGTCCCATGGTAGCCGGTGACCAAAAGTTGGTTCATACGCCATTTGTTCCCGCAGGATACTGGAGCCCATGTGCACCATTGGTTTGGGATCCGGTTATAGCGCCGGACATTCGCTTTTCGTCCTCTGATTTTCGTAAACAACAGTCATGCCACGAGAAGGCAGTGAGTAGGACTTCCCTGGCAGGGGCTATGTACGCGTGGCCATGTGAGAGCATTTGGAGAGGGAGAGCGGACTCTCCCCACTCTCGGCCGTACCAGGGCATTTGGGGGCGAATCCCACTCTACCTAGATTTCGTCACAGGGCTTATGTAATATCATTTAATCTCACTTATAAAAGTGTCTCTTACAACTAGTTACATAAATGCATATTTGGTATATTACATCTTTTGAAATACTTGTTAACATGGACTAGTAACTATAATCCAAATGAAGTCCAAAAACATTATAATCCATTGTACTAAAATATTATCTAGTAGAAATTTTTATGATATTATAAAGAAAAAAAAAAATATCCGTATTATTGTTCAGCCAAACTTTGTTGTGGTTTATTTGCCTCTTTTATTTACAAACAAATAAAACATTCATTTTCACGTTTCTAGACTCTCTCCCTCTCTCTATTAACTTATTTTACTTCTTGTACATCATTAATAAGTGTCTGTATTTGAGTGTGCGTTTACATATATATATATATATATATATATATATATATATATATATATATATATATATATATATATATATATATATATATATATATATAGGTAGGTAGGTAAGTAGGTAGGTAGGTAGGTAGATAGATAGATAGATAGATAGATAGGTAGGTATATGTCTGCAACGTATATTAAAGATTGTACATTTTGTTGTTATTATAAGATAAAATTTGTTCCAGTGATTGTGTATATTCATGTATCTTAATGTTACCGTTATGTATATTTATGTCCGGAGTGGTGATAATTAATCACCTCGCTAACAATTTTTCCCTCTCTCTCTCTTTCTCTTCCTTTGAATGAATGAATATATTCGTATCTGTGTGTTTATGTGTGTGGTTTTTTCTTGTTCCTTTAATTGCTTTTAGCACGTACTGTGCTGATTCATTGAAAACAACAAAAAACAAAAAACAAATCAATACTATTTATTATATCACGAATATATGTATACATGTATATAATATTTAGTTAAGTATTGGGTTCGAGTCTCATTATATAATAAACACTAGGATACAGATATATATCCAATTTGAAGTCCTAAATAAAGGACAAAATGTACATCCTATTTTTCACTGTTGATAGAAACATTAATTTACTAGACATTAGTAATGTAGTTCTATGGGGTTGTTTTTTTTTCTCTAGTTTCAACATGAAAATCCCACCATAATTGTTTTTCATGTTACGTCATTTCGGAATAAAACCTTTCTGTAATATATATATATATATATATATATATATATATATATACAAAATAGTCTAACATTAAACTGATTAACTCATTATTTATGTTTCCTATTAGATTCAATAGTTGTTTGAACTATTGATGAAATCATAATTTCAATAGTTGAAATTATGAATTAATTGAAACTAGACCACCATGGAAAACCTGAAAGCACTGGACGACCGTTTTGTTCTAGTATTGGGCTCCTCAGCAGTGCGCATCCATTACCAGTGGAGTTCAACCAGGTCTATTGTGAGATATCAACTCATTGAAGACGATGGTGTACGGTGGTGCAACTTCGTGGATTGGTTGAAGTTAGACAATAACACCGTTGAATAACCAGCTCAGTGGTCTAGTGTTTAAGTGCTCGCGCGCAAGACTGATATGCCCTGGGTTCGAATCTCGCGAGAAGTGGGATCGTGGACGCGCACTGCTGAGGAGTCCCACAATAGGATAGAACGGCCATCCAGTGCTTTTAGGCTTTCCATGGTAGTCTAGCTTCGATTGACTCATGAATTCAACTATTGAAATTTCTAAAAATCTCCACAAAACCCCTTCTAATAGAAATCATAATTCCAAATTATGAAACTATTCTATTCACTTAAGGTAGATAAAGTATACCGTCTTCATGTTTGCTGAAGTTTTATGAATTGCTTAACTGTATAGGGTAGTGGGTGGTGGCTATCAGTAGAATTTAAGATGCTCGTTTCGTCCTATTTAGGACTGGTTAGCTGGATGTATCTAGATTCCAGAGTTGGTATTCATTCCCAGACTCGAACCCAGTAACTTCCATTTCGAACGTCATCGCAGTATTCAATTAGCTAATGAATCAAGGCAGGAGCTGGCTTGTGCAGTGAGGTGAATTTCAAGTTCTAGAGTAAACATTAACTCTGGGATGTATGTTCACCCAACGGAAGAGTCCAGAATAGGACGAAATGGGCGTCATCGACCCTATTGATAGCCACTATCTATCTCTGTTTAAAATGCTCATGAATTACTGGCAACACAGAGGCAATCTGGATGGGATGCACACATGCCAATAAGAGACTGATAAATGGCAGTCTTAAACATCAATTGTAAGTTGCAAACGACAAATATATATCAATTAGTTCCACTCTTTGCTAAAGCAGACGTATTTATCAATGACAAATCGGTAACTAATCCGGATCAGGTGATTTTCTTAAGAAACCATCCCTCGTCGGATCTTTGATTTAAGAGCCTAACTTTTTCAATTGATCTAACATGTTTATCAAATAATCATCTGTGAATTGTTATAGCTTGTCGTTTGAATGCTTATTGTCTTGGCTTTTTAATGCTATTTTTTGTATCTGGTTCTCGCTGATTGTTGTGCCGGAAAAACGCTGATCACTTATACTCGAAAATGAGGGACCTCTGCAATTCCCATGACGCGAAAGTAAGAACACAAAGACTGGTATAAGTGAATGTTTATTAACCCCATAACACGACGACGACCTTAGTCGAAAATACATTCATTTATATATTGATTGTACACCCATTAGGATGAAATCACATACTGAGTATAGTTCATAGTCATTCGAATACAAAAATATCGTATATTATACAGAATAAAATATTATACCGGGAGAACAAAACCGAATACTACACTAAATGATCATTACATTGAATGAAAACGGAAGTAATCTTGAATCAAACTCATAATGACTACATCAATTGAATTTTGTCTTTTCTTTCCATCATATCAGTTCAATGGGGATAGTATTTATCTATTTTATTGTAATCAACAGGTTATTTTATATCTTATTAAGATTGTGAAATAAATTCATTATTCCATTATTACGTAATATTAACAAGAGTATATTAAATACCATATAACTTAAATAAGTTTATTATGCATATTGATCATGAACTGATCTCAGATATACAACAAGGAAACACTCAGAAGCTATTTCATTCAATTATAGAACACCTAAATTCATGTATAAGTATCTGTTCTTTTCAATATAATTTCTGCGACGGTCTCTATCCATAAGCCTACCAAAGATGACATCTCAGACCTTTCAGATTTCGTGACTAGGGTTTAGTTTGATGAATAAGTTATCAGTTTGAGCAACACTTATAGTATCATCACAGATGCCTTAGAAATATTGCTCGCAACTGCTTGGATCACCGGGTAAGTAATAGTATGGTTAAACGCATGGTATTAGGGAACGATAGTAGATCAGCTGATGAAGTTGTGAATCTTCATCAACTGAGATAGTTGGGTCACGTGTTGCGTATGCCTGAACACTGATTGCTACGACGCGCAATGCTGACTATTGTTGGAGAAGGTTGGAAGAAAGTTAGGGGTGACCAAACCAAAACATAGCATCAGTGCTTGAAGTCACTAGTCTGAACCATGTTGATAGATGCAAACTAATTGATTGGGGTCCACGTGACTATCGTAGCCAACGGTTGGAGACTGTGTGTGACATGTTATATGTGTGTACACTTTGTCTTCCTCTAAACTATGCGATTAAAATCGCTTCATATCTTTCTTTCCATGAACTATTTCTTTCTTACTGTACTACATACTTATATGCAATCTTTCTTTTATATATTACCACCACTGAATTAACTACTTCTATGAATTTTGTGTTCATCCTGTTGTGCTAATTGAGTGAGGTATGGCAACTTAGATCGATGCATGTATGTGCCTGGTCCTCCATTGTATCTGACTGACTGATCATCACAAATTATGATTAATAATATTTGATATATAAATGTTCGCTGTCTTATTCATAATTTTTTTTTATCTTATATTCGTTCCATCTGACCATCAATCTTGTTGTTTTCTTTTACTTCTCACCATTTCTACTTCTCCATTTTTCAATAGCTATCACACCAATGGTGAATGATGCAAAAGGTTTAGTAACAAATATTGAAGATCCACGTATGCATGATCAATGGCGTTTATCAAATCGTAATTTATTAACTGCTGTTAATTCAGTAAAACAAGCTGTTAGTCCATCATTTAATAATCCTATTAATTATTATCATGAACATTATCGTCCAATATCTGTACATAAAAATGGAATTAATAGTACAAATACAAGTATTAGTAGTAATAGCTGTAATAATATACATAATAATAATAATTATAATAACAACAGTGTCTCATCATCTAAATCATCACAAGCTTCTATAAAAGAGATAACACCTTCAATTCCTCTTCGAGAAATGCAAGAAATATCAATTACAGGTAAGTACTTCTGAAGTATTCTTTTGTAATTCTTTTTTATTTCCTTTAATATTTTATTTATTGATGAACAGTTTTCTTGTAATTTCAATGGTTAAGATCATGAATCAGTTGAAGTTAGACCATCATGGAAAACGGCCATCCAGTGCTTCTATGGTGGTCTAACTTTTCAACTGACTCATAGTCTTAACCATTGAAATTCTGTAATTCATTAGATAATGTTTACTGATCCCGTATTCTTTCCTTTGTTATATCTTAGTATGTTTAGTTGTTATATAGTTAATGATTGAATTCAATTTTGTTAATGATATTTTCCAAAAAATATTTTGACAAGCCCCTGCTTGATAATTTATTTTTATTTTAACACATAAGTATAGGTACAGGGAGGCACCAAATACATATGCGCCACACAAATCTCAATTGATTTGTGTGAGGGTGTGATACTGCTCGGGTGCCCAAACCGAAGCAGGTGGTTTTCTTAGGGGGCCACACCCCGAGCCTTTGACCTGAACGTCTGACCCAAAAGGCAGTGGAGCATCGTGAGGAGATGCAGTCCCATGGTAGCCGGTGACCAACGATTGGTTCATACGCCATTTGTTCCCGCAGGATACTGGAGCCCATGTGCAACATTAGTTTGGGATCCGGTTAAAGCTCCAGACATTCGCTTTTCGTCCTCTCATTTTTGTAAACAACACCCCCGCCACGAGAAGGCAGTGAGTAGGACTTCCATGGCAGAGGCTATATACGCATGGTCATGTGAGAGCGTTTGGAGAGGGAGAGCGGACTCTCCCCACTCTCGGCCGTACCAGGGCATTTGGGGGCCTGCTTGATAAACGAGCGGCCAAACTAAAACATGACATCAGTCCTTAATGTCATTAACTCCTAGTTTGAACCATATTGGTATATGCAGACTACTTGATTGGGTCCCAATAGTTGAAGACTTTGGGTGACATGGCTCAGAATCTTTTACTATGGCGTAGGTGTATACACTCTCTGTCTTCCCTTAAACCGTGTGATAAAAATTACTCTATATCTTTATTTTTACGAACTAATTCTTTCTTCCTGTACTAAATCTTTATACACAATCTTTCTTTTATGTATTACTACCATTGAATGAATTACCTCTATGAATTAGGTGTTCATGTTGTTGTGCTAATAAGTGAGGTGTGTTAACTTGGACCGATTCATATATGTGCCTGGTCCTACATTGAAACTGACTGACTCTTTAATAAACGATTGTTTTTATTGTATAATTTATCTACTTGTATGATCTATCCATAGACAATGGGTGAATATAGTCTACATTTTCCTACAAGACTGGTCAACACTCAGTAACTTCATTGGCTAATATCACATTTTGATTTGATCACTACTAGACTTGTTCTAACCTATTCATTCAACAGATTGTTTAGAACATCCATGTAGACGCTTGTTGAGTTTACGTAATGCATGTCTTAAACACTTCATTCAATGAATCTTCAGAATGCTATTAATCGATTTGTCATCTTTTCCCGATACCCGTATACTTTGTCTCCGTATTCAATGTGTCAAATACTGTTGCCAAATAATAGTGACCCGGTTTGGGCACCCGGGCAGCATCACAGCCCTCACACATGTCAAATGAGATATGTGTGGCGCATATGTATTTGGTGCCTTCTTGTACCGATATCTATGTGTTAAAATAAATAATAAATAAGTGACCTACAAATATCCTATACTTTTATAGCCAATGTTTTATAGGCATTAAGTAAACCAGAGAGAAATGCTACGCAGTATACTCGGTCGTTCATTTTCAGATGGGATATTTCACCAACACAAACGCAACAAGTGTTTCATAAAGGGACTTATATTTTAAGTATCAATTCATTACCTTCCTTTTATAATAGAATTATTTGACAGTTAACTATTCATGTCGTATTCATCGTGTATGATATCGATGTACCATACATTTCATACTAAATCTCGGTGTCCATTGTACTTTATTTGAAAGTAAATAGTATCTATATTTTTCTCTATCCATTTTCATTTCATTTCTTTGCTATTCTCTAGATGTTTCTCATATACCATATTCATATATTGACAATAATACTAATAGTAATAATAATAATAATAGTAATGATTACATTTATCATACATCACATTATTATCAAAAACCCGTGTACGAAATTAAATTATCTAATCCTCTTCATCATTCACCACCACCACCACTTCCACATCATCAAAAACAACACATCACTACTACCAGTCATCATCATCATCAACCTTATTCATCACTTACACATTCATATCAACAATCCAGTCCACTTCATCAAGCATACTCACCTGGTCACTACACTAATAATAATAGTAATAATAATAATAATCCACATTCACCGCCATCACCCCCTTACCAACAACAAAATCATCACTGTCATCCTCATAACCATTCAAAACATCATCATCATCACACTGAAAACATAAATACTTATTTAACAATGAAACAAAATAATGATTATTTATGTACAGGTATATAATTTTTGTTGAATATCATTGGGATAGATACGCATGTTCTTTGATCTTGTGCATAATAATCACTTGAAGGATCATTTTTTTCTTTTCTATCAGTCTTCCTTTCTTCCTCCTCCTTTCTCTCTCTCTCACTTGTTTCTGTACCAGTGTTTGTTCATTTGATTGCATGACAGTTATGAAGGATTGAGATGATTTTTGTTAGTTTTTTTTGTCTGATATGAAAAAGAAGTAAACAAGTAGTGTTTTTATCTTTTCTGTGAAATGCTGTTACATTGATTATGTGTATATCATTATTTGATAATAATCCTTCTCAAAGTCTTCGTTATTACTTTTATCATGACTATTGTCATGGTAACTATTTGTTTACTTAAACACATAATCATTGGTATAAGGAGGTACCAAATAGATATGCGCCATATAAATCATTCGATATGTGTGAGGGCTGGGACACGGCCCGGATGCACAAACAGAAACAGATGGTTTTCGTAGGGGTGCCGCACCCGGAACCTTTGACCTAAAGGTCTAATCCACAAGGCAGTGGACCAACGTCAGGAGATGCAGTCTCGTGGTCACCGATCACCAATAATTGGTTCATATACCATTTGTTCCATCAGGATCCTGGAGCCCATGTGCACCATACGAATACACAAATTGGATACTATTTGTGAATTTCATAAGGATGTATTAATGTCTATAATAATGAGGGGTTAATATTGTTAGAATTTTGATTATACTATCTATCTTATTATTACAGTCGAAGTAGTAGACTATTAGTTTTTTTCCATCTTCTACACTTCGGTTATATGCGTAAATATTTTATGTTCGCATATTGCATTGGCTTTCAAATATTCATATGCTTGTTGGAATATGTTTGTCATAGTTTATTTCTTTCATTATGTTCTATCCTAACACGTTGTTTATGGTATTTTTCAGATGAGGATCGACAACAACAATCTGGTACTATTTCTTTAGATGATGCTGTATCTACTACAACAACAGCAGCTGGTGTTCCTGCACGAACCAGTACACCTGATACGGAAGTTGATGAGGAATTCAACTTTCCACCACCTGAAGAAAATCAACCAATTATGGTTAGTGACAATTATAGTTATGTTCGTTTGTCTTGTTTTCTTTTTAAAAATTATTTATTCTAGTAGTTGAATGGATCAGTTAATTGAAGCTAGATCACTAAGGAAATCCTGGAAGCAATGTTTTATTTTATTTATTTATTTTAACACATAGGTAGTGATACAAGGAGGCACCAAATACATATGAGCCACACAAATCTCATTTGATTTGTGTGAGGACTGCGAAAATGTCCGGGTTCCCAAACCGAAGCAGGTGGTTTTCTTAGGAGGCCACACCCGGAGCCTTCGACGTAAAGGTTTAATCCACAAGGCAGTGGAGCATCATAAGGAGATGTAGTCCCATGGTAGTCGGTGACCAACGATTGGTTCATACGTCATTTATTCCTACAGGATACTGGAGCCCATGTGCACCATTGGTTTGGGATCCGGTTAAAGCACCGGACATTCGCTTTTCGTCCTCTCAATTTCGTAAACAACAGTCATGCCACGAGAAGGCAGTGAGTAGGACTTCCCTGGCAGAGGCTATATACGCATGGCCATGTGAGAGCATTTGGAGAGGGAGAGCGAACTCTCTCCACTCTCGGCCATACCAGGGCATTTGGGAGCAACGTACGGCCGCTTTGTCATAGTATGGGACTCCTCAGGAATGCTCATCTACTATCCCACTTGCGGGATCCAGACCAAGAACCTATCGGTCTCGTATGCGAACTCTTATCCTCTAAACCACTAAGCGGGTATTCAACGGTGTTAATGTCTAACTCCAATTCTTTATTTATTTTTATTTCAATATTCTATTAGTTTTTGCTACTTGTTTACTTTCACAATATGTCTTTTAATGCTATCTATTTATTGAATACACCTAATTGAATATCGAAATTAGTACCCTTGACCCAATCATAATAACTGGTTAGTAAACGTGAATACCTCAAATTGAAGGTCAATAAAGAAACATATATTTACAAATTGAAACGAAAATTACAACAGATTCCATACAAACTTCTATTCTGATCCATTTCGAATGACACCTCAATTTTAAAAAAATACTTGAGCACTTTATCAGTAACTGACTTCTTCTTTTCCTTTTAAATCAAGTCTAATCATCGATAACTAGCGCACAGTTTAGAGGTCGTTGAGGTAACTTTCGTAATACATATGTTCTTTACTACTAATCTATTTTTAGAATGCGGGGGGGGGCGTTTGTAGAGATTATATTAATTATAATAATTTAATTCATGTATCAATCTAAGCTATTTTTCTGCTTTTCTTTACGGATTATCATAAAGTATAATGATTTCAATGGTTTTCTTCTTGTATATGAATTTTATCATTAATATATTCCGATCATTAAGATCATGAGTCAGTTGAAGCTAGACCAGCATGGAAAACCTGGAAGCACTGCACGGTCGTTTCGTCCTATTGTGGGACTCCTCAGCAGTGCGCATCCACGACCTCGCCCCCTGCGAGATTCGAACCCAGGGCATACTGATTGAAATCACTACAATCTCCACAAAACCCCTTCTGATAATAATCAACATATGCTCACTAGTGACTGGCTTCAAGAGGTATATCCTGGAGTTCTAATGAGAAGTAGTGACCAGTGGAGTTCAACCAGGTCTGTTGTGGGATAGAAACTCATTGAAGACAATGGTGGATGTGTCGCTCAATTTCGTGGATTAGTTGAAGTTAGACATGAACACAGTTGGATGCCGGCTCAGTGGTCTAGTGGTTAAGTGCTCGCGCGCGAAACCAGTAGGTCGTGGGTTGGAATCTCGCAGGGGGCGAGGTCGTGGATGCGCACTGCTGAGGAGTCCCACAATAGGACGAAATGGACGTCCAGTGCTTCCAGGTTTTCCATAGTGGTCTAGCTTCAACTGACTCGTGATCTTAATGATTGAAATCACTACAATCTCCACAAAATCCCTTCTGATATTAATATATTCAATGTGAAATAGTTATTTGACTTACTTGTCAGAAAGACCCTAAACTTAGAATTCATGGAAGTGTTATAACGCTAAAGGTTCTTCGTCTGCCTTAATGGAACGTTAATTTGCCTTAGACGAATATCTGCACTAGATTCCCTCTCACTGTCCATTTGACAGGATTTCAATACAACTCAGATCAAGAACATATGATTAGCCTTCCTGGAATGTAAATATAGTTCCACACAATCCAACAACAATAATACTAAGGATAGAAGAATATATTCTTCTAACACTTTTGAGACTATCTACATGTCTGACTAAGCAAACAATCAATCATTACCATTCTTACCCATACAACAGCAAGTAAAGCTTTTACTGAATGAAATAATGTGCTTTTCAATAATCTTGACAACATATTGCTGATTTATTGTGTTTTTAAAGGTAACTTTTTTTTGTACATGATGACACCATTACAATTAATATAATGTAAAGTGTCCTCAATCGTATCTGACCATATACTTTGTATCTATGTATACAATCTGTCAAAAATGATTTATATGAATTCTCATCAAGATTTGAACGAATAGTTTCTTAAATAATTGAATATCAACCAGAGTAAATTATCCAAAAACTTCTCTATTATAAATTTAGGCAAGTTAAAATAGTATAGGTAGAGTAGTACTGTGATAAATTGCAATTGCTTTCAATTATTTCTGGTCATATATATTGTCTTTTTTACTTTATAGTGACCTGTTAAGATGTAAGGTTACTTTTCTATATAATTTATTCGTTACTATCATAATAATCCTTTCGGTTATATACCCTGATACGTCTGAGGGTGGGAACAAGTCACTCTCCCTCTCGAAATGCTGTTGCATAACCACATGCATACAACCGCTGCCAGGGAAGTCATACTTCCTGGCATTACTGTTGTTTACGAAATTGAGAGGATGAAAAGCGAATGTCCAACGCTTTAATCGGGACGGTGGACACGGAGAGTCCATAAAGGGGATTTGGGAAACTCTCATTCCAAACCAAAGGTGAACATGGGCTCCAGGATCCTGTATAAACCAATTATTTGTCACTGGCTACCATGTGACTGCATCTCCTGACACTGTTCCTCTGCCTTGTGGATCAGACTTCAGGTCGAAAGCTCCGCGTGTGGCTCTCTAAGAAAACCACGTTATTCGGTTTGAGCACCCGGGTAGTATCATACCTCGGACACAAATCAAGTGACTTGTGTGGCGCATATGTATTCAGTTCCCCTGTGTTCCAATATTTATGTGTTCAAATAAATAAACTATACCACAGGATGCATAGATGCTTAAAAGTCAATTGCTTTTCAAAAGATAAATACTTAAAATAAAGTTTGAAACTAAATGCGTAAATACAAATAGAATGTAATACGTGTAAGTATATAACACAACCTCATAATCACCTATAGCTTTATATTTCCTTCTTTAAATCATACTTTTTTTTGTGTTTACCTATCTGTCTATTTGTGAATTGAGTAAACTACACAACTATCCAATGTAAATAAAACTACATTGGGTTCGTATTTAATACTCTATGGTTGACAACTGAGTATTTTAGTTGCTATGTTGTTACTCTCATATAGTTTATTATATTTGTGCAATATGAGTTAATGTATTTATAATGAGCCTTATTGATCACATGTTGTCTAATAATCATCATATTTAATATAAGAGATTATATCCTCATTATGTCATATATGTAGACCTGCCTTAATTTATGTATATTTCTATTATTAAAATTTATTGAAAATCCAGTTTTATAGAGTTCCATAACAGATATAAAACTAAATATGTTCTTAGAAATGGAATTTACTCAGTTCATCGACAATGAGCCTATAGAACATATATCTGTATAAATGAACAGATGAGTACATTGTATGTACGTACGTTTACTGATACGTTCCAACATCCAAGTAAATATGTGATCCTTTAATCTTATGATATTACACACATATTAAAATGAGATTCAGTATTTTGACTGAGATCATGAACCGTTTGATGTTAAACCATCACTAAAAATCCCAATCACGGGATCATGGATGCTCACTGTTGAGCAGTCCCACAATAAGACGGAACGGTCGTCCAGTGCTACCAGGTTTTCAGTGGTGGTCTAACATCAATTGCTTCACGATCTCAATTAAAACTTGATAATCTCCACAACCCAATTCTGAGATTCAGTATAGATGAAGTAAGCTACTGAAATAAAATAAGTAGTTAGATTTCACAGTATTTTGAAAGTAGTCTTCAATAGTACAATCACACAACATAATTGATCAGATTTAAGTTGATTCTGTGACTTAAAATAATATTAACCAGAATTTAGGTGTATTAATTTTTACACTGTCTAGTCAATACAGCAATTACTAATTTGTCTATCAATGATTCATATCAGAAGGGTTTTTTTGTGGATATCATCCTAATTTCAATGGTTGAGAATATGAAGCTAGACCACCATAGAAAAACCTGAAAGCACTGGACGACCGTTTCGTTCTATTGTGGGACTCCTCAACAGTACGCATCCACGATCATCGTAGTAAACCAGCTAACCTAATTGTATGCTTTCCGCATTGAGAGTTTAAGTGAAGTTCATTTATTTCCAAAATACATTTTAACGAGCAGTTGACATTTTCTATATGAATATTAATTTGAATAAACAATCTCGTGGGGGACGGGATCGTAGATGCGCACTGCTTAGGAGTCCTATACTAGGACGAAACGGTCGTCCAGTGCTTCCAGTTTTTCCATAGTGGTCTAGCGTCAATTGACTCATGATTTCAACTACTGAAATTACTAAAAATCTCCATAAAACCTCTTCTGAAAAGTATTATAGCTTCATTGTATATATTTACAACCATCGTATTTAGTTTATGATACATTAACTTTACAATAGAAATCTATTACTTCACACTGTTCTTCAATAATTTTAGAGACTGGTATCATATTTTAGTTCGATCACACTTGATGTTTCTTTCATTCAATTCTACTTAAGCTTTTGTTACTTGTCTAAATTGTAATTCAATGCCTTCATCAACTGATCTATTCACTTTACTACGTAGATTCATATTGGGTAGTAGACTTATAATACCTCATCGAATTTCATCCATACATATAATGAGAATATTTGATTTCAAGATACTAGTTTGGTGAGTTTCCCACTTCTCTAACAGGTTGATTATGCTATAAATCCAAAAAAAAAAACAAACCAGGAATAAGTCAGTTTTGTTTAGATCATACTTCTTTTTTTGTTTACTTATTGATTCAACGATTAGTTCCTTACTAATTTACAATTTTAGGCCGCTGCTCATGCATTACATCATGAAACACGATTATGGTCTAGTCGAGACAATGAATTAATTGCAGCAACTAAACGTATGGCTGCTTTAATGGCTCAATTAAGTCAAATTGTTCGGTAAATATCTTAATATTGTTTATCTGTTTACATGTTGTCATGATTTCTTTCTACATATAGATTGATATTCTTCTGTGTATTTAATTGTAATTAGAGTGGGGAAAAAATGTACTATATTCATTTCGTCCCGACCGTTGTTGCTACCTTGACGTGGTAGTCGGGCTTGTCTATCGTGATGAACCAATCGAACTTTACTGGCTGAAAAAATCGTTCCTCAAGGTCCCACCATGTCAGACAGGTCTCTTGAAGAACGGCAAGACTAAAAGTAGCGAACCCAAGGTCTGAAAGTGAAGTCATACTACTGACTGTACAGAGGTGTGGCAGCAATAAGGTGTTCCCTTCAGACAACCAGCATAACAGCGAATCTGCCTTCCCACAAGGAGGTTCGGGTTTAGAAAAGGTCGACCCTAAAAATGCACACCTCGCCTTATCTCACGGATATACGTCTCCGGTGGTAAGGTCTTAACAAGTACGGAGCAGACACGAAAATTACCCACAAAGAGGTTATGTGTGACCGACCTCGAGCAGTTGTCCGTTGGGGACTGTGGTTACTCTCTCAGGTCACTAAGACCACCTCTAACCCGATTTCCTTTTCAGGTACCTCTAGAAGAACCTTTCTGTGGTGTGGGTAACCGAGAAGTGATAACCGCTTTCATACCTCTAACAGCATTCAAGACCACTGTATTCATAATCAACCTCTTTAATTCTTCTATCTACATCTAGTATTATTTTTCAGTTATTAGTTTCCTTGCTTCTATTTTTCTGTCAAAAATTTATTCCTGATAACTCATATGAACCAAAAATTACGGCGAAATTTTAATTTATGGACAAACCAATCATATTTGGGATAACAGGTCTTGTATTTTAGGCTCGAAATTCATTTATCCTTTTGGCAATTTTACTGTTATCAGTTCAATCAACTGTAAATCATAATCCCTATTCTTCATACTGCTTCATAATTCTCATTTAGCTCTACTAAGTAGGCTGACATTCTAAAAGTCACTTTAGCGTCGATCAAAAATTGTCCATAAATTAGTTTCACCAAAATTACTCCCAACTACCTTGTTGAATATAAATTCTCTAAGATGATGGAATTCAATCTTTATTGTATGGGTGATCAAACAAACAATTGATTACTAGTTTCTGCTTCTCCTAAAACGGACTAAAAATTATCTAGTTTCTTTTTTTAATGAATCATATTTCGTACTTGTAACGATAACTATGGTAATACTTTTCCAATTTATATTTCTTCAATAATCTTGACTGTTATTTCATTAGTTGTTTCTTCTACCTCCGTAACATGTTTCACTTCTTCTCAAACTCTTTTCTCTGTTTCAATGTGTTCTTGATTATTGTTGAAACGCTTTTTATCAGTCCTCTAATCTATATAGGTCATACAAATCCAGTTTTATATTAGATTTCAATAATTTACAATATGAACTTAATGAAACCTACAGCAAAACTTAATTGAATCTTTGTCAGAATTTTTTAGAACTCCTAAAGTGGTTGGTAGATTTATAAACAATCGCTGGACTTTTCATAGTCATACAAACTTTGAAGGTAAAACTGTAGTTATATCTTTAGTTTCTTAGTTACTTAAAGTTCTGTAGTCGTCTAATTGTTGATATCTTGTAATTCCGATAAATAATCATTGTTAGGAGTGTTTGATCCACCACCAAAACGTAATATGGCGCTTACTACTAGATGTAAATGTTGTGATTCTGATCACTAGTGTGGTCATGGATAAGCATCACTGAAATGATTATGGATCAAAACAATTATCCGGTAATTCTTTCCCTTGAATGGTTGTTCAATTATATAAAACCATGAATTTCGTAACTTCTACAATTCTCCATATCAACAGCTCGTCGAATTATTAACTCTCTTAATTCTTAAAGTGACTTCGATCATTCTTACTATGAAAATAAATCGTTCTTAATTGATTTGTTCTATTTTTTCGTTTCATAATTAAATAACCAAATTATCTTATTCAAACATCGACTTTGTTTATTCCGATATTACCAGTCTATTTTTTTTGGTCTTCCTTTAATAAAACATCAAAAATATAATTAGTGGTGAATACGGTACAAAGAAGGACCTAATTAATGTTTCTATGGCTATTGCTGAAGCATCTTTGGATGTTAATCAATGTGCAAAAGTATTAGCTAAAGAATGTACAGATCGTCGTATACGTTCGGTAAGTTGTGTAGATTAGTCTGTTGTTATTGGTTTGTTTTTTTTTTACAAAATTGTTGACTGTTATTGTATAATTCACTTGGTCTTGTTTAACTTGTATCTTCCCACTGTTATTTAGGACTGAAATTGATCAGTCTCATGTTGACATATGTGCATCCTGTGCGGATTGCCCCGATATAGCCTTAAAAAGCTTGTCACTTAAAGTTATGTCGAAGCGATCCGCACAGGATGCACATATGCCAATATAAGAGACTGATCAATTTCAGTCCTAAACATCAATGGGTAGATACAAGTAAAACAACACCAAGTGAATTGAAACTCCACCCCATTGCACAAGCAAGTGGCTATCAGGACTCAGTAGCTAAGTGGATAACGTGATGGCGTTTGGAGCGAATGGTACTGGGTTCAAGTCCCAGAGTGAACATTAATTCTGAGATGCAGGTACACCCAGCTGACTAGTCCCAAATAGGACGAAACGCGCATCCTACATTCCACTGCTAGCCGCTATCCATCTTTGTTATTATTTAATGTTTGTTTATTTATATTGGAGGTTTGTCAAGTTTTCCAAATTTTACAGTCTACATTACTGATTAACCTTAGATAACCGTTAAAATCCAATGAGCACAGGACAGCTGTTTCATCCTTATTTAGGAACTCTCTATGGTACGTGTCTGTGATCTCACTGAAAATCAAGAAACTATGAAGTTCAACCACATCTATGTTGGAAAGTTACTCGCTCATGGCATTGAAAGATAAGTGTACGGTATCGCAAAGTAAATAAATTTAGACATATGAACCTTTTGATGTCAACTCACTGCTATTAAAGTTAAGCACTCATCGTGGTAACCTAAATGTCCTAGATTCAATCACTGGTAAAGTCATGGATGTGTATGGTCAAGAAGTTTCATCGAAAGAGTAAACAGTTGTACATTACTAGTTTGCAATTTTTCCCGACTAACATCAATTCATGACATAAACTATAAAATAAATATTTATGTGTATACGAGAACATCATATAATTTGCATAATCTTCTCAGTTAATATACTAAATCATTTAACCTTGTTCCAACTGAATTCTCGGTGAGACTATAATTTATGGACAATCTTTGAGCGACCCTAAAGTGACCTTGAGAGTGTTCACCTAATAAATAAGTCGAAATGAGGGTTATAAACCAGTGTAAGGAATTAGAATTATGATTTACAGTTGATGGTTAGTGTTAGGAATTACATTTAGGGTTTTCATCATCATCATCATCAGCTATAATGTCAAAACTCTATTTAGCCAAATGGATGAGTGAATTTCGTGCCAAAATCCGACTTGTGATCTTATACCTGATTGGTTCGTCCATAAATTGTAGTCTCGCCGAATTCTACAGTTGATGAACAGTACATCATTACTTCCATTCACATATTGATATGTACATGGATTCATGATCACTTCATGTCTAACTAAACGTCATTGTATAGATTTTAAACAAGTACCTATATATGTATACCTCAAATTACACTTTTGTATAGTGGTTTGGCTTCGTTAATCAATCACCTCGATAACCGTTATTATATAAATCCCGACAGTGTTTAGAATCAACAGTCAATAAGAAACGGTGACTACAGTTTATTAGCGGATAGCACATATCACAAAGCTACAAGCACATTGAGCAAATTTGAAACAGAGAGGTGACGATGTATATGCAAACAAATACAGTGACAAATTTATAGTCAAATCGAATTAAGGCACTGATAGGAATGGCAAATACTAATAATAGAATTCAAGTACATACATATACGGGATAGAGAATGATTCATCTGGTAATATTTAGGCTATCAATAATCAAACTAGATAGAGATGGTGAGTAGGATGTCACATATAATCCAGAGTACACGTTCATACAACAAATATAGTAATGATCATAATAATACAAAGAAATACTGTTCAAATAACATTATCTGTTAAGTAACTTAATAAAATGGCTTAACCATAATTGAAATTGATTATAGAATAGTTGCTATACTCCTTTTGTTATAGCTAATAAAACTTATTATTGAAGTTTATAAACAGAATTCCATGTTTTCAATATCTTCATATAAAAATGATTTATTGTTTGTTATTGTTATTATACATCATTTGTTAAATATTCTATAAGCTAGAAAGTTCATTTATATTATTGACTGAATTTAGTTAGTGATTAAAAAAACACGATATACTTTCTCCCTCCCTCTCTCTCCTCTTCCTAAATGTATTACGTAAATTAAATAAACACCTTTTTGTAATCATTCTCTGTTGTTGTTGTTGTTGTTGTTGTTTTAGCGTATTTCTCTCACTAGTGTTTATTATATTATTATTAGTAGCTCTTCCAGAGTTACTGCCGGTCCCAAGCCCGGGTAAAGGAGGAGGGTTGGGCATGGGGTTAGCGTCCCCATCCCGTAGAAACCTAACTCGCTAAAAAAACGCTAACCAAAAGTAGTAGTACAATAATTGTTTCCTACTCCCCCCTCCTACGTCCGAGGTTGGGGAGAGTCAGCTCTCTCTCTCTCTCACTCGAAATGCTCTCACATGGCCACGCGTATACAGTCGTTGCCATGAAAGTCTTACTCACTGCCTTCTCATGGCATTACTGTTGTTTACAAAATTGAGAGGACGAATAGCGAATATTCGATAATTTAACCAGGTTGATGGATATGGAGAACCCACATAGGGGAGTTGGAAAACCCTCATTCCAAACAAACGGTGCATATGGGCTCTCGTATGAACCAATTGTCTGTCATCGTTTACCGTGGGACTGCATCTTCTGATGTTGTTCCCTCTGTCTTGTGGATCAAACCTTTAGTTTGAAGGTTCTAAGTGTGGCCCTCTAAGAAAACCATCTGCTTCGGTTTGAGCACCTGAGCAGTATCATAACCCACACACACACACACAAATCAAGTGATGTGTATGGCGAATATATATTCGATGCCTCTTTGTACCAATATTTATATGTTCAAATAAATAGATAATAAATTTCTTCTATTTCTTTTAATCAAAGCACATTAAATACTACTAATATCCTAATAATTAAAATAAATGTGATTTTTTCAACATTAAATCATGTTTCAACTGTTTCCATATGAACAATAATTAATCTAGTAACACTAGCCTTCGAATCAAATAAAATTATATAACATAACGTTAAACATTATCACCTCATACTTCATTACATAATTGTAACTTATCCAATAGTTTCTAAATACACCCCGTCTATATGTATATATATGTATCTTTTTTCATAGTAAAATGATTGGTAGTTCCAATGAATAAGTTTTACTCTTGACTGAAACTTAACATTGAAACAGGTCACATTGTCTTTGTATTATGTAACTTTTCATTTGAATGTTTTAATGTAATTGTTTTCTAAAATACCCTACTTCTTCCCTTCTATCATTTATTCAAATAAAGTGTGTTACGGTTGATTTGTAGTAGAGTTTCGCTTATGTAATCATGTGTGCAAATCGACGTATTATTATTATTATTATTATTATTATTATTATTATTATTATTAGTAGTAGTAGTAGTAGTAGTAGTAGTAGTAGTAGTAGTAGTAGTAGTAGTAGTAATACCCTATAAGCTTCATTGTATGACTTTTTCATATTTGAATAAATGAGACAAGTTGAAATCTATTTCTACTTTACTAAACAATAAACGTTGAAGTTAACAATAATTTACCATTATTATTATTAATAATTACTCTAATAGAAATATCAAAATCCATTACATAGTGCTTCAATTCAATGATTAATATATTTTTAGCTGTTCAAATAGTTGTCAGCTGTGGGATAGTAACTCATTGATGACAATGGTGGATGTATCGATCAATTTATTATGGATTAATTGAAGTTAGACAATAACACCACCGGATTCCGACTCAATGGTGTAGTGGTTAATAGGTCGCGCGAGAGACTGATAGGCCCTGGGTTCGAATCTCGCGAGGCGAAGTCATGGATACACACTGCTGAGGAGTTCGACAATAGGACGAAACAGTCGTCCAGTGTTTTCAAGTTTTCTATGGTGGTCTAGCTTCAATTGACTCATGATCTCAACTAATCAAATAGTACTTAGTGTAATATTTTAGAGAACAAATTTTGATTTCTAATTAGCTTACATCACGAAATTAGTCAACTTTTTCTAAATATTTGACAGCTATTTTCTCTCTAAGCAAAGATGAATAATGGTTAACAGTTTGACTCGCGTTTCGTTCTATTTGGGACTCGTCAGCTGGATGTACCTGCATCTCAGAGTTGATGGGAGGATGCAAGTAAACAGCAGCAAGTGTTTTCTCTCTAGTTTAGGGCTCTTTAATAATGCTCCCATGCACCATTCCACATAGAGTTCAAACTTAAACTATGATATTTTTACAATGAGTAAGTCCATTTTTCACCAGTGATTTGAAATCGGACAGTTCATATCTCCCTACTTCAGCTCCTTAATGTCATGTTACGACTGATGATGAGGAGTGTCCTTTTTCTCATTTGAAATGTTCTCATATGGCTATAGGTTTACAGCTCATACCAAGGAATGCTTACTCACCACCTTCACATGATATCAGTGTTGTTTACGAAAGCGAAAAGGCTGGGCTAGTGGATTCGGAGGATCCACATAGAGGTGTTAGAAATCAATAATTTTAATACTGTGATATACTTTAACTCCATGATCCTGAGGTGACGGTTAATACATGAACCTATTTCCAGTCTCACTTCACCATGAAATAGTAATCTTTCATGTTATTCCACTACCTTATGGATTATACATTTAGGTTAAATACTTGATGAGTGGCTCTTTAAGAATAACACCATGTTTTATTTCGGCACTCGAGCAATATCTTAACCTAGACAAAAATTTGTTTTGTATGACACCTGATATGTTTACTGTTTAGTTATATCAGATCACTTACTTACTTTTACTTACGCCTGTTACTCCTCGTGAAGGAGCATAGGCCGCTCACCAGCATTCTCCATCCAACCCTGTCCTGGGCAATCCTTTCAAGCTCTTTCCAGTTCTTATTCATCTTTTTCATATCTGCTTCTATTTCCCGACGTAATGTGTTCTTTGGCCTTCCTCTTTTCCGCTTCCCTTCAGGATTTCAAGTTAACACTTGTCTCGTAATGCAGTTTGATGATTTCCTTAATGTATGTCCTATCCATTTCCATCGTCTTTTCCTGATTTCCTCTTCAGCTGGAAGCTGGTTGGTTCACTCCCACAAAAGGCTGTTGCTGATGGTATCCGGCCAATGGATGTTGAGTATCATGCGTAGACAGCTATTAATAAATACCTTTACCTTCTTGATGTTGGTTGTTGTAGTTCTCCATATATATATATATATATATCAGATCAAATAAATTGAAATGTCTTATTACATGAACAAGCCTATTTTTCTGGTTATTGTTATTTATTCATTCGAAGGTTTAAATTTATAATCCTATTTCATGAGGGATTACTACATTTGGTGTCTAGTTGTACCACTATTTATATGCCATAAATAAACTTCATCAATATTACAGTAAAGGATGATCTGAATCCAATGTCTTATCAGTGCTTAAATCTCCATCCTCTATAAGTTACTCTATCAATTTCAAAAGTATTAACACACTGGTTGAATTATTCAACTCTTGTTTAATGTTTTCATTTCATAAGTTCAAATTTATTTCATTTTATCCCTGTTGATATATGATAATGAATTTTAAAGTCTAAATAAACCGTTTTCCTCATTTTGACAGATACCCCGCAATAATATTATAAATAATGCCCCCAAATTCCCTAATACTTCCAAGGTTAGAGAAAGTCAGCTCTCTCTCTCTCTCCCCCTAGAAATGCTCTCACACGGCCACGTGCATACAACTACTGTCACGCATGTCCTACTCACTACCTTCTTGCGGCATTACGATCGTTTACGAAATTTAGAGGACAAAAATTAAATATCCGGTGCTTTAACCGGTTTAGTGGGTCCACCTAGGGGATTTGGTAAACTTTGATAACAAACCAATGATACACTTTTGGCTCCAGGATCCTAAAGGAACAAATAGCGTATGAATCAATTATTGATCATTGGCTACCATGAGACTGCATCTCCTTACGTTACTCCACTACCTTGTGGATTAGACCTTTAGGTTAAAGGCTTGGAGCGTGGTCCGTTAAGAAAATCACCTGTTTCGTTCTGGGCATTCAGGCATAGTCCTAGCCCTCACACAAATCGAATAATTTATATGGCATATACCAATTTGGTGTCTCCTTGTACCAATGTTTATGTGTTTAAATAAATAATAATGTACGTTTATTTTGTCGTTGTTTTTTATTGTTTTTAGAATCTTTTACATTTAAGTGATCGTATTCTCACTATTGGGAACCAATTGAAAATCTTGTCCACTGTAAAAGCCACTATGCTTGGAACACAAGGTAGGTAGTGGTGGTGGTTGTGGGTTTTTTTTTTCAACAAAAAATAAGGTTGTCTATTAATAACTGTTGCCAGAAAATTTGGAAGGCATTAAGTGGCTTTCATTATTCATCTCTTCTTATATCTTGAGTTTTGAACTTATCTCATATTTTATATCCAGCGAATGTCCGGCTCTTTAACCGGACCTCAAACCAATGGTGAACATGGGCTCCAGTATCCTGCCTGAAGGAACAAATGGCGTATGAACCAATCGTTGGTCACCGACTACCATGAGACTGCATCTCCTTACGATGCTCCACTGCCTTGTGGGTCAGACTTTCAGGTCAAAGGCTCGGGGTGTGGCCCCCTAAGAAAACCACCTGCTTCGGTTTGGGCACCCGAGCAGTATCACACCCTCACACAAATCAATTGAGATTCGTGTGGCACATATGTACTTGGTGCCTCCCTGTACTTATACCTATGTGTTAAAATAAATAAATAATCCAGTGGATTTATTCTTTTGTTCAGAAGAACTATGAGAGCTCCACGATTAAACTATCCCGCTAAAAGAACAAAACTCCATCCCGATTTATTCTTTCTTTTTTTATAATTATATTACTTATACCTAATCTTTTCTACTACTGATTAATTTCAATACCATGAGCTAGGAATTACTGTTCAATCACACATAAACCATAAATTAGTGAAATTTAGGTTTGGACAGTTTGTTACTCTAGTCTTATATGGATATATGTCAAAAAGTTACGTTTGATTACTGAATAGAAATCGATGAAGGTTAAGCAACCTTCTTTGTGATATTTTAATAGTAATATGCAGTGTGTGTTACTTATATGGATAGATATCAGTAGTATGTATCAAGCATATGAAGTAGAATTCTTTATGAAAGAAGAAGAAAACAAAGAGAATAGAAAGGAAAACAGAAGGGAATTGAAATATCAACAGAAATGAAAGAACGATTTAGTTTGTTAGGAATAATTCAAGGATGATGAGCAAATAGTGTATTTAATACATTGTTCCTATATTTACAAATTCACCGTTACAAAAGTGAAATATTCTGAATTCCTTATGATAGACATAAAGTTACAAACTAATTAAACTGTTTAAAACGCAAGGATGTAGGGGCTATTGAAATATAATTGCTATAGGAATACCTCATGACTGTTGCACCTTCACTAATATACACAGATATATGTGGAAGATATTAACATAGAATGTTTTTGAACATACTCATGAAGAGGCCAATAGAATCATAGCATTACAAAATAGTTAATTACACTATCATGGATAGATTTTAATGGTTTAATTTTCTATGAAATTACATTAACGTTGTCAGATTCAGTTGAACACTTCACTCCTAGACGAATAAATTCAAGATTTCTGTCATGACTTCTTGATACATATGGTAGTGTATAATAATGACTTTAAATCACTTGAAGCTCCCAGTTTAAATTCGGTGTGATGTAACCATCAACAAACTGTTAATTATAGATATCTTCAGTGGGTAACTGGCTCAAAACCGACAAAGATTAGCTCCACTGGTCACGGCTTCTCACCTCTCGAATCTAGTCACTAGATATGGTGAAATATGATCTAATGGATAGTTCTAATTCTGTTATCCAGTGTCAGAGTGTATAGCGTTTAAGCAACTGATAAAATAAAAAAGCAGGAAATTCTCATTTAAACAGTTATCAAGAAATGATGATTCAATGAAGGTGTCTATTTTTTTGTGATCCCATCGTTGAATTATCATACTTTCTTATCTAATTGGAATATGAGCAAACAAACTAAGCGTTAACACATTGGTTACTCATTAGTAATATAACTTGGTCAAATAAATCTCATTGACACTTTATTAATGTTTAAGGTATGTGATGGACTTGTCTGAGATTACTTTCATCCATAGGTTATATTTGTGACTAATTGATCTCAATACTCACTACTGAAAGACTTTCACATTAGGAAGAACTAGGTTTCTAGTATTCTTTAGTTCCCAATAGTACCCTGTTTGGTATCTATCTTTGATGAATAAAGCATGGATATGTTGAAATTACCTGTTGAATAAAGTTAGGTGATTCTAATATTCCTAATTAAAAGTTCTACAATATTTTAAAAAATTTACTGATTTGTTTTAACTTTCGTGTGATTCATTTAATCATGGACCACCTCATCTCTAATAGACATTTCACACTCAAATGTCCTGGTACGACCGAAGGTGGAGAGAGTCTTTTCTCACATATCCACATGCATATAACCACTGCCAGGGAGGTCTTATTCACTGCCTTCTCGCGAATGGGGTGTTGTCTACGAAATTGAAAGCGCAAAAAAGCGAATGTCCGGTGCTTTAACCGGGTTAGTCGATATGAAGGGTTCATGTAGGGGAGTAGGAAAATCCTGATTCCAAATCAATAGTACACATGGGCTCGAGGGTCCTAAAGGACCAAATGGCGTATGAATCAATCGTTGGTCACCGGCTGCAATGAGGGGCTCCAGGCAGAGTTAATAGAAACTAGAATCTCTGACATTTCTTGACATGGGTCTTTTGCTTTACAGAATAAATGATTAGCTGTATTAAGTTAACTCAATTATATCAATCTAGTTAACAATCGATTAATTTTAATAATCCCACCTTCATGTGTTTTTTCCAACTATCAATTAAGGTACACTAAGCATTACAATATCAGTCTACCCTTCATCCTACTGTTTTTTATGTTACATTTGTCATTCTGATAATCAAAAACGAAATAATAACACTCAACTGGCTAGTTTGAATTCAACTTCATGTGGTTCAATTTGAGAAACTGCATGGTATCAACATGATACACATAACTAGATTATAACTTAAAGATAAATGTATTAATCTGTACTGGATAGATAAATGAATCAATCCATTTTATAATATAAAAATAGAATTACATAACCAAGATAATTGAATATAACTAATTTACTTATGAACATTAGTGAATATAACTAAACTTGACTGTTTGTTTTTCTTTAGTTTGTTGTTGTTGTTGTTGTTCATTATATTTTTAATTCTTCTATATATATATATATATATACACTTAAAGATGATTCCTGGTTCGAAGCTCCATTACAATCGGAACTTGATTGTGGTAATATTATCTATTAATACTGTGTTTGTTTTGTTTCCATGCATCCCAATCAGCTGATTGTAATTGTTTATTCTATTTAATATTTAATTGTTTAATGCTTTTTTCATCCTTTATGCTTATTGATCATTATTGTTGTTTATACATGAATGTTATGATATTGTTTGATGATTATTTGCTGTCTATTTTAATGTTTTATTCTTATCTACAGTTTTCTCTTCCTTCGTTTTTCTTAAAGCATGTGATTTGACTAATTTTTTTTTATTTTAACAAAGCACTCGCGTGTAAGACTGATAGATCATGGGTTTAAATCTCGCAAAGCGGGATTGTGGATACGTACTGTTGAGGAGTTCCACAATAGGATGAAATGGTCATCCAGTGCTTCTATAGGGAATAAAAACACGAGTAGGGATAATCAAATGTAATTGATCACTAAATTCCAGAGCATCTCATTAAAATCTGAGAACCATATAGTAAATCGTTAATTTGCAAAATATCAATCCATCACTGTTCCGTTTGCAAATATCACTCAATTGTCTTAAGTTTCATTGTTTATACATTTCGTATTAATTATGTTCCGCTCTTGTTCTTTTTCTATCTATTTCCTACTGAAATACAATCTATGCCTGACCACAGTTATATACTACCTATGTGGATATAAGTAACCCACACCACACTTTCAGGTTTTCTATGGTGATCTAGCTTCGATTGACTCATAATCTCAACCATTAAAATGAATATAATATCCACAAAACCCCTTCTGATACTAGTTATATGTATGTTACCTTTAGAAGTTCTTTATTTGTTTGCTTATATCCTATTTGGTTGATGTGTGTGATGCATGGGATACTTAAAGTATAGATATAGATTTATTAAATCTATGTATTTATTGGTTATACATTTTAATGAATTAACGTTCCAAATGGGAATAATAAAGAATCATTATAGTTAATTGGATCTTTTTATGTGATCCATATTGTGCATGGAAACTGTTTCAAACATAATAATGATATAAATTAATAATAGCAAACAAATATAGGAACTTTAGTCCTATGGTTTTCCAATCATATTGTGTCATACTTTTTCCGATCGATTTTAACGCTTAACACCAAGTATATCATGTATTTTATTATAAATACCTCTGTCATACAGATGATCTGTCTTGGTGTTAATTACTCAGTGGTGATATCTCCAACTGTAGCAATAGGTGATCTCACATAATGGTCGCCTACAAATGCTCTGGTACAACTGAAAGTGAGGAGAGTCGGTTCTCCCACTCTAAATGTTCTCACATGGCCATGTATGTACAACCACTTCCAGGGAGGTCCTCACGTCGAGGGTGTTTTTTACGAGATTGAGATGAAAAGCGAATGTCTGGCGCTTTAACCGCGTCGGTGGATCCACCTAGGGGAGTTGGAAAACTTTGATTTCAAACCGATTGTTCTCACGGGTTCCAGGATCCTAGAGGAACAGATCGCGTATGAATCTATTGTTGATGACCGGCTACCGTAGGATCGCATCTACTAACGTTGCTTCGCTGCCTTGTGGATTAGACCTTTGGGTCAAAGTGGTGAGTCAAAGAAGTGACCCTATAAGAAAATCACCTGCTTCAATTTGGGGACCCGGGTATTATTCCAGCGCATATTTATTTGGTGCCTCCTTGCACCAGTGTTCATGTATTTAAATAATAATAAAAGTTCTAATTTTTACAGAAGACATTCGTTCCCTCAGTATTGTAAACAAAACCCTACTGATGAGTATAACCAAGCACAGAATCCTAATACAAGTTTTTTTTTCGTTGCCTCCTTTCATCATTCGTGATATTTGCTTAAAGTTCTCTGTTATTTCAAGTGTTTCAACAATTTTACACTTGTCCAGCTATGTACACTTTTGTGGAACAGTTTTTCACGTTTTCTGCTTTGCCAAAATTTTGAACTTTTTTCATAAAAATGCTAATTTCAGTGTGGCTTTTTCACATAACAATTAATTCATTCAGTAAAAATGATTTTATTGGTATAATGCCATTAAAAGTTCCTTTTTATCAAAGATTTAATAGTTGAATTCATGGATCGATCAGAGGTAGATCACCATGGAAAGTCT